>JBAIZL010000087.1:0-47500 GCA_036971475.1 Prosapia bicincta
CCCTGATATTTATTGCCTCACCTTCGTATAAAGCGTCACCAATATTGCTTAATCGTTTAGCATTGAAATTCCAATTTGAACTTCCCTGCGATGGTGTTTTCGTATCGACATACATTTTTGTAGCGACATCAGTTTCAGCTTTTGGATTGGCGACATTACGTATAAGTTTATTTTGTACGTCGTAATCACCTTCGTCGGTCAACTTATATCCTTCTCCTCGAGGTCCTATCATAGACTCCCTTAATAAGGAATTTTCATGACGTCCGAACTTGTCGACACTCATAACTAAAGTGACTAGCTAAAGTATAATTTTTTGTCTTTTTAATTCTTCAGTCAAAGCAATCATTTCGTTATCCAGTCCTGTATGGCCTGAGAGTTTAGCATCATGTAATAAACGCATTCGATCCACTAAGGCGTTAATGTTATTGTAGTATAAAACATCTGGTTGATTCACGTTCTTAAGTGGCATTCCAGCTCCTTTTTTTTTTGTCTTCCTGATGGAAATAACTTTGCTATTACATTTCTATACTTATGAGATTTGTTTCGATATATCGAGTTAGTGTGCGAGTAATTCTTTCTGTGTGTGTTTGTTTCTTTACAAATAACTTTAAATGCTGCTAGATCCTTTTTCGAATAAGACGTTGGATTCTTTGAAAATAACAATTCTAAAAGACCAGGTGTACTTCTAAAAACTTTACTATTGATAATAATATTATCGTGTTTATCAATCATGAGTGTAGTGTCTCCGATCATTATTCTCTTACCTTCAAGCCTCCCTCCATATACATGATTTTTTTTCCTAATTCTTCCATGAAAATCTAATTTTGTTTCATATTTTCTGTCAAGAACTGCATTGTTACGGACGTTTTCTCCCACAGCTCTATTATATTTCTTTTTTCGTTCATCATGTTGTATTAAATGACAGTCTTCAGATAAGTCATCGTTATTACCTTGTGCGTCTTCAACAATGCTATTTGTCTCATTACTTTCTTCCAATTGCATTTCTGGTTTTTGAGTAATAGAAATTTTGTTTATAGTCTGTTGCATAGGCTCCGACATAGTGTCCGATAAATTATCTCGTTCAATAATACCTAACTTCAACGCTTGGTTTTTTTTCCTTATGGAATCAGTTAGTTTTTTTAAATCGGTAATCAATTTCCCATTTTCCTCCATAATAATAATAAGATGTTTTTAATAACACGATCAATTTACAAATAAGGAAATTGCTGTCTGTATTATTGATGTAATAAAATAAATTCATCGAAACCGATTCTGTAACGTCCATTATTGATTCCCCTCTCTTTATCTATTACTGAAAACCCGTGTCTATCAACCCAAGCCTTGCTGCAGAGTTCTTTAAAAGTCTCAAAAGGCATGTCAGTGTTAACATGATCAGTATATACATGTCTCAAATTTTTTTCATCCTGTTTGAATAAAATTAACAGGTTTGCATTATCCCTAATTAATTGTTTTGGAATTTTACTATATGTCTGTGTTATATATATAGAGTCAACCAAATTATGACGACCCATACAGAAATAGGTTCTAATTTTGTCCTGTTTTTCACAAGAAACGTCGTCAAATATAAATACGGAATAAGGTTTCGCTTCATTCGGGTGAATGACCTTCTCGTTATCTTTAAACTTGTGATACCCTATACACGATAATTGTGAAAAAATCTTTTCCAATAACTGATACTTTGGTTGATTCAATGACTTCGAAAATATGTAAACATTGTTGAATTTTAGCCCATTGACATCAGTTAACAAATTAAATACAACGTTTGTTTTTCCACAGTTTGAAGGACCGCATATTATACATCGAACTGAATCGGGTAGTAAAGTCCCATGTTTGCTACTTTTGTTACAAACTTCATCAGTAAAAACATCAATATTTGAAACTTTTAGTTTTTCTTTTTGCTTTACAACTTCCATAATTAATTCCTATGTGTGTTTCATTGCTTAGCAAAAAACTTTATGTTTCTTAGCAATTAAATTAAATCTTTTTTAGGTATCCAGGAATCCTGATTACGGTCATATCCTAACCAACGTACTAAAACTTTATCTCCTCTTGTTTTTAATATCTTTTCAACTAAATACACATTACCAGACTTTGACTTCAACATCTCATGACCATAAAAGCCTCCATGTAGTAGTTCTCCATGGTGATCTTTCAATATATACGTCTCTGGCACGGTTGGTTGGACTCTATAAACTGTAAATATCTCTGTCGTCCAATTCGGAATGTAGCTTTTTGAAAAATGCTTTTTTTGTTTACTAATGCGTACTGTTTCTCCTTCTTTAAATTTCCGCGGTGGTCTTGCCTCCATCTTTGGCATTGTGTTCTTGCGTATACGTTTCAACACTAATTTTTCATTCATCTTGCTCACTTGTATTGGTTTCATCCCTATTGTCCTATGATTACTGTTATTGTAATCGTAAATAAGTTTTTGTAGTATGTCATACCATACGTATGATCCTCTTTTTGAGAAAGTTTTGTACATAATTCCTTTAATTGTTCTGTTGAAACGTTCTATAATAGTAGCTTTCATTTCACTCTTTGTAGAATAATGGTTTATATTATATTTTTTCATCAAACTTTTAAACAATTTGTTAAAGTATTCTAAGCCATCGTCGGTTTGTAAATGCTTCATTTTGTTTTCTTTTAAAAATTGTTCCATAGCATTGGTTACAGTTTTAGCTGATTTATCTTTTAAAGGTATACCATAAGCAAACTTTGTGAAACAATTTATAATAAACAAAATATATTTGTACCCCTTATTAAAACGATTATAGGGAATCATTTCTACGAGATCTGCTTGATAGTAATGATCTTCAATTCCTTTTACTACAGTGTTTCTCCTGGGGAAATGTTTTCTCACAGGTTTGTGCAATTCTTGCACTATTTTAGATTTCTCATCCATCGCGGTAAAATTCCAATAAGGTAGCTTGAAATATTATCAAATAATTATTATGTTGATTTGGTAATTTAAACGTTTTTCATCTTATCATGTATCAACTAATTTACTTAGTCATAAATTATTTGAAATGTAGTATAATTTTGTATTTAGCTGATTTCCTCACCACAGAAAGTATAAATATATTGTTTAATTTTTATACTAAGCTGTACAACTAAATGGCGCGTTAGAGGAAATTTTTTTTTACGTGGTCCACCTCTTCCCCAATAGGCCTATTCAGAGACCACACACTTATGTGAAGTATATAGGTTGACATTTGATTATGTTTTTTTAATACACACTTTTTCTTAATACAATTGTGTATTTAAATTATCTATTTTAGCCAAGGAATAATGTCCATAAGGCAAAGTTCTTACACCGTCTTCAAGAATAACCCTTTTATCATCATTAGCAGATAGAGACTTTTTATTTTGGGTTATGCTAAAAATTCTGTGATTGTAACTCCTTATAGTGTTAAATCCAGCCATGAAAGTTTTCTTTTCCAATAAACATTCCTTATAATTTTCGAATGATATGTGTTTTGTAAGGTATGACTTTTTTATGTCTTTCAATTTCTTTATAATTTTCTTATGTTCTCTGTTTGATCCTCTTTCATTGCACGTGAATGCGTACATTTTGGGTCTCAAAGCAACTATTTCACACATTGGTATGGAATTCAACTCGTCTTTGAATTTACCAATGACTTTTTTATTTATTCCTTGATCGTACGTCATGTGATTTGTAGGATAATCAGAAAAATCAAAATCGTTCCTGTGTGGAAATGTTTTTAAATCTAAATATAAATCATTTGTTTTGATCCAATAGATAAAAGCGTCAGTATCTAAGTAACAGGAACCAATATTATCCCTGCCATAGTATTGCACCATTTTCTCATAGTGGAACTCGTACATATGTATTTTCGAGATGTCGAGTATGGACATCCCGACATATAATGGTTTGTCCATAACCACACTTGTTTTACCCATAGACACTGCGACTAAGTTATCATCAATGATTACAGTAGTTTTAAAATTAGTTTTTTGTGTTAATTTTTTTAATTTGGTAGCATTCGAAACAAGTTGAATATTTTTATGCTTTCTTTTATTCTCTAAAGTTTTTCCGAATACAGCATTATTCATTAATTTAAAAAAGTCCTTTTGAAACGCTGTTTGCGCAACGGCTCTTCTTGCAGTATTAGATTTAATATACGGCTCCATCCAACGGGACTGTGAAAATTCCAACACTCTATGGACTTTTGTAACTTTGAGAACCAATTGAATAGCTTGTTGTATGGTCCTGAAATGTGCAACATAATAGCGTTTGTCCAACAATGTGGTCAATAGCTTTTTTGTCTTACTGTTGGGGGGTGCTTCTGTTGATGGTAAAAGAGGTAAGTCGTAATGGAAGTCGTGCAGAGTTTCTGGGTACATAATATCACATTCCAAAATGTATCCTTTCTCACCATCTTTAGGAATAGATGTAATGTCACCAATTGCTTCTGGATCAACCCATTTAAAATCACCATATGGGAGGTGCTCTAAACTAGGTTTTGAGTACAAATTATTTGCGTCAAAATAGGCTAAATAGACACTTTCTTTCCGTGGGTTGTAATCGGGAAGGTATTTGTTGTTCGCTTTGACATGTCTTGTCACACACTGAGTTATTCCGCCTCTGATAGCTGATTCCACCATAAGTACCATGTCAATGTCTGTTAGTAATTCTAGCTTGCAGCGAGTTTCTTTAAGCATTGCTTGCCATGCTAATCCAGGAGCTGTATAAGAATGTAAAGGGTCTAAACCATATGCGGACATGCAGGAAGCTCTAAACTGTTCCATTATATCGCAAAGTAGTGTTACATCCAGCTTTACATAAAAATCGCTGTATTCTCCCAACGTCCCTATACCAAGTTCCTTCCATGTACGCAGAGCATGATTGTAATCTTCATCTGATATATCTGCTTGGTCTAAACGGTTATAGAAACATGCTTTAGGTGGAAGAGATGTATCTTCAAACTTTTTTAAAGAATCGACGTAGTCATAAGGAAATACTGATTTGCGTAGAACAAGGTCGATTTTATTAGGAGGTACAATTTTCTGTGTTTCTATTAAATCACTCCTTTGGAGGTTTTCTGTTAGTTTCTTCAAACTTGAAGGCATAAATCTGAATGAGTCTAGAAATCGCAACTTCATTTTCCCGATTGTCTTTGAAAAACTTATAAACTTTTCCATACTTGTAGCAAGAACGTCTATAGGAGCTTTATCACGCCCCAATTGTGGCACAATCAAATGAGCATCGTAACCTGTTAAGTTATGCATGACAACTGGTATAAAAGACGGTAGTTTGTAGTTAATATTACATCGATTACACGCTGATCCTCTATATTTACCTGTTAGGTGATCGTGGTCGCGTACTTTATGATTGATTGAAGAGAAACACTCTTTACATAGGTAACATTGTGCTGTGTGGTTGAAGTCTCCAGATTCTTTTTGACTAAGTTTAAACATAGGTACTTTGCTCTTGTACATATTTTCAACTCTCTTTGTTATGTCGTATAGTGCGTCAATAAAATGTTTTGCCGCATTTTCTCCTCTGTATAACTGTGGTGTTGATGTCAGCCCGTATACTTTCAAATAGTCTTCCGATAGGGTAGACTTAATCATTAGACAGTAGCTGTTTGGTTCGTGCCTTTGGTAACGATCTGTGAATGAATCATCAACATTTATATTAGTGACTGATTGAACAGGGACAAGAGATGATTCGAAATCCGCATATATTACTATGGGAATGGGATACTGATGTTCTGTTTTGTTAAAAGAAATTTCCGCCTTATCAGGTTTTGGCAATTTTATAGAGGTGGGGTCATGTTGCCAACATTGTCGTTTATGGGTTTCCAGCCAACTTGAATTGCAGTTAGAGTTATTCTTGAAAGAAAGACATCTTTTGCAGACAGTTATGGACTCTCTGTGCTTGGTTAACTGTCTTTTAACTAACCTGTTGAAATCGTGTATATGGACGTAGTGTGAAATTTCGCCTCTTGTAATCAAAAGCAGGTCTGTGTGATCTTGCAGCTCATTCTCAACTACCTTCAGTGGAAATACACTTTGAGTTTCATCTAATCCGTAGACATTAACTGAAACACCTGAATTTCGTTTTTCAAACTTTTTTATGTCTGATAAAGAAACAGGGTACTTGATAAAACTGAAATCATAACGGTTTGATACCGCATCGAATCCACCATTATACAACTTTTCATGAACATTACCAGTAATAAATTTTGTAAGAATAGCATAACGAAAACATTGATTGTCCATGTTACGGACGTTTGTACAGGATCTTGTTGTTGAGATTTTTTTCGGAAGCGGTAAAAAACTACTACCACGACAACCATACCCTTGCTTATGAACACGAACATTCATTTTTTCAATAGAGAGTAAGGACCATCCTGACCCACGACCTTTATGTTCGGTAATTTTCAGAATCAATTCCTGAATACACTCTGTAATAATTTCGCTGATATTATCAGAAGTCATACATGGTCTGCTTTTAGTTATAAAACATCGGGGAGAAATTTCATTTTCTACGTTAGTGAATAATGTTTCTAACACAAAATTAAATTTAATAAGGTGCAGCCTTTTCATTTCTTGTAATAATAACTTCTCTAACATGGGTTTTAACAAGAAGAAAAAATTGTTCATATTTTCTTTGTTTTTATTGACAATATAAAAATGACGTACAATAGAATTTCTAAATGCTCGTTTAAATTCTTCAACAACCAAAGAGTCTTTAATTACATCTTGATCATTTTTTGTTGTAGACTGAGCATATCTAATAACGCTTGGTGTTACTTGGTGTACTTCTTCCGAAACCAGCGGATTATCTGATGTGCACTCTCTTCTTTTTTTAGCTGGTGCGGCGTAATGAATTACGCTTGGCCTTGTTTGTTGGATGCGTTTTCGATTCTCTTGGTTACTTCTTAAATGTTTTTCCAGATTTCCATTAGACACGTAGGAACTTGTTTGGGCTGCAGGAGATTGATGTTGTAGGTTACTCTCTTCATTTGTGTATTTATAATGTACACTATTGTTGTCACTTCTTGATTGGTGTGGGATTGACATATTGGGCATTGTTTGCATTATAGAAGGCTGATGATCGGTATCACTTCTTGCAGGCTGTTCACTGTCTTCTGTTGAAATGTTGGCATTAATCTTAATTGTACGGTGTGTTATTTGATGGATACGATATATTAGCCAATGATCAAATGTCAACCCACATACATCACACAAGTGTTGTTCAATCATATTCCTATCTGTTGTTGTAGCTCACCTCTTGGAAACTTTTAGCAGAAGAATAAATTTGTACTAGAATTAAACTCGTTATATACATAACACTTTCAGCTCTTCTTTTTCCTATTGGTGTAATGTTTAGTCCAATAAGAAAAATCCTACTTTCCTATTGGTCTACGTATAAAACCAATCATAAGCTGAGGTGAAACAAATATGGTTATAAATATAAACAATTTGCTATATAGCCGTACACTTAGAAAATGATTGCCGACATACCCAGACGTCTACAAGAAACGGAGAAGATTGACGAGGATTCGGATTCTGACTCCCAACAGTGGGACGAAGAAGAAATGGATGTAGATGATATATTACACTTTTTGGAGGACAACTCGCTAACTCCATCTTCTTCTTCTTCCAACACTCCTGTACCATCGGTATTTACTCCATTTTCGTCACCGATGTCTTCAGGCTTAAACACCACGCCTAGAAGGTCCGATGGAGGTGACGCAAGGAGACGATTGGTTTTTGAAAGCGACAATGAAGACAGCGAATCAAATTAAATCTCTTAGTACGATTTTATATATATATATATATATATATATACATATATATATATATACATATATATATATATGTATGTATACTCATTCGTAGAGAGGCTCGATTGTGAGCAAAGCTAAATTTAAAATAAAAAGAAACAATATTATTGTAAACAGTTCAAGTTTACATAATATTTACATATATTTATTTTAAATAGAGCTTTAGATTCCTCGTGACCTTGACCGACATTTAACACACACACACACACACGCATATATATATATATATATATATATATATATATATATATATATATATATATATATATATATTTTACAAGAAATCGTCTATTGTATGATGTATTTTTTTGGTGGAAACAGTGCTGCTATAATATGTCTGTATTTCAACGAGTTATTCCTATTTATTGTTTCAGTAGGTGCATAAGAACGTTTGTGAGCGCTTGTTTGCAAACAGATGTTTTTGTATGCCATCAAGTCAGATTCAGTAAAAAGTTCCTCGTCTGGTAGCCTTTTGAAAATTAATTCATAAAGTCCAGGCGTTGCTTTATAGTTTATTCCGTCAATGACGATTTCTCCCTCAGACCCAAATTGAATCATTTTGTTACCGATCATGATGGAGTGGTTTTCAATTCTGGGTCCAAATGTATGATCTATCGATTTATTTCTTACAGTATCTTTAATCATTTTTAACATATACGTCTGTGTTAGAGGATTATGGAATGTTTCCTTTATCCATTGTTCAGATTCTGTTTGACCTTTTGGTGTTGCTACTAACTAACTAACACTTGGTAATTTAGGATCTGGAGTCTCTGCGATAACATTTGTATCGACAAAGTCAACTTTATTGAGTGGAGAAGTATCTGCTATACTAATGGGAATTAAATCTGTACTACGTAAGTTTTCAAACCTAGTATTATTCACATTTAAATGGTTTAATTCGTTCTTCACTTCAGGCGAAATTTTCTGAGCTGGTTTCATAAGAGATTTCATTAAATGAGAATATTGTTTGTCTAACAGCCGTTGAGTTTCTGTAGAGCCGCGACGTAAACGAAAATGTTTATTTTTTATTCGTTGGCGAAGTCTCGCTATTTTCAACACTAAATCCGTGTGTTTTGATGACATTGTAACAAATAACTTTAGAGTATTGTGTCAAAAGATTTTATTATATTACACACACACACACACACACACACACACACACACACACACACACACACACACAACACACACACACACACACACACACACACACACAACACACACACACACACACACACACACACACACACACACACACACACACACACACACACACACACACACACACACACACACACACACAACATACATACACACGCGCTCGCGCTGCGTTCGAATAAAGCAGACCGAGGGTGGCATTCCAATACAGGTTTTTTATACTGAACTTGAGTCATAACACGCTTTTAATGAGAGTAGCAAAAAAAGGAAGTCTGTCTGTAGAGATATGTTTTAAATGTCTTATTACCAGAATGAACGGTTGTTGTTAAAGGGCAATTGATTGTTATTCAATGGGTAAAGTATGCAATTGAGTTACACGTGAGAGAAAAATCGAAACATCTAAAATGTTTCAAGGTCATTCAATTTAATAAAAATTTTTGGGATAGATGTAAACATAGTATGAAATTAGTAATAAAAACGTTTTCATTACTAATTCTTACTATGCTTACGTCTATCCCCGACGAGGTGTAACAACCTCAAAAACCCACTTCATTGTATGGTACCATATACAATGAAGTTGATCTTTTGCCGTAACCCAGAATTGAAAGTAAGTTGCTCTAAAAAGAGCAAAATGAAATACTGCTCTGAAAAGAACAGTATTTCTTACCTTACCAAGAAAGGATGGGGACAAGATTAAAGTAATACAAAATGAAACTTTTTATTGAATGTTAGTTCTTTAATGACATCTTCTTCTTAATCATCTGCTACAATTGTTACGCTTTAAAATAAGAGAGCGTACCTCAACTCAAGTAACTATCTCCGTATAGAACGTCCCAGGTGGTAAAGCCAAGTTTTCAACCGGCAAAAGTGTGTATAGAACTTCTCAAAAATGAGAGTTTTCAACACTTTTCCCAATATATAGAACGTTGGTAACTAAACCGCTAGAGAGTTTTCAGAAGATAGTTAAAAGATATGTTGAGACTCACTTACTTCTAGCGAAACAATCAATGTTCTCCAGGACTCCGTCGGCGTTGTCTGCCTTGGTCTCGAAGCTCGTTCATATGCCATTGGTTCCATTCTTCCCATGGCGGACTTCAAGGGCTCCTCCTCGGGTAGTTGCCTTGCCATTGGTTCCGTTCTTCTCATGGCGTGTTGAAGACTCTTAGGCAGCTAAAGTTACCGCTTCAAAGGTTGCACTTGTATAAACATTTGAAGTTTTTCGAATAAAGCTGTCCCGGCCGGAGATAGACTTTTTCCAAATTCAAATGTTTATTCCAAGCACAATACTTTAGAAGTGGCCAACAGCTGGAAAGAAAACATTCTGCGGAGATCTGGAAGTCGTCTGTGAAGTGAAGCCAAAACGCAGCCGTATATATACGTTTTCTAAGCCTACAGCATAGGATAAGTTTCTTTTCCTAGCCAATAGGATTGCAGAAGCTGTTAGCCAATAGGAATCGCGTCTATAACGCAAACTGTGAATTCTTAATTTAACAGCAATAGCTGCGTTTGATGTCGCGGTAAACGACCTCAGCTAAACTTGCAGCTGCAACAGATGTGTAGACAACCTTCAACTAAGAAACGCTCAGACAACCTTAAAAAATCAGATACTTACACAGTCACACACAACTTATACTGTGTTTCTGATTGGCTAAGACAACCAGCTCGTTGATTGGTTCGAGTAAAGAATAACTTTTGCCTATAAATTGAGATAGATTACTATATGCTTTACATTGCTACTTTGTTCGTGGAGCAAATCTTTTGAAACAAGTTTAAGAAATGGCATCAAGGAGTGGAGAACCAGTGTGTGTGGTGGAGCAGCTTGAAGTGGCTCTAGGACCATGGGTGAGGAAACCAACAAGACCATCGCTCCCCATTGGCAAGACGGCAAAGCAGTCAGGACCTTCGCTGCCCAGCGCTGGACTTTCGCCAACATTCCCCCCTAAACCGTCCCTTCCCTTCCCTCGAAAAAATAATTGCATAAGAGAACTTTTTCCTAATAAACCTACTTTGAATTTTCCTATAAATACCAATCTTCTTAAAAATCAACTTTCCAACAACCCAAACTTAGCCTCAGAACCTTTAAAAAACAAAATTCCCAGTATAATACCTCCTTCTAAAATTATGACCTCACCACACCATCTTCAAGTAAGAAAGCAGTGCAAGTACATTGGTAAAAGGGGGGAAAAATACGGTGCATTGTAAAAACATCTCATGAATCTGGACTTTGTGCAAAACATAAACCAAAATTAACTAAAGTAGGAAGTGTTAAAGAAACGAAACAAAGTACTTGCACTGCTATTCTTAATGATAAACCTTCAAAACTAACACTTGTTCCTCTAAAAGAAAAAATATTCAAGGATCCAACATCGAAAACTGAACCTAGACTGGTCAGGCTTACGAGGTTGGATCCAAAGATCTCTTATAAATTTGAATATAGAGAGGGATCTTATGGAATTTTTTCTTTTAAAGGAAGAATTAGAAATAAAATCTTTATTCCTCAATGGATCCAGTTTCCAGACATTACGAATGGAGACTGGTATCTTGAGAATGAAAAAAATAAAAGGGGACTTCCTACTTGGGTCCGAAACCCTAAAAATAAATAAACTATATTTTTTTGTTTTTCTAAATTTTAAATTCAATTACTTTTTTTGTGGTTTATAGGCCTACTGGGGAAAGAGTTCCACATAAAAAAAACTCTTAACGCGCCATTGAGTTGTACAGCTTAGTAGATTTATATATATGTATTATTGTGCATAACAGGTCAATACATATATATATATATTTAAACTTACTGTGGTGAGGAAACCAACTAAAAAAAATAAATTCACTTTATACTTACATGGTTTGAAAATCACTTTTCTCTAATTTTTTAATTGACATATTGACACCAGATATCTATATATATATATATATATATATATATATATATATATATATATATACAACAACAAAGAGTCTTATTTTACATTTCCGACACCAATAATGCATAATGTAAATATGACAAGCTTCAAAAGATTTTAAATAAAATTTAAAATAAATAAAATTGTTTGTATTATATTTAATTAAAAAATATGATTGGTTAGGTTCTGTGCAATAATTTAAAGAGCAATGTCTTTTCATTTACAATGTGACTCCTGCTACGGAATTAATTACTGTCTGGAGAGAGAGAGTGAAGAAACAAAACCAATTTATTCACATGTGCATGAAACGTTTTTGTAACAGGGTCTAAATCGGTTGCAGTTTCAAGGACTAAACTCGTCTAGTCTTTTAGATAAAAACATGATTCAAGTTCATGACCACATGTACGGATGAGGTTTTTAGCATGGCTACATTCCACAGACGGGATTCATTACTGTAGAACCGCAACATGTGTTTAGTGATATAATTATTATAACTTGTAATTTAACGAACAGTTATGTGTTGCAGAAAAATGTAACTTTTACAATAGTTGTGAGTGGTACTGTAAAAACGCATTTATTTTTTAAAACGCCATTTGTTTGACCTTGAAAAAATGTAAATGGTATTTTCATAATAATAAATATATGTCTTACGAGTCCTTAGTTGATAAATAACGAAAAAATTGATTCATTAACATTTTAAAGATATGAATTTAAAAAGACAATCTTTATAAAGTACGTTTTCTTCCAGACACTCTTCTAAGCTAACATTAGTATAGGAAAGGTAACCCCCCACCACTAAAGTATTTAGTATTGGACCTCCCACCAAATCTTAATTTATAAATATGAGTACTTGAAGCTAAGTAGTCATTTGTTAACAGTCTGCTGAGAAGGTAACATGTGCGTTGATGAACGCTCGTCAATAATTGAAACAATGAACAGTATTAATAAAGATTAACGTATCACCGAAAAGTGACTTTTTCATAAGTGCATTTTATAGTTCCAAAACAATCATATCCTGAATATCAGATTAACTCCAATACCTATAAATACACTTTTCTTAAAGTGCATTTAATAATAAATACACTTTTCAATAAAGTGATTTTAATACAAAGAATCGCATACTATCACCCAAATATAAAATGCATTTTCTCCCTAATTCTCCAGTATTAATTGGGGCCGCTAAATTCGTATTCCATTAAATACACTCAGATCCAAATACTACTTTTACTACAAAAACTTAAACGCACTTTTAACTCAAATACCTCCCCCTCACCCCCTCATGACGTCACACACTCACACTAATACCACCCTCTCACGTCACACACACCTACGCACCCGCAATCACACACAATTTTAAATTTTTTAATTTTTAGCGGCCCCAATTTAATACTACTCCTATTACATCCTGTTATCCTGTAACAAAAATTGTTATTAACAGATAACGTAAAGTGACCACTAGAGCATGCTGAAAATATGTAAGGAAATATGAAATATATAGTGTATTGATAAAATAACTTTTTACCTTAAAATTAATTATTTATTAAGGCATAAATTCACCAATTAAAAATTAACTTGAAGTTCGCACACCGACAGACATTTTCTAAACATGTGGCTTTTCTATAAGGGTTTTTCTTAACCATAGCAATTGAGAGTGATTTTCCCAGCATAATTTTCTTTCTTTCTTTCTATGATTGAAGAAAATAGCTAATTCAAATACTACACGCGACCATTTCTTGAGCAAATTTCATGCTCGTCAAGTCTTCTTTTTCTACAATATTATGGGAAGGTACTTATTTATAGTTAAACAAATAACTCTCCTTTTATATAATCATTTATGACATAGTATGTGAAAAGATCTGAAAAAATATTATTGACATTCGCAATGAGTTTTAAAGGACTATTTGAACTTTATTTGATGAATATAAAGTATTTTATTACTTATTGAAATTGTGTAGGCCTGCTAGATATATATAAATAGGGTGTGAACCAATTGAAAGAAATGAATAAGAACAATCGTTTTTAAAGTTACCACTTTGGTATAAGTCGTTAATAATATATTAGATTTTATTACCTCGAAAGCCTATAACTCTATTAAAATGGGAACCTGAATACCCTCTGGCAAATGCACAAAATATCTGGTCCCAGTTACATGCAACATTTATTTTATATCTTGGGAGAGGAAGTTTTTAGAGGTGTAAACTGTAATCCTTTTCTATTATTTAATGAGTTTCATAAGTTAATTATGAATCAAACAAGTAATGTAAAAACAAACATTTGTATATTTAGTTCGTACTTTGAATAAAATCGTTAGTTACATTTTATGAAATAAATATAGATAATACAAATATGTAACATAACCTTAGCGTTAAAAAAACAGTTTTACAGCTTAACCTATAGCGTAACATGAGATGCTTTATGACATCATGAGTTATTATTTAAATGGAATGAACTAGATAGCACACGTTGTTCCTTGAAAGGTTTTCCCCCATATAAATAAAATTAATTCACTAGTTTCAAGCGGTGAAATAATATTTGAAAATCCCCTTTTAAGATCAAGTGACATTCACTACAAGTTTTAAAAAATATATTTGAAATTTATTGAACGAATAAAAAATATTTAGTTATCGATCGAGAACTAAAACAAGCTATATATAATATATAAGGAGAGTGTAAACTAATGAGAAATTAAAAAATGGTGAATTTTAATGGAAACCTTGGTGTATTAATTAAAGATATGAAATAAACAATTATTTATACTCTTGAAATTTGTAGTCCAATATGTTCGTTAAACGTTAAATACTCAGTTTAACTTTAGTTTTTGACTATCCGAACTTTAGTTTTTTTGTAAATTTATAAAAACGCACTACGACAGAAAGTTTTCGATCCCTGTGTGGCGATCTTTATCTGTGTCTTGCCCTTGGAGATGAAGCGGTGAAGGTTTTAAAGGCAGGTTTTCGATAGTGTCAGAGAGTATGTGTAATTTGTATTGGAATTGTTCGTTATTATTATGTTTGTACTTTGTATTTTTGTGTGTCTAAATTTCATATTGTTCTAGTGTGTTGAGATGTGGTTCATTTCTGTTGATGTGTAAGATTTCTAGGTTATGGTAAATGTTTGTGTATTTTTGTTATGTTTCTTTTATGAGATTGTAAAATGCTAAGTTGGTGTTCTGTTTGTGTTCTTCGACTCTTTGTTTGAAGCTGCGACCTGTTTGCCCAATGTAGAATTTGCTGCATTCGTTGCAGTTTAATTAGTACACGCCAAGTGCTTGCAGTTTATCTTTGTTGTTGGTGTCGTGTTGTATTTGTATTGTAAATTGTTATTACTTTTGTATCCATCTTTGTGGGCTATTTTATTTGTTGTTCTGTTTATGTATGGTGTGTGATGTATTTGTTTTTCCTTTCTGTAGTGATAATTTTAATATTTTTTTGTATGTCGTGTCGTAGATTGTCTATTTTCTGTGGCGTTGTATCTATTTGTGTATGCTGAATATTTATTGGTGTCTAGTTCTTTATTGATGTTTTCTGTAGTCATTGAAACTTCAATAAGACTTTGTAGCATTGATCTGAAGATAACGTGTTTGTGTTGGATAGGGCGGTATGAGGTGTTGTGGATAAGTGGGTCTGTCGTTGTGAGTTTCCTGTAAATATTGATGCTGTGTTTTTGTGTGTTGCATTTTACTATGGTTAGATCGAGGAAGTTTAGGGATTGGTTGGTATCGATCTCTGGGGAGAAGTGGAGTTTCTGGTGCATTTTATTAAAGTAGGTGAGGATATTTTCTCATGGTAGGGTATTGTCTCTGTATAGTTATATGATATCATAGACCTGTCTGTGGCAGTAAATGATTTTGTGTGCGTGTGTATTTTTTTGAAAGTATCTTGGTTTTATCTCTGTGTTGTAGGTAAATTTCGCTTAGAACACTGCTGATACGACTTCCCATGGGTAGGCCATAGGGTTGGAATAGAAGTGTGAGTTGTGCGTGAAATTTTATTGTTTGGTGATGTTTTGTTGGATTTTTAGGATTTCGGTGACGTGGGTGTTTGGTACGTTGTTCTGTATTAAATTTGGATTTGGATGTTGAGGGTATAGGATACGGGTATGTTGGTGTACATATTTGTCATGTCGAGTAATTGTTAAAAGTGTTAAAGTGATTGATTATTTATCCATAGATAGAGTAAATTCGCAATATTTTCGAAATGACAGTATTCTGTTTTTTAAATTCACAAAATATTGGCTATGTGAATTATTTGTATTTGATTGAATCGAAATTACATGTAAACCTTTGGAGGGAATTAGTGTTCGTCAAGAAGAATGGGCCAAATATTTAACGGGTGTCAGAATAAGTTGCTTTCACCATTTTTATAGAGGGTAGACCTTTATTTAATGTAATAAACAAAAAAGAAAAAAATCTAAGAAAACAGGGATTTAATTTTAAAACAAATTATCACCATAAACTATTTAAACGTTTAATATTCTCTATAATTTATATCTGTACAGGCCTACTGAAATTAAATGATCAAAATAGTTTGTTTCAAAACAAGTTAGAATAGACAAATTTAAAAGAAACCCCAATGTCCAAAAAATAATAAAAAGTAACTAATATTTTAAGTTACGTCAGATTAAACCCTTATTTAGATATCAAAGAAAAAAGTAATCATCATCATCAGTGTCTATTTACAAAATTATAATCAATATTTTAATAATTTACAAACTAGACTGTTTAATTTAGTTTACCAAAGGTGAGTCTAGTTTTTAAATGATTATAATTGTGATTTTGTAATTGAACCTGATGATGAATTTGATGATGAGGAATTGCTTATCAAAATGTACATAAGATTTTAATATTAGGAATATTAGAAAATTGTGTATTTTTTATTATGTTTGTTTCTTTGAGGTTCTTAGCAACATTTGTATTTTAATATATTGTACTATTGTGCACTTGATATTGTATAAAAAGTAGTAATAATAATTATTTTATGTATTAATAAAGTTTGTTTTCACTACAAAACTGTATTAAATTGTCAATTACCCTACGAGTTGTCTAAATATTAAAAATAAATACTAAGACATTATGTTGTTAAATAGAACAAACAATATAACTTTAATGCACAATGGTAATTTAATGAATACTGGGCTACACTACTCAATCATCCATATTTTAATTTCTTTATAATATAAACCCTCAATTTTTGGTTTAACATTTTGATAGTTTTTATTTTTAAACGAGTTTACTATTTAATAGACCAAGAGCAACTACCTAACTATATTTCTTTACGATTTTTTGTTGTAAACTTGAATATAAAATAGTTATACAAAAGTCATTCAGAACCATAACAGATTTGGCAACGAGCTGAGAAAAATAATTTGCCAGAGTTATCATGCCACTCTTTTACCCAATACCTGTTCCTACTAAATAGGTATTATACGAGCATATATATTAATAAACAAATGAATTTTCTTGTGTATGTAATACACAAATACGAGAAAATACATGAATATTTTATTGTAATATTCAAAGCTTTTTGTTGAGCAATAGTACCAACATCATTCAAAGTAACCTGAAAACCATTGAATCAGATCTACCACCCCATAAAAACATTTTCTTTGTGTACATTATTGTTTCCTTATGTAGTAAATTTTAAAGCGGATACATCATTTTAAAGCAACTATATATAATGTATTTAAGATTATTGTTCGTTGAGTAAATGGAAGTTCTTGGTAATTTAAATGCTGAAAACGATTTATGTTATTATTATTTGTTGTATCTTTTTAATTTTCAGAAGAACGTCGTCGAAGTATAAAAACGTACTATTTTAGTCATAACATAAATTTAACCAATTTCTTTATAGGAGAAAACTTTATTGTAAAAACGGCAGCAAGAAGGATGTAATACATTTACGGTAAATTTAAAAGTGTGTGTTTGTCAGAAAAGATGATCGTTTTGTGAAGTTAATTGTTAAGATCTTTGACTAACTCTCACAATCTTCCCCTTTATCCACCCGAAATGTTAATATAAAAGCGACAACAATGGTTGGCTTAGGTCAGAGACAAAACATTGGTGGATCTCCTTAGGAGAGTCGTAACATAAGTAAATGTTTGTGTAGGTAAGGGTGAGCTGTTTGTTAAGTATGTTGCGATGCATTTGTTCACCAGTAGAAGATGTATTTAGCCCTAATATTAAAACTATATTGGTTTTAATCTATGCTAAACTTTATTGCACTAGCCAAGTACATATCGCAGCTGATAAAGTGTTGCCGTAACAAAATCTCTTGTCCTGAACAAATCGTACAAGTACGTTTTCAATATTTAAACTCCTGAAGTGGCGAAAATCTTCCTATGTATCAGAACACTAAATGCTTTATGGACCTATAATCTGTTTAGAAGATTGTGATTTACATACAAACCCATTTTAAAGAAAATTATACTTCATGAATATACAGCGTGTAATTCAGAACATTATGTATATTTATGTTAAACAATTCAAGTAGTGACTCATGTATACACTCAAATATTAAAGAAGAAGTGTATATTTATTGCAATATTCTTCTATACATTTACATGAATTACTGTTTACTCCAGTAAACCTGCAACCAGTGAAGCAAACGTTTAGCAAAATCTAAACATCCCATATAAATAAAGAAGGAAACAATTGGAAAAAATGAGCTCATACCTATGAAAAATTGCAGAGAGAGAAATACATAGATATGAACTACTTATTTTACGCTGTAAAAACGGTTTTTTTATTAATAAATACAATTCCTTATAATCACAATTGCTTTATAAATTTCTTCTACTAGCTTACAATCTCATGATATTTATATTATACAAATTTTCAATCGTCAATAAAATACGTTTTTATTCACGCGATCAAATTTAAATACATTTATTTTATCCTACATTGGATGACAATTGATTTGAATTGAGGTTTTTCAAATATTATTTATTAACTAAATTATATAACAATTGGGGCTCTATCCGGATTCGAACTATGAATTTTCATGTTTAAAGTCTAGCGCACTTTCTCACTATACCACCTTTCCAATACCAAGAAATAATTTCCTCAGAGTCATATAAGATTTTTCCCCATCTGGCTCTCGTCGAAACCCCCATTGAATAACTTTAACCTGTTTCCATGGTTATCACAAAATATATTTAGTTCCGTAAGGTAAAAAATGAATAAACGAATGAAATAAACAAACTGGAAATAAGCAGACAATGATACAAGTTTCGTTTTTTGACCTCTGTAGGAATTTTATTTTTATATCACCTTTTAGCGATCGAAATCATTGGATGTTAATAACAATAACTAAAAGTTACTAAAGTGTACTTTAAAGTATTCGTCATTTATCCTAATATCTATTGAACCTAATTAAAAATGTTTTGTGCTTTGCCTTGGTCTTTGACATTTTTGTGAGTAGAAATATTTTCCTAACTCAATGTGATAATTATTATTAGAAAAACAATGCATTTTACAAATTTTACCTAAAAGCTAAGGTATTTGTTATTAATTGAATTAATAAAATCAATTTATGTATAATTAAAGTCTCATTATACACTGGGACAAAACAGACCTTCGTTGAATTAGAAAATAAAAAATTAAGTGTATTTTTGCAGATATTCAGAATCTAAAATAATAATTGCATTGGAAAGTTTGTTCATTATTTTATCACTATATAATTCAGTTCATCTATATTCATTCAACTTACAAGTTTTTAAAATATTCTGATCTGGCTTCTAAGTTGTCGTATAAGCGAAGAGAACGTATGAGTTAATCTTTGAAAAAATACATGAAGTTGGATGTAATATTCGTTTGTTAACTCTCTTTGTCAGTAAATAGTAGTTTATATATATATATATATATATATATATATATATATAAATATATATATATAAAGAACATAATTCAAAATACAAATACAAGAATTATAATTGAATTTACAATATTCTTGTAGTTGTATTTTGACCTATGTTCTTTATTAATACACAAGAATACATATTGCGATATATATATATATATATATATATATAGGTTATATATTGCGCTATAAAATAGCTTCTTCAGTTATGCTTCTATGACTGATACAACGTTAGAGCCTTGTCCATTAAAACTGCGCAACGTAACCGAGATACACAAAAAGAGGGGATAATATTTTACTGTTTCCCATAAAAACACATCGTAAATAATATTGTGATCGATTCAGAGCTACAAAGCGAAAATAATAAGTATCTAAACCTATGAATAAGTTTAATTATCATAATCTGATAGATACTATTTCCATGTCGACTCTTAATTTGTATTTAAATGAATATATTTAATGTAATATAATTATGAATATTTGTTATTGATTGATTACAGAGGGTAACATTGTAAAAGGTGATAATCATGAGGTTTCGTCAATAATTTTAAAATAATTACACATTTATAATTTGGTTTTTTTGTAGTCTACAGTAATAAAATAATACTAATATTCTCAATGGCGGAAAAGACTTTGAATACGTATGCGAAATTTGTAATAATTTTTCTATTACTTCTATTAGTTCACACTCTCCCTAATATATCTTGTACAAATTTTCATTTCAATTTTCGTTAATAATACAATTTTTATTCATCCACTCCACATGAATACAACTTTTTAAACTTGTATTGGACGACACAGGATCTTAATACAGTTTAAAAAAAATAATTATTCATTAATTAAATTTATTTATTTTAATTGCATGTGTCGGTAGAACTTTTCACAAAATTGTCAATATTAGCAATATAGTTATATCATTAACATTTGGCTAAAAATAGGTAAAACATATGATTTCGTAAAATAGCCGAATTTACGTTATAGGTTATGTGTTAGAACAGCATTGTTATCGCATAGGTTATATTACTTTATTTATAATAATTTATTGTAATTATTTAATAAAAAGTGTTGAAAAAATATTTTTTCTAAATCAAGTAGGAAACGACTTTAAAACCATATTTCTTGTAATATATATTTTCAAACGTTTTTATGTGCTGAAACCTTTACATAAACAGTTTTTAAATATTGTGAGTTTTGACACTTGAACCCCAGTACCAAACAATTCATATAGTAATATAAAATGTTACCTTATTATCAGCTTTGTTTACGGAAAGTAACCATTAAAGACTGAATTTGCAAATAAATTTATTACATTTTATACATTCACTTGTTACAATTTTAAAATTACATTTTCCTTTGGGTTTAGGATATACACGTACAAATGCACTACGTATACTACTGTTCATAAGATATAACTCATTAAGGTTTTTTAGAACGTTAGTAAGAAGTTCAAAACGGTTTTAATTAATGGCAGCATAGAATCTGCCTAATGAGTAACATTACGGCTGTACAATAAACGGTGGAAGTTTCTAAAGAAGCGAAAATTACAACATGATTATTTGTATTTCCATGGATCTGTTGTAATTGTATTACAGGGGATATAATACTCCGCGATTGAGGCAGCTTTAAAGTGTGAATCGTAAAGATACAATTTACAAGCGACATTTTGTTTGTTTTCTACCATTAATACTATAGTTTTATACGGAAAATGAAACCATTACGTTATGAAAGATAGAAAAACTAAATTTATTTCACTTGTATGTTATCCTTCCCAAACATCTTCCATACGAATGCCTACGTAATCATGAGCTAATCATCTTAATTTTTGTCACTCCTGACCTTGATAGTGTTTTGAGGTTCTATTTTTGTTTGTTCCTCTGGTAATACGAATCGCATGTCTTGCTTTACCAAATGACAGTGAAGTATGTTGTTCTGTGAGTTCGTGTGCAGTTATTTTTTTATTTATAATTTTCAGTCGGTTTAAACATCATGATGTTTTACTTAAATGGTTTTTCATTCTTACAAGAGTTACTCAATGAATGTCTTTATATTATCAGTAGCATTAGTTAATTATCATATTTTTCTGCGTAATTTACTGACAACTCTAACTTCTGGAGTCTTTGAGAAAAGTTTATCTGTTACACCTCGTCTTGTCATTAAGTAAATCAGCATGCTGTAAATCTCAAAAGAAAATAACATATATAACCTTTTCTCAGTTCATAAAATAAATTCAGAACGCGTCGATGAGGCAGCCATCTTACCTCTGTATGGAAAAGTACTTGTGTTTTCATAATCTTTGGCAGAAAGCATATGGATAAGTTTTAAACACTCTTTCCTTTAGAGGTTTACATTCAATATAAATAACTTGTTAACACATTTTAGAAGGTTAAAAGTATTTATTATTTCGGTAAAATATGTATCTCATTTCAGGAAGCAAAAATGAAGAGACTAGAGAGCGAGCAAAAAATGTTTTATTTAAAAATATTTATGCATCGACTGAAGCGTAGAAAGTCGAAGTATTTACCCTTTCAAGGCTATGAAAAAAATATATTACAGAAGCAAATATGGATTTCAGGACACTCCATATCCTTTTATGTTCCTAAAAATGCTAAATTTATATTCTAATATTTGAACAGGGACATTCAGATATATTCAAATATCACCCTATTTTTTAGATTTACTAAAAAAGCACTTACTTTCAGAAGGTTGTTCTTGTAAATATTTTAATTGAAATATTTTTTACACCAAAATAAAAAAAATTCCAAAGTCTTACCCTAAATAGGGCATGTAAACACGATGTCTCTCAAGACACTATATTATTACCACCCATGTTTGTTTCAAGTTTGGTAAATAAGTTTCCTCATTCAAAGAATAAATGTATGACTTTATTTTTAGATAACTTCAGAGAATATTGTATATTCAATTCTTTCTACTAGTTCACATTCTCCTATATATGTTTTGTTAAATTTTCAATGCCCATTAAAAGACTTTATTCAACAAGTTAAGTTCACATATATTTTTTTAACTTGTAGTAAATGGTATAGGTGTTATTATAGCTTTTCAAATATTATTCCATGAATTATATTTAATAATGTATTAATTTTAGCTTTCTTATGGGAAACAGTTTCTCACAAAGGGGCAGGTATGCAATATAGTTATTTCGTCTCACTTGGTGTAAAATTAGCGATAACACTCTGAAAAAATTTCATTTAATGTTATAGGTTTTGTGGTGGACCAGCTGTTGTAACGCTAAGACTTTGGTGACTATTTTATTTATAGTAATTGTAATTACTCAATAAAATGTTACTGAAATAAAGTCTTTCTTTGTTGGCCTAAATAGAAATTGACTTTAAACATTTGGCTTCTATTACTTGTTACAAATACAAATAGTGCTGTTATCAATAGAAGTAATATATACATTGGGGACTAGAAATTATAGCACATTCTGAAAGTATGATATAGAGTTAGACGGAAAAATAAAAAATGTTGGTAGTTGACGACGCTTCACATAGAGACCACTAGAAGTAGGACTGAGAAAAGCAAATAAATGACAAACAGTAAATTAATAACAATGACAAATTTCATAAACTTACAACGCTTAGGGAATACAGCTGTATATTAGGCGCACAGAATTGTAGGATTGTATTGTAGTCCTAAGCTCCTACCCACTTTATCATCCTAGTTTTGATCCCAGGAAGTCAATTTCAGACCGATTTTACCTGTTTCCTCTCGCGAATCCATAGATACTTCCGAGAATATGGAGGCGACTTTTAGATTAGAAGTCGAGTATTTCTTCTTTTGT
The DNA here is from genome assembly GCA_036971475.1 of Prosapia bicincta. Classification (NCBI taxonomy): domain Eukaryota; kingdom Metazoa; phylum Arthropoda; class Insecta; order Hemiptera; family Cercopidae; genus Prosapia; species Prosapia bicincta. The sequence goes on from JBAIZL010000087.1 coordinate 23,552, forward strand.
AATCTTTTGATCACTATTTGAAATTAAGTGGATGAATGAAAGGTATTTTAATACCAATTCAAAATGCGAAAAAGGTATATATATATATATATATATATATATATATATATATATATATATATATATATATATATTTATTTATTTATTTATTGAGAATGTGAAGTAATAAATCGAATTGAATAATCGAACCGATTTCTGACGTATTTGCAAATGGTTTAAAAAATTAATTGTTTCTTATTTTAATAAAATATTAATTGATTCCTAATAACTTTTATCTTTTAGATTTTTATTCATCTTTTAATTAATTCAAGTCATGAACGAGTCATTATTTATTATGAACTATAAACTATACTTAAAATGAAATGGAGACTATAAACATAGAGATTATTAAAATTTTTAACAAAATTATTATATTTGTTTAACAGTTTCTTACAACCGCATTTCATTGATATCTCGTACTTCTAATAGATGATATATGTTATCGAAATATATATTATTTATATATTACCGTTTCAGTATTTATAGAAGTTAGAAGTTTAGAAGTGAAACGTTTTTGTTTCGGCCGCGAAAAATATTAAAGCAAAACTTTATCAACTTTAGAGGTTTTATAAAACTAATACATTAAACTTTCCAAAACTCAAGAATATGACAGTCATGAAAATATTTACAGCTTTAAACCCCGTTTAATTCTTCAATAAAATGAGAATCGAATATTCAAGCTCAACTTGTGACGATTTAGAAAACTATCTACAATAAACCAAAATAAGTTCTGCATTCCCAATTATCCTTCACCTACCCTCATACCTTTACATTGATATCAAAAATAATGAAACAAATAACTTTTAGATTAATCTTTATTTTCATATTGAAATAATACTTAAGTAACCCTAGTAACAGACAGACAGATACACACACACTCACACATACACGGGTATAAATAAATAAGTATATATATATATATATATATATATATATATATATATATATATATATATATATATATATATATAACGTTTCAATACAAAATATTTTTAACTAAGTGGTGGTATTTTATTACTGGTGGTATGTCAAACTGGAAGAGTTCTTCACGCTTCACCACCAAAGCAATACTCCAAGGAGAGTTCTTCAAAATTAATTAAACTATTCTTGTTGATAAAATATCGCATGGTAGTAAAGAAATGTAGCCTAGGCAATAAATAATTTGCAAAGAATAAGAAAAAAGGATCTCATTTCTATATTGGCAACCTGCTCTTGTTAGCCACATAATTCACAACGAAAGAGAGCATCAGACACCTACTTCCAAAGTCTTTTAATACGAAAATAAGATGTACACATTTTTTAAAGTAATGTATCGCAATAAGTTTGAAGCACTCTTAAATGGCTTCTAAATTAATTTTAAACTACTAAACTAAGTTAATACGTAATTGCCTACTTGCTGGTGCGTTTCGAAACGATCGTTCCTTTTACGAATTTACCCTCTATTGGCGGCATTTTGGTAGTTTACAAACGGTGTTACGGTGATAGATTTATGACAGTGGAATGGGGAGAGGCTTCGGCGTTTGTGTCATATACTGGAAAACTCTATTGGCTTCAATGTGTGTGTGTGTGATCGTTTAATACATTTTCCCTCACTGTTGCATAGTGTTTGTAGATTTCATATTTTTCTAAGGTTGTTAATTTTTTTAAACTATGTTTTAATGTGTGTAGAACATGTAAATGAGTGTGTATGTCGGTATGTGTGTTGGGTGTTTTTTAGGTGTTTTGCGTAGCTGGATTTAGGGTTTGCTTCTTTTGTTTGGGTAATGTATTCACTGCAGCGTGTATAGAGATGCCGTCACCTCACCCCTAATCCACTGTCATAAATCTATCTCCGTCACACCGTTTGTAAACTACTAAAACGCCGCCAGTAGAAGGTATCTTCGTGAAAGGAACGATCGTTTTGAAACGCGTCAGCAAGTAAGCAACTACGTATTCACTTAGTTAAGCATTTTAAAATTAGTTTGACCAGTGAATTCAACATTATTACATCAAGAAACTTTAATATCGAACAACTGTTATCAATAATCACCCTATACCGACGGACAAAGCTCAAGGTATAAAAAACTTCCCGCCACATTTCCTTTAACACCCAATGCCTCAAACTAACCTAACATTTAAATACCCTAAAATTGCAATAAATAATTAAACATCTGCTGCACTAAAAACAACAACACAAGCCCAGAAAATATTTATCAAAAACAGCATCAAACAACTATACGCTAAAAAAGACACACTTAGTCATACTTTATACATATTAAACAAAAACCCTCACAACAATGCCACAACACAGGGAACTCGAAGAAATAATTCAATACACTAATGACTACACACATAAACAAATACAGTTCATTAGAAACAAACAGAATCAAAAGCTACACAACCTAGCAACCCAAAGCAACATCACTATCTACACCGACCACCATTTTCACATACGCACCATCAACACTACAATAATCGACTTCAGTAGAAATGAAATAACACTACTAAACAAAGGCCTAAAACATAACCTATACCCCAAAAAATACAAACCCAAACAAATGTCGAACATCCTTATAGACACTGAAACTGTAATACATTACACAGATCCCACACACCACGAATACATTAGACAAGACATTAAACATAAAATTCCCAACATAAACAACTTAAACAATAAACCTACCATAAGTAATGAATTTTCAATCCTTAAATAAATTATACAAAAACGCGACAACATAACCTAAATTTCTTAAAAGCAGACAAAGGTAACTCCATCGTAATAATGCACCAACAAGACATCGACAAAAAAGTCAACAGTTTCATTTATGAAAACAAAATAACCGAACTCCGCACCCCACACCTAAATTCCAAACATAAATTAAAAATCTTCAAAATATATGCACCGAAACCATAAAAAGTGAACAAAACAAATATTACAAACAAATAAAACACCAAGCCCCCATATTAAACGCATTACCTAATATCCACAAGGAAAACACCCATTAGTACACTAATCAATCACACATATGCACCACCACATAAATTAGCCAAATAAATAGACAAACTCATCAGAGACAACATAAACTTTCACAATCACACATCCATACACAACATAGACCTCATACATAAAATACAAGACATGCACATACCACACAATTCCACCATACCCTCATTTGACTTTGAAAATACATTTACACTAGTGTGCCAATAGAACAAACACTCTACATACTACAAAATATGCCCTCAGCAAATAGCACGCCACATAAACTCACACATGAAATAATCACACTCACACCAAACTCATCACATAACAAAACTACTTCAGATACCAACACAAATACTACACACATAAAGATGGCCTCCCAATGGGTTCCCCTATCACAGGCATCCTAGCAGAAATATTCCTACATCACATCGAACAACAATACATTCTACAGGACAATAATCACACACATAAAATAATTTACTACCATAGATATATAGATATCATTTTAATATAATACAACGGCAACAAACGGCAAATAAACAACTACATAATTAGATTAATACCATACACCATAAGCTCACATTCACCCTCGAATCAGAAGATACCTATAATAATATCTTTCTAGGCCTTACCGTCACCAAACACAAGACTAGACATAATTTTAAAATATACAGAAAACCAACAACTACAGATATGGTCATACATAACACATGTAATCACCCTACACAACTCAAACACGCTGCATTTAATCAAATGTTACACCGCCTAATAAATATACCAATGCTACAGAACGACTACGACGATTCATTTTCATATTCGAAATGTTATAGACAAATATGTTGAAATCATTAAATCATAATATAATAATAGCGTAATATTGGATTGTAATTTTTAAATAAATAAAACCTCTAAACCACAAATAACATTTTATTTAAACCTTATGTACATTTCGATTGGCCAGCAATCATCTTCAGGGGTATTTAAAAAATACAACTCAGTTGTATTTTTTAAATACCTCTGAAGAAGATTGCTGGGCAATCGAAATGTACATAAGGTTTAAATAAAATGTTATTTGTGGTTTAGAGATTTTATTTATTTAAAAATAAACATTACGCCACAGTTGCTGCATATAGTTATTGGATTGTAATGTTCCAAGGTGTTTAATTAATTGTAAGTAGCAATGTATTTCTGAATTAATTCAGTAAACCAAGCAATATTTTTCTAAAGATAATATAATGAATATTTATAAGCGGTTAAAATAGGAATAACACCATAGGACGCAATAAACAAATTTCTACTTCTTCCGGGTTGGTATGAGACGAAAGATTTAATAAAGCATGCATCTAGAGCGGAAGTAATACGATAAGCTAGCTGCTGCAATAAAATGCGATTGCAAACCACATCATTTCTTTACAGAGCGTCTACATCTTTATGTTTACCGATGTGTAACCAATATGTCTTTACGTGGAAGACAATATAGTTCATGCTTTATATTTAATTGCTTCTCTGTGACCTCTGATTGTAACCGCTACATTGGAGAGGCGGTTGCAGTAATATTTTTATTATAAAAAAAATATTGTACTCTATTTAATTTTTATAACAGTAACAGTAAACAACTATAGATATCTTAAAACACTTGTTATAAGGTTACACTTGCCTACAGTAGCACTTACTTTTATAATTGTTGAGGACGGCCGATTCGGGAGATGAGTTCCATTTTTATTCTTTAACTCAGACCGTAATTCGGATTTAACTCAGACGGTCTGAGTTCAAATAATTCCGCCAATACTTTAACATTTGAAACGGTATACAGTTTGAAAATCTATTTTTATAAGAAACTTGTTGCAAAGGTCTAATGGTTATTATATCTTCTTATATTGCAATTAGTTATACTTACTTCTAATGACATAATTATTAATAATATTTAAATACTTTCCGAGTCTTAAATATAAAGAAAAAATATTTTGTAAACAAGGAAAAAGGTTTTAATGTTTATGTTTAAGAGTAAAATCGAGATTAGCTCATATTAGCACTTTACTTATTCTCTGAAATAAATGAGGATATTTTTTTTATGAAGCTATAATTAAAAAAAATTAGTTATTGTTTATACCCTTAAACAAGGGATAATTATTCTTGTAGCAATTTATTAAAAAAAAGTAAAACTCATTTAATATATTCATTTTTAGACGAACATGAAAATATGAACCAAGAAATCTAAATAATAACAGTGAACGGGGAAAATGTAACCTGTAGACGCCTAACTGAAAGAATATATGCTCACAGAAAAACGCCAAGAAAGATAACGTTCAAATATAAACAATTATGTAGGAAGGAGATTGTAAATACAAATTTTGGAACGTCTTTCATCGTGAAGCTGGAAATATAATAACTATTTATATTACTATATATTCAATTTATTTATAATATCTTATAGTCTATTTTATAATAACGTTAAAAGTAAGGTAAGATTGCCTTTACGTTGTAAATAAATTCTTTTACTTAAAAAGGAATATATTCTTATCTTATATCATCATTTTATCTCATAAGTAAATCTCATGAAGATGATATGAAAACAAACTAAATAGGCTACTAGAATACGTGACTTAATGGCAAATGTCACGTACAGAAGTATTGCTAAAGATTTCAACACGAGTACAGATCCGTAAATTTTGTGAGTATAAAGAAACTTAACATTCGTTATATTTCTAAGACGGAACACAAGATTTATAATACGGAAATAATAATGTATTTCTTTTCCTAAGAATAACTTTTAATAAATACAAATACATATATACCACATTTGCTAAGGTGCATTGTCATATACTGTGATATTATATATATTGGATACTTGGTAAACGAAGATGAATATTTAAATAAATTAGGCATCTCAGGCATACAATCCATTGTATGCCTTTTAAAGCCAGAAAATTTAATTTAGTTTTGAGTTTATAATTATTTCTATTGATATCACTTAAAAAAAACACCTGTTATTGATATTTTACAACATAATCGTTTCGCACTAAGTCAGTGCATTCTCAATGCTTTAAGGCATTAGAAATATATTTTTTTTAATTTCAAGATCTACAAAACAAGATCGAGAGTTTTACTTTTGTTCCTGCAGCGAATTCTTGAAAATATTTATATAATTTGTTTTTTAGAGTTTTATCAACTTAAATTTCCTAAATTGCATGCTTACCGCGTTTTATTTATTGTAAGGTTTTAGAAAAAAGACCCACTACAGGGTATTTGCTTTCAACCTGTAAAAGTTTAAAAAGGAGTTTTTTTTCCAATTTTAAAGAGAAATTATAACACACACAACATGTTGTTCATTGATGTACACACAAATCATAACATCGTAATGTATATGTAGTAGGACATTAAACTTGATAAAATAGGAATCAACTATAAAGACTCCAAGATTTTAATTTAAATAATTTATTTTAGGCCCTTATGAGAGAGGGAAACTTCCCGTCCAGGGACTTTGACGGAATATTAGACAAGATTGGCTATATTATTGTCTATAATCACAGTAAATATCACTTATATATTCTCTTTTACGTGTTTATGTCAATATACACTCACTGAAGCGGAGACATTTGTTTTCTTAACCGTCATAAGATTTACAAGGAAACTTTATCTACTCCAGAAAGACCGTTAAACTTACGTTCTGCGTAAAAGTTGTTCAAACTTGAAATATGACAGCCATGAAATATTTACAAACTTCACACCGTGTTTTATTTTTGGAAAAGAATAAAAGACTATTTTTCTTTGTGAAAAATTTACTATGAGTTTTATTTAAATCTGTTTAATATCAAAGGGGCACATGATACTAGCTTAATTATCCTTTTTTTTATTAAATAAAGATCCTGGGAGTTGAAAGGCATTGACTAATTTTCATCATAGCTATTCTACTTAAGTTTCAAGACAAACATTTTGTTCTACAGATATCTAGGATATATTACTTTATAAAATGATATATCATTTTGTTTGATTAATCTCCGACTATAAACAAATCCTGTTCTTATTGTTGTGTCAAAGAGAAACAAGAGGAAAATACTTCTCATAAGTTTGTATAACACATTGGAATAGGACTTTTCCCTTTAAGGTTAATAAATATTTCACACGACTTTAGACGATTGGTCACATGTTCGTTTATGTTACCGTAAATGAAAAATTATTATCAAAATATAAATGCATATATTCATGTTTCGAAAGTGTAGCCTGATTTGGCATTGAGCTAACCTTCCAATGCCTGGACATTTATTTCTCAAAGATATATGAATTTTACTACTTTAAACTAATCCAACGATTATAACACAATATCATAGATATTACCCTAAGCGGAATGAAATAAAGAGACAAACTGGAAATAAGCAAACAATTATAAAATTTTAGTTTGTTGTCCTCAGTATGAGTTTATTATTATTTAAAATATTACTTGTTGGTTACTTTCAGTTGGTTCATAGCGAATCCTTAAATTATAATGACGCAAAATGGCATGTTTATGTACATCCAAAAAGTATTTGTAGTTGTAACTATATCTGATTTCTTTTAAAATATAAAAAAATAAAAAATTGCCTCATTTTAATATTATAACAGTAATAATAAATTAATTGTTTTAGAACAACAACTTATATCTCAGCTTTTACAATTCATTTGCTTACAAGTAAACAAGAATATTTATTTAGTTCTTTGTATATGGATGCTTAGGGATAATATGGTTCAAACCCCCTTACTAAGTAACGGCAAAATGGATGCCATTGGAAATTGCGTTACGTTGGACGGCTTTTAAACATCAAAGCAAAGTACCAGCTTTCGTCATTCCGTACTGATTCGATAACTACTCAGGTACAAGACATAACTGGATTACAATATCACAGCACAATTTCATATCAAAGGACGATTGGAGCATTTATTTAATATAACTCTTTAGGTATTGATAAGGGTATTTTACTTTAAATTGTTTTTTTAATATGTTTGTGTTATGATAAAATAAATATATTTTTTTCTACTTACGTTTATTAAAATAGGAATATATTTTACAAAGAATAGGAAAACAACAATGTACCAAAATAAATCGATATACAATTACGGAACACAAACGTATGGTATGAAATATGAAAAATAATCCAGTTTAATTTTCAAAGACTTTTTTATACTTCCTTCTTTTGTAATCTTTAAAAATATCAAAATTACCTCTATTATGTTGGATAATTACTAGCCGCAAATAGGATTACATAAATCTCGAATTTGTTCAATAGGGTAAATAATTACATAATTAGGGTATATTATATTTTTATGGAAAATATAATAATCGAGAAAAATATCACACCTAATTTTATTATAATATTCGCATCATTTTTCACGTTATTTTTAAGGCGACAACCACTATGGCCGAACATGCGTTGAAAACGTAAACATTTCATGAATTGTTATGATATAAACTCGAAAAGACCCTACTAATGGCGTTAATTTACCCTTTTATAAATCATTAAATTTATAAATCACTCATAGCGTAATTTGTACAATAAAATGAAAACAATTTTATGTAAAAACGGATCTAAAATTAGCTTCAAATACATTAAATTAAAACAATATATAATTAGAGTCGTAAGGTAAAAAATGAATAAACGAATGTAACAAACAAACTGGAAATAAGCAAACAATGATACAAGTATCGCTTTTTGACCTCTGTAGGAATTTTATTTTTATATCACCTATTAGCAATGGAAATCATTGGATGTTAATAACAACAACTATAAAGTTACTCAAGTGTACTTTAAATTATTCGTCATTTATCCTAATATCTAATTGAACCTAATTAAAAACGTCTTGTGCTTTGCCTTGGTGTTTGACATTTTTGTGAGTAGAAATGTTTGCCTAACTCAATGTGGTAATTATTATTAGAAAAACAATGCATTTTACAGATGTTACCTAAAAGTTTAAATATTTGTTACTAATTGAATTATGTATAATTAAAGTCTCATTATACACTGGGAAAACAGACCTTGATTGAATTAAAAAATGAGAAATTAAGTGAATTTTTGCCGATATTCAGAATCTAAAGTGTTGATTGCATTGGAAAATTAGTCCACTATTTTATCACTATATAATTCAGTTCACATTTAGTCATTCAACTGACTTTAAAATATTTTGATCTCGCTTCTAAATCTTTGAAAAAGTACATGAAGTCGGATGTAATATTCGTTTACTAACTCTCTTTGTCGGTAATTAATAGTTTATATATATATATTTATTTATTTATTTATATATAGCTAGGTTATATATTGCGCTATAAAATAGCTTCTTCAGTTATGCTTCTATGACTGATACAACGTTAGAGCCTTGTCCATTAAAACTGCGCATCGTAACCGCGATACACAAAAAGAGGGGATAATATTTTAATGTTTCACATAAAAACACATCGTAAACAATATTATGATCGATACAAAGCTACAACGCGAAAAGAATAAGTATCTAAACCTAATAATAAATTTAATTATCATAATCTGATAGTTACTATTTCCATGTTGACTCTTAATTTGTATTTAAATGAATATATTTAATGTAATATAATTATGAATATTTGTTATTGATTGATTACAGAGGGTAACATTGTAAAAGGTCATAATCATGAAGTTTCGTCAATAATTTTAAAATAATTACACATTTATAGGTAAGGTTTTTGTAGTCTTCAGTAATAAAATAATACTCATATTCTCAATGGCGGAAAAGAATTTGAATACGTATGAGAAATTTGTAATAATTTTTCTATTCCTTCTATTAGTTCACACTCTCCTTAATATATCTTGTACAGATTTTCATTTCAATTTTCGTTAATAATACAATTTTTATTCATCCACTCCACGTAAATACAGCTTTTTAAACTTGTATTGGACGACACAGGATTTAATATAGTTTTAAAAAAGTAATTATTCATTAATTAGATTTATTTATTTTAAATTAATGTGTCGGTAGAACCTTTCACAATATATCATTAACATTTGTCTAAAAATAGGTAAAACATATGATTTCGTAAATTAGCCGAATTTACGTTATAGGTTATGTGTTAGAACAACAATCTTAACGCATAGGATATATTACTTTATTTATAATAATGTATTGTAACTATTTAATGAAAGGTAATGACATTAACATTTATTTCTGAATCAAGTAGGAAATGACTTTAAAACAATATTTCTTGTAATAAATATTTTCAAACGTTTTTATTTGCTGAAACATTTACAAAAACAGTTTTTAAATATTGTGACATTTGACACTTGAATTCCAGTACCAAACAATTCATATAGTAATATAAAATGTTACCTTATAACAGCTTCGTTTATGGAAAGTAACCATTAAATACTGAATTTGCAAATAAATTTATTAAATTTTATACATTCACTTGTTACAATTTTAAAATTACATTTTCCTTTGGGTTTAGGATATACACGTACAAATTCATTACATATACTACTGTTCATAAGATATAACTCATTATTGATTTTTAGAACGTTAGTAAGAAGTTAAAAACTTTTTAATTAATGGCAGCATAAAATCTGCCTAATGAGTAACATTACGGCTGTACAATAAACGGTGGAAGTTTCTAAAGTAGCGAACATTACAACATGATTATTTGTATTTCCATGGATCTGTTGTAATTGTATTACAGAGGATATAATACTCCGCGACTGAGGCAGCTTTAAAGTGTGAATCGTAAAGATACAATTTACAAGCGACATTTTGTTTGTTTCCTACCATGAATAAATACTATAGTCTTATACGGAAAATGAAACCATTACGTTATGAAAGATAAAAAAACTAAATTTATTTCACTTGTATGTTATCCTTCCCAAACACCTTCCATACTAATTCCTACGTAATCATGAGCTAATCATCTTCATTTTTGTCACTCCTGACCTTGATGGTTTTTTGAGGTTCTTTTTTTGTTTGTTCCTCTGGTAATACGAATCGCATGTCTTGCTTTACCAAATGACAGTGAAGTATGTTGTTCTGTGAGTTCGAGTGCAGTTATTTTTTTATTTATAATTTTCAGTCGGTTTAAACTTCGTGAATTTTTACTTAAATGGTTTTTCATCCTTATCAAGAGTTACTCAATGAATGCCTTTATATTATCAGTAGCATGAGTTAATTATCATATTTTTCTGCGTAATTTACTGAGAACTCTAACTTCTGGAGTCTTTGAGAAAAGTTTATCTGTTACACCTCGTCTTGTCACTAGGTAAATCTGCATGCTGTAAATCTCAAAAGAAAATAACATATATAACCTTTTCTCAGTTCATAAAATAAATTCAGAACGCGTCGATGAGGCAGCCATCTTACCTCTGTATGGAAAAGTACTTGTGTTTTCATAATCTTTGGCAGAAAGCATATGGATAGGTTTTAAACACTCTTTCCTTTAAAGGTTTACATTCAATATAAATAACTTGTTAACACATTTTAGAAGGTTAAAAGTATTTATTATTTCGGTAAAATATGAATCTCATATCAGGAAGCAAAAATGTAGAGACTAGAGAGCGAGCAAAAAATTGTTTATTTAGAAATATTTATGCATCGACTGAAGCGTAGAAAGTGGAAGTATTTACCCTTTCAGGGCTATGTTAAAAATATATTACAGATGCAAATATGGATTTCAGGAGACTCCATATCCTTTTATGTTCCTAAAAATGCTAAATTTATATTCTAATATTTGAACAGGGACGTTCAGATATATTAAAATATCACCCTATCTTTTAGAAGATTTACTAAAAAAGCACTTACTTTTCAGAAGGTTGTTCTTGTAAATATTTTAATTAAATTATTTTTTACACCAAAATAAAAAAAATTCCAGAGTCTTACCCTAAATAGGGCACGTAAACACGATGTCTCTCAAAACACTATATTATTACCACCCATGTTTGTTTCAAGTTTGGTAAATAAGTTTCCTCATTCAAAGAATAAATGTATGACTTTATTTTTAGATAACTTCAGAGAATATTGTATATTCAATTCTTTCTACTAGTTCACATCTCCTATATATGTTTTGTTCAATTTTCAAAGCCCATTAAAAGACTTTATTCATCAAGTTAAGTTCACATATATTTTTTTATCTTGTAGTAAATGGTATAGGTGTTATTATAGTTTTTCAAATATTATTCCATGAATTATTTTTAATAATGTAATAAGTTTATTTTTTTATGGGAAACAGTTTCTCACAAAAGGGAAGGTATGCAATATAGTTATTTCGTCTCACTTGGCTTAAAATTAGTGATAACACTCAGAAAACGTTTCATTTAATGTTATAGGTTTTGTGGTAGACCTGCTGTTGTTACGCTAAGACTTTGTTGACTATTTTATTTATAATAATTGTAATTACTCAATAAAATGTTACTAAAATAAAGTTTTTCTTTGTTGGCCTAAATAGAAATTGACTTTAAACATTTCGCTTCTATTAATTGTTACAAATACAAACAGTGCTGTTATTAATAGAAGTAATATCTACGTTGGGAACTAGACATTATAACATATTCTGAAAGTATAATAGATAGTTAAACAGAAAAATAAAAAGTCACCCATCTTACTTCGTTGAAGGAATACAAGAACTCTAAAATTCAAACTACAATATAGATTTCTGAAGATCTGAATAAGAGGCATGCAAAATACACTGTGACAAAAAATTGTACAGAATACTCGAGCTCTTGTCGTTCAAACCTAACTTCAGATGTTGACAACCTCTAGAAATGAAACAACTTAAAACCAGTAAAGCGTTTAAAAATACGAATGTATATGAATAACACAAATATTTACAGTCTTCTGTATAGGTAACGAATTATATCATATTTTAACTGGTTGTGGATGCAACGCTTTTGGTAGTTGATGACGCTTCACATAGAGACTACTAGAAGTAGGACTGAGCAAAGCAAATAAATGACAAACAGTAAATTAATAACAATGACAAATTTCATAAACTTACAACGCTTAGGAAATCCAGCTGTATGTTAGCGCACAGTATTGTAGCCCTAAGCTCCTACCCACTTTATCATACTAGTTTTGATCCCAGGAAGTCAATTTCAGACCGATTTTACCTGTTTCTTCTCGCGAATCCATAGATACTTCCGAGAATATGGAGGCGACATTTTAGATTAGAAGTCGAGTATTTCTTCTTTTGTAATCTTTTGATCACTATTTGAAATTAAGTGGATAAATAAAAGGTATTTTAATACCGATTCAAAATGCGAAAAAGGTATATATATATATATATATATATATATTTATTTATTTATTGAGAATGTGAAGTAATAAATCGAATTGAATAATCGAACCGATTTCTGAAATATTTGCAAATGGTTTAAAAAATAAATTGTTTCTAAATAAATTGTTTTATTTTAATAAAATATTAATTGATTCCTAATAACTTTTATCTTTTACGGATTTTTATTCATCTTTTAATTAATTCAAGTCATGAACGAGTCATTACATATTATGAACTATAAACTATACTTAAAATGGAATGGAGAATATAAACATAGAGATTAATAACATTTTTAACAAAAGTCAATTTCAGACCGATTTTACCTGTTTACTCTCACGAATCCATAGATACTACCAAGAATCTGGAGCCGACCTTTTAGATAAGAAGAAAAAGTATTTCTTTTTATTTACTCTTTTGATCACTATTTGAAATTAAGTGGATGAATGATTGTATTTTAATACCGATTGAAAATGCAAAAAAGATATATATATATATATATATATATATATATATATATATATATATATATATATATATATATAAAGGAGGATATGAAGTAATAAATCGAATTAAATAATCTGACCGATGTCTGAAATATTTGCATATGGTTTAAAAAATAAATTGTTTAATAGTTTAATAAAATATTTAATGATTCCTAATAACTTTTATCTTTTACAGATTTATATTCATCATTTAAATAATTCAAATCATGAATGAGTTATTACATATTATGAACTATAAACTATACTTAAAATGGAATGGAGACTATAAATATAAAGATTAATAATATTCGAATAATTACATTTGTTTAACAGTTTCTTACAACCGCATTTCATTGATTTCTCGTACTTCTAATAGATGATATATGTTACCGAAATATATGTTATATATATATTACCATTTCAGTATTTATAAAAGTTAGAAATTTAGAAAAGAAACGTTTATTTTCGGCCGCGAAAAATATTAAAGCAAAACTTTATCAACTTTAGAGGTTTTATAAAACTAATACATTAAACTTTCCAAAACTCAAGAATATGACGATCATTGAAATATATATATAGCTCTAAACCCCGATTATGTCTTCAATAAAATGAGAATCGAACATTCAAGCTCAACTTGTGACGATTTAGAAAACTATCTACAATAAACCAAAATAAGTTCTGCATTCCCAATTATCCTTCACCTACCCTCATACCTTTACATTGATATCAAAGATAATGAAGCAAATAACCTGTAGATTAATCTTTATTTTCATATTGAAATAATGCTTAAGTGACCCTAGTAACCGACAGACAGACACACACACTCACACATACACGGGTATAAATAAATAAATAAACATATAACGTTGCAAAACAAAATATTTTTAACTAAGTGGTGGTATTTTATTACTGGTGGTATGTCAAACTGGAACATGTCTTCACTGTTCACCACCAAAACAAGACTCCAAGGAGAGTTCAAACAAATTAATTAAACTATTCTTGTTGAATAAAAACATCGCATGGTAGTAAAGAAATGTAGCCTAGGCATTGAATAATTGCAAAGAATAAGAAAAAAAGGATCTCAATTCTATATTGGCGACCCGCTCTTGTTAGCCACATAATTCACAACGAAAGAAAGCATCAGACACCTACTTCCAAAGCCTTTTAATACGAAAATAAGATGTACACATTTTTTAAAGTAATGGTCTCCCTATGTATCGCAATAAGTTTGATACCCTCCTTAATGGCTTCTAAATTAATTTTAAATTACTTAACTAAGTTAATACGTAATTTCTTACTTGCTGACGCTTTTCAAAACGATCGTTGCTTTTACGGAGCTACCCTCTACTGGCAGCAATTTGGTAGTTTACAAACGGAGTGACGGGGATAGATTTAGCAGTATATTTGGCAGCAGCTGCCAAGTTAGTGGGGCGCAAAGCAATTAATCCCGCTAACTACGACCTAATGTAATTCGTGATGGACTTTAGTAAGGGCTAAACTATTACATACCATTTCTCAGTCAAATATTTTAACTACAATTTAATTACTCACAATGTTTTCTTGGTGTAATTTGAGTAACTAGAATTATGGTTTTTATTTTTTAAAACAGTGATTTCAGATATTAATTTTTTTTAAAAACTCATGTCACGGAATCCGAAACATTTCATATAAATTTTTCGAATATATAAAAGAATAGATTTTTTTTTTTTTGTAATTTGTATCTTAAATAATATAGACATCGAAAACATGGCCGATTAAGTTTGATATATTTCCTTTTTTTAAACTAATATAATGAATAATTATTGAGAATATATATTTAAGTATATTTGTTTTAAGTTTAAGATCCTAAATGTACAAAGCAGTAAAGAGGCTACAGAATAAAAAGAAAATGATAAAATTCCTGGCAGTGGCGTCTCAAAAGGCTGACTAGTTAGATTGTCAGAGTTACACTTCCTTTATGGAGTTTCATGGAGAGTGCCTTTTAACCACTGACTTGTACAATTTATGATTATTCTCGATGACCTTTACATTTAAGAAAAGTCCGTTACTACCACATTATGTGATATTAAACAGTAATTTTATAACTAATGTGATTTCTAAGCAATAAATATTTGCTAAATGAAATTGTTTATAATAAGTAAAAAAGTTATAATTTTTAAATTGGAATAAGTTAAATGAAATCTCTCGTGAAATCAGAAAATTTTTACCAACCGATTTCCTAAAACACAAATTTCTAATGTTATTTCAAAACTATCTCATGTCTTTAGTTTGTTAAATAAAACAAATAATTTGAACAAAAATTGTTTAAAGTCAATTCCTAATCACATCAACAAATTATGTTTTTATTTTAGCTACTATATATTAAATATTTACAATTATTATAAATAAAGTAATGTAACCTATGCGTTAAAACAGCTTTTCTAACACATAACGTATAACAAAAACTCAGCTGTCTTATGAAATCATTAATATTCCCTTATTTTAGGCCAAATGAGACGAAATAACACTATTGCATACCTAGCCCCTTTTCTGACAAATATTTAGGTATGAAAATATATTATGTATATAATCACTTTAAACATTGATTATATTATGTTATAAAAAAGGGAAATGTATTAAACTTAATCACCCTAAAATTCGATGTATATTTTATTAAAGATAAAATTCACAATAAAGTGTGTTCCCTTATATTTTCGAAAATCTATTTGTTCAGATTTCGCGAAAAAAAACATCACGTGTAGTTGCTCAAAATACTCTTTTCTTTAAAAACTTTTGAGTAACTAAATTACAATTGAATATTCTAACTAAAGAATATTATGCTATAATTTAACCCTTATTAATGTCCAACACGTAATTAGTAGAATTAATTGCTACGTATATAGTGGCGCCCCACTAACCCTGCAGCTGCTGCCAAATATACTCAGAGCGATAGGTTATAGTTATATAAGGCTGTGGTTGTATAGTAGAGAAAGTGATTTTGGTAGGAAGCAAATATCCTGTTCTAAATTTAAATGAACAAAGATATAAACAAAACATAATTAGATATATTTAGTTTGGCAAATATTCAATATTCGTTCTACCTATGTTGGAAAAAATATGTTAAATTAAAAGAGAACAAATGAATATTTAAAAATTAAAATTTAATATTCAATAATAAATAAATTATGAGTTTGAGTTTATTGAGAACCATAAACATATTCTTTTAAACCTTAAAATTGTTCTTTTTCGTAGAGATGTATTATCTCTAAAAGTTAATTCGTTTTAGCTGCCGTCTATCATGTGACATATCTGAGTATAATTAGCCGGTTTTTGAGATAAATGGATAAATTAAAAAAATAATTGTAAACGACTCACAATTATAAACAGTTTACAATAACACGTGTTTCGATGACTTATTATCATTGCAAGTGAAACTACTACGAAACCGTTGCTGTTGTGTACATTAGGGGTTACCGTTTTTTTTAGTAGTGTCACTGACAATGATGACATAAATCAGAGAAATGCGTATGAAACTAAAACGCTGGTAAATATGAGTTTCTGCATAGTTTTTTTTCATCCGTGTACTATATACTTTTCCCAGGTACGAGAAGAACCACATCAGATGTGTGCGATATTAGGCATATTTCAATGAATATCTATTATAGTTATTTAATAATGGTTATTAATTACTTTTTATATTTAAAGTTATTTAAAAATTCCAGAGCAAATTTTTTTTTTAAAAATATTGATTTATTCTATGAATAATACTCCTTTTGTAATTCTTCGTGAGGATATACAAGAGAAACGGGAACACGATTAATAAAAATGTTAAGCTTCCGTAAGGTTCATAGTATTGAATAAAAACTGAATACTGAATTAGATTTGATTAAAATAACGGCTTTTAAAATGTAACCGAGGTAACAAAATATATATCAATTTCGAAACTGTCAATTTTTATTGCATTCATAATGTTAAGTTAATTAAAGGTAGGGAGAGAGCGAGCTTGTGAGAGTGAGATAGTGAATCATAATTTAATAAACGTTTCACAAACCACGAGAGAAACATACACGTGATAGTTTTAATTTTTCTAGTAGTGTGTGACGTCAGATAAAATTTTGGTTCACCAAATCTAAGTATGTTTTGGTTAGGTTAGGAAATCAGAAGACTTGCTACTTAAGCATTATAGCATAATAAAACAATAATTCTTCTTTGTTATTTTTTTTTGAGAATATGTTTCTAGAACTAGTTTGAAGTTTTTAATGAGATGTATTTTTTACTTTATTATGAGAACATAGTTTCTATACAAAACATTTTACTCCCTTTATAAATAATGTGAGTATATTGGTAAATCATCTGATATGCGTATTTGTTTATAAATTATTATAAAGTAAGTAAGAAACTCTTGGACATTTAACTTTGAATTTAGGAAACAATTATATTTTGTTGCTCATAAATGCATTGACAATGTCGTAGTTTTTAGCATTGAAAATCACTAAGATTACATTATCCTAAGTCAACGTTCATACTGTAAAAGATGAATATATATATTAAAAAAATAGTCTACTGGAAGGTTTTAAATATCCTAAGAATATAAATATTTCTCTAAATATAAGTAATAAACTTTTCTTGAACAACTAAATACAAATTAGGATTTAGTAATTTGGAAACTATAATGAGAGTGAAATATTTACAAACATACCGAAACATTATTCTTTAACACACTAACGCACGATCGTGCATACACACGCGTGCCCACACAATAGATTTTATATTCATATTTAAGACACTTATTAAATTCCTTCTAATAGCTCACCCTCTCCTCATATATATATATATATATATATATATATATATATATATATATATATATATTTATATATATATATATATATATATATATATATATATATATATATATATATCGTATAAATGTTCAATCATTAATTATATATTTGCATTCATTATAACAAGTTTAAATATATTTGTTTTAAACTATAGGGAATGCCAATTGATAATAATGCATATGTTTTTGAATACTTATTCATTAATTAAATATAAAAATGTTGTTGTCTCGCTCGGATTTAAACTCAGTATCTACATGTTTGAAATCTATCACTTTAGCGCCAAGCCAACCTTTCCATAGCTAGAAATCAATTACATAAAGATGTATATACACTTAGTTGAAGAAAGGTTTTTTGTAATTAAGAAGAGATGGATAGAATGTGAAATTACAAGCTACCATCAGTTTCATAAATTAGAAACTAAAATAAAAATTAAGCGAATATATAGCAACAAACAAAATTAATAGCCCAACAACATAACGCCTTAGAGAGGAAAATAGAAAATTGCTAGGAAGTTTGCTGTCTATTTTGCCACCTAATATTGTAATTCTGTCCTACGCTTACGTATTGAATATTTATAATAATTGTAATTATAACAACAAGGTTCACTAGAATAGGCATTTTCTTTGTTCTTTTATGTACGAATTAAATTATTATTTTTAATACCACTTGTTTTTTATATTCTGAATTATATATTTAATTGTTACTAGTTGTTTCTTCCAAATCTATATTATTTCACTATAAATTTAAATATTAAATGATGAGCTGCATGCTTTGTCTATACTGACATTAGAAACTACACAAAAAAAGAATTTAACAAGTGAATAAATAAAAGTAATTGTAATGAACTCCAATAACCAGGCTATCGGAAGTGTTTACTCGTGCAATCGTTATGGTTTATGGACCTATTGTTAAACAGCAGCCCTAATACAAAGGTTTACACACGTTAATACTGCTTCATCAGCATACAAGTACAGTAGTTATCGAGGCACTCTAAAACTCTGACAAGTAGTCGGCATTCACTAGCTTAAGCGACACTAGTGGGATTACCACTAACGAGGAACTAGAGGTACGTAGATTTAAGTTTGTTTAAACCATGGATATTATTGTTTTTATTACCAAACATTATTATTCATAGAGATATACGCATATTTGTATAAAATTACACAGAAATAAATATTTGCTGAGAGTGTATTTAAGGGAAAATGATTTAAATTTTAACTAAGAGTTATCATAAGAACCGAAAACTTCACATTCACAGTGTGAATAGAATAAATACTCTTTTAGAGGTTATTTGATCTAGTTATCTATTTGGTCATGTATAAGTACCTAGAATGTTTAAATGAGACGCATATTTTACGTTTTTAAAGCTTTAAATGTATTATAGGCGCCTAATTGTTGATGCATTTTTAAATTAGAACATATTCAAATTTAATAGGAACTCAGTGTCTTATGACATCAATGCAGATTAGGTACATTTCATATCAGTATCAATGGACAAGTGATGCAATGATGTAATGTAACAGTGTTTGTGTGTGTGTGTGTGTGTGTGTGTGTGTGTGTTACTAAACATAAATTACTAAACATAAATGAACCAATGAGCTGGAATTTTACAAGGACTTTTAGAGGGGTCCTGGTTAACACACAGGCCTATTTTTAGTTAGAAATACCATCAGGGCTTCACTCCACTGCTCTTGAAAACCCCCTTCACATTAAATTATCTGTACTCCATTAAATACTTCGCATAATCACTTGATAATCACATGTAGAACAAACTTCTAAACATATTTAATCAGTAAGTAGTAAATGTTTGATGTTATTTATCTTTTAATGTTAGTTATACTTTATAAATGTCATGTTACAAGCAGAAACGTCTCTTTCTCTTGATTTTTCAAGATAATAATTTTGGTAAGTTCATAGTGATATAATTATTGCGATTAAATATATGTAAATTAAATTTAACGCAAATACAAATGCAAATTAAATCATACAAATATACGTCATCTGCGTTAGAAGGAAGGGTACTCTGCTCGCATTACATATATTTACAATACACCTTCTATTGTTCTTGAAGATAAAAGTCATATAGCTTGATCACATGAATTTAGGATAACGTCAGTATTTTTGATTTTTAATGTTTGAGACGGAATGTTTCCACGCATAATTTTATTAACAAATATACAGTTTGTAAGAAAACTAATTAACGTAAAATAATTGAGTAATTGTTAAAGTGGCTTTTTGTAATCAACTAGAGTTCACTGATTAAATGATTATAAATTATTGGGTAACTGGCTCAACACAGTAGCGGGTTGGTCTCGGTAATGAAACGGTTGTTTCGAAACGCGTCAACATGTATGTTCAAAGATATACCCTCAGGCTATAAATACTGTTGAATTATGACTAATTTTGTAAATGTTTAAAGTGCATCACAAAATCCGAATATATAATTAAAATCGAAAATGTGGTTGACAATAAAGTTTACACATATTTTAGTATGTGAGTGCACTGGATAATATACTTTATTTATTTGTGTTTATGTAATTTACACATGCTTATTTTATGGGTACAATTCACTTGTCCATTTAAATTGGTTTAATTAAGTTAAACTCTAGATTTTTCTATATGTTCGTAGAATGTTCGTAGAATCTAGATAGAATATTAGTCACGTCGTGGTTTTCACTAACCTATAAATAAAGTTTCAAAACGTGACTCTTACAACAACGATAATTTTTGTAATTAGCAAAATTAAGAAAATATAAATAATTTCTAACCGGCCCAGAGGTATTTAAATTTTTCTAATTGTTTAGATATTGCAACACACTATAAAGAGCATCAAAGTACATTCTCCAAAAAATATTGTGAATTATGTATTAAAATTAGAAAAATAATGTCTGATAATATTAAACACATTAAAGGTTTTTGGAATTAAATAATATATTTATATGTCCAAGCCATTTAAAATTATTTGTTTGAGGAATATAGTATATATTATTTATTTTGTTTATGGAAAAATATATTTTTCAACGGTAATATTTCGACAATGTTGAATGCTTTTAGAAAAACTAAAATGTCCATTTGGACGCTTCTACAACTTTTTACTCACTCAATGTTCAGACATCCTCTCTATCATTAATTTTCAAAGAAGTCTTAGAATAGATAATACGATCATTGCTGTGGCTACATGTTGTTCCTGCTATTCCCGGTTCCTGGCCCTTAGATATTGTTGAGGCTGGGTTTTTCTTTCTTCCTCCCTGGATCCTTAGGATTTTCGGACAGCAAAACCCTGGTAAGTTGTTATGAATTTAGATAAATTTCTATGAAATATGTGTTTGTTCTCCAGATCTTTACTGGTTACAAAATGTAAAAGCATGTTAATTTATTAAGATAGGTTCCGCGCTCGTGAGCTTGTGTGTGTACATATCATTGTGTGCTAGCGCTTGTTTCCCCAACTCTGTGTTTGTTGTAACAGGTATTTGGCCTGAATAAATTGTTTTTAAAAACCTACCTCTAGAGAATGACGTCATTTTGACATGTGTTTTTGTGAAGGAACGTGTGTATTATATCCCGTACCCAGTTCGTTGCTGATCTATATTTTTACTATAACGTCCGTGTGCGCGTGTGTACGGTTGAGGTATTTTTTAAAACCGTTGAAATCCGTTACGAGGTGATGGGTTGATTTTCACCGATCGTGTAATTTATGTTAGCGATAAATCTGGTAGTCTTTTCCTGGACTGTCTCTTATGTCTTTGTCACCGTTCAGTCTTTGCAACTGACACATTTATCGCGAAAATAAACCCATCACCTCGTAACGGATTTCAACGGTTTTAAAAAATACTTCAACCATACACACGCGCACAAGGACGTTATAGTAAAAATATAGGTCAGCAACGAACTGGGTACGGGATATAATACACACGTTCCTTCACTAAAACACATGTCAAAATGACGTCATTCTCTATGACGGTAATCAACGGTTTTAACATTACCCCCAACATGTCCGAACATGTTTTTAATTACGTCACACAATAGTGAACACGCACACACATGTACGCGCATATACACAAACGCACAAGCGCGCCCAATCGCGCACATTTAATACCTTCTCCGCCACTACTACATTCACGTTACGCTCCAATTATCTCTGAAACAAACCCCTATTACCTCACGTAACGGTTTTTAACGGAAATTAACTTATTTTTCAAAAAAACCACCTGTTTGTGGCGGAAGTCTGGTTTTGACATCTACTCATTGAATCAGTAAAGGAATTAACGTCACAGTTTTTCATTTTCAACTCCATTTATTAGTAGACACTCTCCTTATATGTATATATACTGTTTGTGTGTATATAGTAAATGTGGTGATATGATTTCTTGTAATATAGTTAACAGATTAAAGATATTTCAAAAACAAGAATAATTTTAATAAATATATTTATTCAAAGCTTTTCGCCGATAAAATATTACCAGCAACTTCACGAAAATAATTACCTAATAAAACCTTTATTAGATTTTTATTAGATAAATATTTTCCTGAAGATGATGGCACTATTTTATCGGCGTAAAAATTTTGAATAAATATATCCATTAAAAGTATTCTTGTTCTTGAAATATTTTTAATTTATTATATATATATATATATATATATATATATATATATATATATGAAAAAAAATATATATATATATATAATGGTTAACTAACACTTTCAAAACAAGAATAATTATGTTATTTTGTTCTTGCACATTGATGGTTTTTTGATTGGCAGTATCAGCATTATCAAACCTTTCAAATTATCCTATAAATCCATGACTAAATCTGGATTGTAGTCTACTACAAACACACACACACACACACACACACACACGCACACAAACACACACACACACACACACACACTGAAAAGGTGAAAAGAAATGTATTATTCATCCCATTTAGTTAAGAAAAATCTTCAACCCATTGTCACTTGATTGGAATTAACACTTGATTTAAATGCAGTTTTTCCTTCAAATAATATTTCGATATAAGTTTTATAATGGAATAACGTTTTTAAAAAGGAACAAGGTATTTAAAGTAGTTATTAAGCCGCATTTGGCTTGAAATCTGTGATCACATAGGATATAATAAATTTGCTGATTTTAAGTTATAGGCTATTTGGCCTATTCTAATTATAGGCTATGTGTCAAATACTTTTTCAATAGCTGATTTAATACATAGGCAATGTTACTTTATATTTATATATATATATATATATATATACATATATATATATATATATATATATATATATATATATATATATCGCAATATGAAACCTTATGTATTAATAAAGAAGTAAGTCAAAATACAAGAATTATAATTGAATTTACAATTCAAAGCTTTTCGTTGGCTAACA
>JBAIZL010000087.1:52500-102500 GCA_036971475.1 Prosapia bicincta
TATAATAATGTGTTTATATATATATATATATATATATATATATATATATATATGTGTGTGTGTGTGTGTGTTTTAAAGTGTAATCAAAGGTACTAAGCTGAAGTAATACATTTTCCAAGTAGAAGTAAGATCAGCTTAAATTTAGTCAGATATCGTTCAATTCTTGACTTTACTAGTAATTAAGGCCTTGATTTAACTAGTTATAGTTTTAAATTGTAAAGTTTTTCGAACGAATTAAATAGCATACACAGAAAAATATATGCGTACACAAGCTATTCCTTCACTCTATATTATGTATATCAGGTGAATTAGATTGACCTAAAGATGATTGCTTAGGAATCGTAATATTGATTAGGATTCAAGAAATAAAATCTTCCAGAAAAAGTAAATACATTGTATTTAGGAACAACTAGTGTATATATTGTTAAGGCGTTCCATTATTTAATAAATACTTGTCTTAGTTACTTTAGGTTGTCACCGTAAATATAATTTATTCCATCTGGAGAATAGTCTTGTTGTTTTTACCAAAAACTTGTTAAATTACAGTGTATTTAACATTCTCTTTAGTTAATTCCAGCAGGATGTAATCGCAACGTATCTAGAAAGGTTTATGTTACGGGAAAATTGTATTTTTCAACACTGATAAATTGTTAAATATAATTTTAATGTTACAATATTTGTATTACTAGATATTCTCAATTTCTTAATTAAATTGTGCTATTTTTTATTCTTATCACTAATATAAAAATTATTTTTGTATTTTATATATATATATATATATATATATATATATATATATATATATATATGTATATATATATATATATATATATATATATATATATATATATATATATATATATATATATATATAGGGATATTACCATCAACTTTTAGTAGTAGGTGGTGAATTCCGGCTAGTATACTTCTGCGGCATATTAAAAATTCTCTAACACCTATAACCGTAAATATTTTAACAAATTTAAATTTCGAATACCATGTAACTATCTTTGCTGATCACATATTCAAAACAACAAGCAAAGTAATTTACAAGAGTCCATCACTATGATCCAAGCAAGAAGAACAAATTATGTAAGAATTCAAGGAAATAAAGTTTCAACATCAGGAATGCTCATGAAACCAAAACAGACTAATTTAGAGATGTTGCACGCAGATCATTATAGATCTATATAAATACTTTGAGTGTATATTTATACATAGTGGCATATGGCATGTGGTATATTTTGCATTCTGTGTCATATGGTGTATGTTTGTTGATTTATCTTGGTATATTTGTATAATGTTGAGGTTGTTTTTAAATATATATATTTGTCTTTTGAGTATATTATGGTGAATTTAGATTCTGAAGAGCAATCGAAATGAATAGCTAGGTTTATAAACTGATCGTAGATTGTCTAAAATGTAATTCTGATAAAATCACTCTTATTCAAATAATTAAAACAAATTTATCAAAAATGGGATGTTATGGTATTGAGAATTACATAAATTATTTTTTGTAGTTAAGGAATATTTATATAGGTATATTTTATAGTAATTGTTTATTATAATAAAATAAGTTAATGTATATAGCAGTAATATTATATTAAATCATAACATATATTATAATTTGTAAATAAAGTTTGAATGAAAAAAGTATTCTTATACTTTAAAAATATTGCTTGTAATGCTCATAATTTATTAATAAACATATCAAATGATTATAGTTTGAATAGCTTTTACTATCCATACTAAAATATAGGTGTTTTTATTTATTTAATTATTAAACATAAAGGTAGAAACTCTGATGGCTGTAGTTAAGTGACAGGTGTGACTTGTGGTCCCACAGTAAAATATACCTCTTGCTTTCCCTCTCAGAGATTCCGTCGTAAAAAGAGTAATTTTTGCCGACTCTGTAATGGCCACTCTGTTGTTACGACTACGCGGACAATCTTGTCTCTAAGAACCGCGTCACTTCCTCGTTCACATCTCCTTTACTATAAAATTCAAATGATAGATAGTTTGCTTTAGTTAGTGCTCAGTGATTAATAACACCCACAGAGAATCACAGTGCAAAATATTATCTACTTTAAACTTACTATCTATTTAGTATCTGTAATACTAACTTATTTAAACGTACAAATCTCACGCCGACAAATCCTCATGGTTATGCATGAATTTTCCTAATGCCAAATGTCTTATGAGTTTAGAAAATTTACCTACAAAATGTATATATAGGAAAAATGTATGGCAGATGAGGATTGTGTATTATATTTCTGTAAGCAAATATATATATATAAAGTTATGTTAAAGTAAGAAAACTCATTTTATTTTGAATAAGATATTGTGGAAGATTTACTTAAAAGAGCATTTTAAGTGTTATCTCTAAAATATAAGACCTAATTTACATTGAAAATGTGTTACATCACACCCGGTCCCAAGTTTAAATGAAAATAACGTTTATTTTCTTGCTTTATTGCATGTTGTTGTCTTTCGTCATATAACGAGAGGAAACTAAACAACATTTCTTGGTAAGGAATTTTGTGAACAAGTCTAACTACTTACGGAAAGTAATGTGTATCTCGTATGTATGCTCCTTGAGCTGCTGTTGTCGGAAATACAATGTACTTGAGTAAAGGGCTTACTAATACCTGCCTTTCACATAGCAATTTATCCACAGTAATTTGAAAATATAACTCAAGAGCAATTAAAACATGCATATAAGTTTTAAATGGCTTTCACACTTAGTGCAAAGAAAGACAAAATACTAAACATGTATTCAACAATATTTTCTTATTTAATAAATCTAATAAAATCAAATGCAAAATTTAATCTCTTAATAATGAAAAGCAGTGTAACCATCTACAAACTTTAAATTAAAAAAGTCAACTGGTTCGGATGCAAATAAATTATTTTACAACTACACATACTCATATTAGTAGATTTAATGGGACTTTGGATGCTAGGAAATATATCTTTCCGTAATTTTAATTTGAAAATAGGATTTATTAAAATTACGACATGGATAAAATATCAAGGTCTAAAACAGCTACTTTCGATATATACCTTACGAAAATGGCATTCATATACCTTTAAATGTACCCTAAACTGCATTTAAAGGAAACCGAAAACAGTGTGGAATTAGTAGAAACATATCCGGCATATTCCGAGCCGAGAGGAGAATTTGAACATTCTTGAAACTGCTTTCTGTTTTCAAAGTATTTCATTCAACATGTGAGAGCTTGTAACTAATTTCTGAGTTTCTGAAACGTAGAAATTACAGTTTACTACGTTATCTGTAAACCTAAAGGCGATAGGCTAATATTTTTGATCTTAATTAATATATGATTACGTTTCTAATGGTGCTATTACTATTTATAATCTTTGAATATCCTCTGAATTAATGAAGGAGAACTATAATCACACACACACAAACACACACTCACACATACTTACACACACACACACATACATACACACACACATATATATATATATATATATATATATATATATATATATATATTAAAAAATATTAGCAGTAATAAATCACAAACATTATTTTAAAAGAAATTGATTAAATAAGAAATTACAACAGCAACGTACTAAAATTTCAAATCATAGTAATGGATATTTTATGAAAGATTTCTCTAAACAAGATTCGGTTTATTTTTGTAATGATAATAATTTAAGTAGAAAGGAAATAGGTCTGTTAAACAAGGGTGTTGAAATTTGAATTGAAGATCGACATCAAGATAAAGCGATCCTATTAATCGTCGTTGAAATAGCCTTAAAATATCAACATCACGAATTAAAAAAATATTGTTAGGACTGGTAAGAAGAAATTGGTAAACCAAATTAAATCTCAGAAAATAAGTTCGAAGGATATTAATTACTATGACGTTATTCGGAGGCTAGGAAAAAAAGGTATTTTACTTTAAGGCGGATAAAAATAACGTCATTGTAGATATGGATTGATTGGGATATATGGAAATAGTAGGGGAAATCCTTAGCATAGCACCGTATTCAACAATAAATATAAACCTCATATTGAAATAATAATTAAAACAACCTCTCACCACAAATTCAACAAATTTTATTTTAACCTTATTTACATTTCGACTACAAAGTAATCATCTTCAGACGTATTTTTACAATTAACTAACTTACAACTAAACCTATGCTTATTTATAAGCAACGGGAACTCCTTGACCACGCGCCCAACACTATCCGACCAATCATGTTACGAGTAACAACTAGGTCTGGTCTAACAGAAGGAGTTACCGTTACATTATTTTTGAATTTTACAGTAATTATTAAATTTACACATTTAACAATTAAAACTATAACTATCTCTTAATAGATACAATAGGGAATTCGGGATGGGTCCTTTGTCAGAATTTAATAATTTATTAGTTTCCTATTTATTAATAAACATACTTTCGAAACTATTTAACATATTTTTTGATTTAACATTTTTAATTAATTTAAGGTTATTTATATCTAAGTTATGATTAGTTTCTAAGATATGTTCAACTACACTTGATTTCTCTGGCCTTTGAGATTTTATATGACTAATGTGTTTTTTTTATCTAGTGGAAATTTTTTTCGTTTAGTTTGACCAATATAAATTTTTTCACATGAATTGCAAGTTGCTTTATAAATCCCTGACTTATCCAATGTTTCTATTTTATTTTTAGTCCAGACCTAGTTGTTACTCGTAACATGATTGGTCGGATAGTGTAGGGCGCGTGGCCAAGGAGTTCCTGTTGCTTATAAATAAGCATAGGTTTAGCTGTAAGTTAGTTATTTGTAAAAATACCTCTGAATATGATTACTTTGTAGTCGAAATGTACATAAGGTTAAAATAAAATTTGTTGAATTTGTGGTGAGAGGTTGTTTTAATTAATATAAACATTTACGCCACAGTTGCTTTAAGTTGTTGTCTCATATTGAAACTTACTAGAAATGTCAACGAGTTTGTGTAGTGGATAGTGAACTCAAAAGAAAACAACGTTTTCAGACTCGTTATTACCACGTTCGTATTGTTTACTAAGAGTTCTTAAAGAAGGAAGAAAAATGCGACCAATAGTATCTGGAATTAATTCACCAACATATTTATTTGATAAAAGGTTGACACGCCTCCAACAGGTTATTCTGCCTCCATCAATGGCAGTAAAAACTACATTTACATTTGTTAATAAGGATGAGAATTCATTAATTTCTTCTAATAAATACCTTGTTTCATTTGATATTGTACTACTTTATCCAATTGTAACCATAGATAAAACAGTCGACTTGATAATAGTTTGGTTAGAAAATTCAGTAGATATGAAGTAGGTGAATATATTTCACTTGTTAATTTATGTATAGTTCAAAATAGTTTCCAGGTTAATGGTAACTTTTAGAAAAGGATTTTCTGTTTAAATTTCCGGAAGGAAGGCACCGCAATGAGTAACCATCTATCAAGTTTTTTAGCCAACTTTATTAAGAGTTATTTCAAAATAAATGCTAAAAAGACCTTGGATTATTTCCCCAGAGTGTGACTCAGATATGTGGATGACGTGTTTGCAGTGTTTGACAATAAACAAAGCCTAGCCAAATTTTGTAACGCAAAAAATAGAATTTTTCCTACTACAAGAACTACGGTTTAAAAAGAAAAAGAAGCATGTTTGCCAATTTAAGATATTCTAGCATCAAGGATAAACAATACTTTAAATTTTGACGTTTAAACCAACCCATAAGAACATATTTATCACCAGTGATTCATTTCACACAATATCACACAAACAACATTGTTCAATTCTAGTGTAGAATAAATAGTGCATTCAGAAATACCAAGGAAAAACAATGGGTAAATATAACACACCATCCACGACTGTGTAATCAAATAAGAAAGTCTCTGAGAAAAAATAGTAAGTTGAAAGGGACAATTACCACTGCAAATAACCTATGGAAATTGTTAGGGAACCATAAAGAGCCTTCCTTCTTTCTGGTCCGTTGTAGATCTGACTAAGGTATCACTGCATTAGCAGTTTTCCTGATCAGAACGCCCTTTATTAACACCAGTGGTATCTGTATTTAAAACTAAATGTGTTTAGCCTGGCCACTTATCTTGACCTCGACCATCTTCTACTTCCATTTTAGTCCGCAGTATGTTCACGAAATATGTCGCTATCTCTATTCAGTTGGATGCCCTATACAGTATCTTACCAAAATGTTGTCCTGGTCTACTGGCCCGACGTTTCTTTCCAGCCTTGTGCTCTCCGATTGCCACCTTCTGCACACAAACAAGGTGTATTCAGGTTGGTCGGGTGATCCTTCACCACAAGAGAGCAATTTTTATTATTCACCTTTCCTATTTTATATAAATATAGCCTACCCTGAAGCTACCTTGTCCTGTCAAGAACTGTGTAGTGTAGAAGTTAACCTCTCCATGCTGCCTGTTTGTCCCACTGTATAGATTTTTGATTAGCCTGGATGTCCATCTTCCGGTGGGTTCCGTAGAACATATTTTCTGCTCCTTCGTCATCGCCGTCTTTTTCTCTTCCCTTTTCTTATGCCTATCGTTCATACTGTTTCGTCCCTCTGCAATGATCTTCTTCCCTAGCAATTACTAGTGCCAGCGGATCAGTAGGAATTATTTTCACCACCACACGAGCAGCCGTTCCGGTACCGTTCGATAAGAATTCGCCACTCTTAGTACCACTAATCTCTGCACTGCCTTCAATTCCTCTCGGTTTTGAGTGCGTCTTCCCAAATTTCCGCTCCTTACAGCATTAAAGCTACGTAAAATATAGAACAAATTCATGAAAAATTGCATCGTCAACCAAAATTTATATATAATAATAATAATATACAATACATATTATGTTTTAAAAGTGTTTGAATTTTAGTATACATATTTCACTTCCCAACCAACTAAATTGTCTGTTTAAAGTATTTACAGATAAATCACATTTCCGTTTGAACTGGAGTCCTGACTTTTTCATTTCAAGTGCGATTGGGAAAGAAAACTGGCTCAAGCGGTATAACTTATTTATAAGTTGCTCACATCAACATTTCCCCCGTTACGGTCAGAGATGATAGCAGGAATCCTTTAGCCTTCTAAAACATAGACGTTTCCTTGCATATCCTTTTTCTAATATAAATTACTTTACATTTAAACGAGTATAATGTTTTTTTGATAAACGTAAACTGTATATTAATTAGACAAGAATTTGTTTGAATTTACCAGTTAAATATGTTCTACAATGAGGTTATTAATGTGAAAAATAATTTGTCAAATCACTCTCAATATAATTTTTACTTTTATTGAATGTTGTACAGTTATGAATCTTCTAATTCTGAATTAT
Organism: Prosapia bicincta; assembly: GCA_036971475.1. Lineage (NCBI taxonomy): Eukaryota > Metazoa > Arthropoda > Insecta > Hemiptera > Cercopidae > Prosapia > Prosapia bicincta. Next base: position 59,853 of record JBAIZL010000087.1, read on the forward strand.
ATGTTATTTATCTGTTGGCAGTGTTTTAATATTTATAGAAGTCGATATGGAATGATTAAATTCTCGTGGTCAGAAGTTATATATCTTTACAAATTTTGTATTGCTGACAGAATTATGTATCAGCAGTGTACATTACGTAACGAAAGAAAAAAAAATGATTTTATGAATAAATTAGTGAAATGTTTTTTTTTTTAATTCCATTCCTACTTGAATCTATAGGTTATAAAAAATTTTTAGTTTCAATTAGTTTTATTTTATAATTAATTTTATTATAAATATTTAAATACATATTTCAGAATGACAATAAAATGTGATAACAGGAAACTGATTTCATTTTAAATTTCCCTTTCTATGTATAGTGTTGAAATATTATTTTTGTTTTTTACTATTTATACGCGTTTTTTTCGTCGCTTGCATTGTGTTATAGTTTCTTTTCGCTTTCCTTTCACAATATGAATTTTGTGAAGCAAATTTCGATACTGTAATCGAGTTTGTTTTTTTATTCTCTTCATTCAATTTTAGTTCTAGAGCATTACTTATTATATTGTGTATTAATAATGACATTTTAAGGTGGTGCAATGGATGTTTCAACGACAACCAGTTTAGGGTAAAAGAAAAATTCATATTAATTTCTGGGAAGAAAGAATCATAAAATAGGCTATGATTGTATGTTATAGGCTAGGTTATGCGGTAGTACAGCTGTTGCATAGGTCAGTTTACTCCTTTCCTATTATTTGTAATTATTAATAAAAAGTAGGGATGGGCCGATTCCGATTCTCGATTCCAAGAATCGTCGATTCTAGGTGGTATCGAGGAATCGTCGATACTCGATTCTTCATCATAAAGTGACGATTCCGATTCCTATTTTGTTAACTATTAAAATATATGTGTGGAGTAATTTATTGGAAAAATAATTTATTACCAACTATGCCTTATGTATATATTAATTGAGTTGAATGAATTAAATGATAAAACTAAACGAAAATATTATTATTTATGAAGCAACAGCAATTAAGATCGTAACCATTTCTGGTCGTTTGACATCGCTCGTCTCTCTCTCACACTAGAGCGGGTTCGATACTCTCTCTCTCTCTCCCCCACGAGTCTTACTGCCACTGATTTATAGATGTCAGAACAAAACAGAAAGATAGTACAGAAAAAACTCGATTAACCGTGGCCATGACGGTTGAGTGAATAGACGGATAACAGAAACACTGTATTATTCCTCCGAAACTTAACCTCAATAAATTATATTATAGACAGATATCACTCTCACAGTAATGTAATATATTTGGGAGCGAAAAGAAAATAAATAAGATTGTAATAGCAAATGAAACTCTTTATTACATGATAAACAGATGCGCACAGTAGCTACAAATTTAGCAAAATAAGGTACGGCAATATAAACTTACAGGTGAAATAGTTCGTGTAGTTTAAGAAACAAAGCGAAAGCGTCACTGCACCTTAATACTTTAGCTACCGGCCACATTATCGGCATTTTCATAGAGAATTGCCAAAATATTTTAGGCTCATTTTTAAATAATGTGTTCTTATACTTTGTCCCCCTGTCATAATATTTATAACAATACGTGTCGGACCAACTGGCCCAACATAGTTTTTTCCTACCGTAAATGAAACGTAAATAAACTCCGTCGGACCAATTGACCCGACATTGTTTTTGATTTAAATAAATTTTAATATCTGTGAAACACTGTTTTGATGTTTTTTGTGTTTTGTGTTAGCAAGAAACAACAAAACCATAATTTCATGTCCCGGTTACCCAAGTAATAAACTGACGGGTGATAAAAGTGTTTTGACGCCTATCACTAAGACACAAAAAACGTGTCACATGTGATTGATTTGTGAGTTTATAAACATTTTGTGAATGAATAGAACTAAAGTGTAATATATTCTCTCTCTGATAAGTAGTGCTTCAGGACAAACAAATACTATCCAAGATTCATATTAAGTAAAGGTTTTAACACCAAATAATTTACTTGTTAAGGAATATACGTTATAATTATCTTCCTAGTAAGGATGAGTTTATCTAAGTGTATCAATGTTTGTACTTAACTTTTACAAAGTCCGTTTTTAAGGATTATTTACAACTAAATATTTAGTCAATATCTCCGACTTACTTTTAAGGTTTTGTGAAATTTTGAAAACAGTAGTGAAAATCATTACAATACGTTATAACAAATATGTGTGTCGGCCCGTAACTACGGACAAAAAGCTCTTAGAATAACATCATGTTTTTAATCCCGTCGGCGTTTATCTATCAAAACAAAAACCATCGTAAATACATCTGTAAGTAGTGTGAAGCTTGTTGTTAAATACTGTGCCTTAACTTTTCTAAAAGTAGCAACACCAGCTGAATAGTACTAATAAACATAAAGCGTTAAAAGGCCCGTTCAGGGTACTGGCCGTCGCGTCAATTCGATGACGGTTAACAGAAACTGACGGTGAAAAACCACATAATATATCAAATATGAAAAAGCACTTAACAACATTCATTTTGCCCAAATTTATCAACAAAAAAGATCTATACTTGAAGAAACTTTATCCTCAGACACAGGACCTACAAGTGATAGTCGGTTAAAAATCAACTGGGATTGAATAATAAATACAAAATAGGCCTGAATCATTTGAACTTGTTCCAAACACCTGCAGAAAAAAGGACCTACCAGATATGGAGAAGGTATGCCTTACTAATCCAGAATGTTGAGGGAGAAGGTACACCAGGGGAATTGACAGTAGAAGAAGAAGTAAACAATTATCTAAGGGAACCTAATGTCAGTCCAGATTGTGATTTGGGGAAGTATTGGGCAGTACAAAGTGCCAAATACCCTCATTTAAATGCAATGGCAATAAAATACCTGTCTGTCAACTCGCGACAGTGTTTTCTGAAAAACCTTTCTCAACTTCAGGAGTTATATATGACAAGCGATGAGACTAGCTTGGCCCACAACGTGTTCAAATGCTTGTGTTTTTGAACAGAAATGTACATTACCTGCCAGACTTTTAAATATTAAAACTATCCTATTAGTATTAATTTTTTACTTTTTATGTTGTTCGTTTGTTTTTAATTTTTGTTTTGTTTTGAGAGACAATGTAAATAGGCTTAGGTATTTTTTCAAACATGAAAAATTAGTGTAAAGTTCAAATTTTTAACTTTAAAATAAGTCATTGCTTTTATCTGATATGTTTTATGCCTTTAAAAATTCCTATTGTTAAATCAAGGTTGAAGGTTTTGTGTAGCTTATTACATTAAAACATAACTTTTAAAAGGTTTTGCCATATGACCAAGATGCTAACTAAATTATTTATTAGAGAACTAGCATGTAAGCTAATATAACTTAAAAGAATCGAGAATCGAATAAAGAATCGAGAATCGAACGGAAAATTTTAGAATCGGAATTGAAATTGGAATCGAAAATTTTAGGAGTCGGCCCATCCCTAATAAAAAGTAACTAAAATAGAAATATGAATTGCGTTTAACAATTTTTTTGCTGCTTTATTATTGTTTCTATATAAATTGTCTGTAATTTGTTAAGCATAAACCTATATTTCTGTAAACGAAATTGACACTAAACTAATATCAATGCTGAGCTATTCCCTAAAGCCTACAATGATATCAAGTTCTCACAAACAAACACCTAAGGCAATACTTTCCATTGTTGTTCTCTAGCATTAGATTAAAGTCCAACTGCCACCGCTAAGCCATCGGTAAACAAACGATTTAGTCTGCACTGAAACTCGCTATCGGTATGATATTAGTTGCTTCAAAGGTGAGATATAGTCGTTTTACTTAAGCCATGAGTGTGTTTATAGTGTTTCTGTGTTAGTGTAAATCTAAGTAAGAGATTCGACTTATGTATTACTATCCCGATTCACTGCTGAAACGTATTTACAAACGTAAGTAGTAATATTGTTTTGTTTGTTACTTAATTTTGAGGTTATGGTCATAGAAATCAATCTATAGTAAGCCACAGTCCTACATAATTATCTGAATATCTTAATAATTTGTAATAAGTGAAGCAGACATTGTTTATATGAAAAAATATGAGGTTAACTTAGTTAATCTAAAAAGTAAATGAATATTTATTTGGTAATGTTAAAAAAAAACTATGTCTAACATTTATTTATGGAAAATATACTTGGGTAAAATGGTAATTAAATTCAACCTTTGTTCTCGGAAAAGATTATATAATATAAGATTTTGTCCGATAAAAACTGTGTTCCCATATTTTTCATTCTTATAGGCCTATTCATATTACCAAATACTGAACCTTTTTGAATGATTTACACGGAATGTGATTATTGTAAATGTTTATAAATATAAGAGATAATGTTCTCCATAAATCTGTGGAATGATACATTTTATAAATTTCTAATATCTTTAAAATTGGTTTATGGAATATATTATTGAATAGCCTGTGTTTATATTATAATTTGTTAATCTACATGCCAAGTAGGTCCAACATGATGTAAAATTCGTTAATATTTGTCACGTTCAATTTGGTGAATATGAATCGAAGTACAAAACTCTATTCCGACTAAAATTTTTGTAGCTTATACGTTTTTGATAAATTATTTTTTCGGTATTGGAAAATTATTTTTCACTTTTTTGTAAGTAAAATTATTCATTTGGTTTGTTTTTTTAAAGTTAGATCAGTGTTTTTAACTGTTTATATTCATAGAAAACAAAGGCAATTATTTCCATATTTACATTGTACTACTCAAATATATTTCGTAAACAAGAATTTAAGTTTCATGAGTCGTACACTCACAAATTTTAATAAATAAAAACACGGTTAATGCGTGAGTCAAACAAATCGATTTATTAGGGATTTGGCAACGATTCAAAGAATAAACTGTCGTCCTCATTAGGGCGTTAAAAATTAGTATAGGTTTTCATAAGATTATAACAGTATTGTTCATAAATATTACAAATATATTGTAAACAACTTCAGCCGGTGTCAGATTCTTCAAAAGTCCTAGAACCGAAGAGGGGAATGGGTTGGTTGATACCTCTGCTATTCTTGTCAGTTCTAGGATTATTGAAGTTTCAGTCACTTGTTGATTGTTGAAGGTTTTTACAATATATTTGTAATATTAATGGATAATACTGTATTAATCTCAAGAAACGATTTAATATACTAAACCTTTCACAATTACATCTTTAACTTTGAAAAAGCAGGTTAGTGAAGTACTCCCACTTAATATGTTTAGGGCCTGAAGGATGTTGTATTTTGCTTGAGTTATTGGTGAGTCGCCTGTTGAAAAAAAACACGTTACTCACAAAATGAATACGTGAATAGCACTATCCTTAATTATGTTTATTTATAATATTATTCCTTAAGTTTTAAAAATATTAGATTAATATTTAATTAAAGCAGTGCAACTTTCCGTTAGCAAAAAGTGTATTCTCAAAGAAGTACATGAATTTTTCTTTTGCCCCCATCTGGCTGTCGTCGACACCTCTATTGTACAACCTTATATCGTTGTCATGATTACCACAAAATATAACAAATAATGCGCAAAGATGAAAAATTAACATAAAGACAAAAAATTAACAAACAAACTGGATTAACGGACAAACTGGATTACACAAACGGACAATACGAAAGGAAAGCGAAAAGAAACTATAATAAAATGCAGGCGACAAAAAAGTGTATATATAGTTACAAACAAAGATGACTGTCCAACACCATATACAGAAAGGAAATGCAAGGAAATTCGCCTTCTATTTTGCGACTTAACATTGTTATTATGACACATGAATATACATATTTATATTATTTTCATTAAAGAAAGGTAATAAAATTAAATTTTTCTTTGTAGAATCAAGTAGGAATTGACGTTTAAAAAATAATTTATATTACTTGGTTTATATTTACTAGTATATTATGTTTTACTGTCTTTGTTCCAATAAAGGGAAATGAGTGAATTAAGTGGTGTGATTTATTACAGGCACGGCTGATACGTTTTGACTTGCACATGTCACAGTGTTCACAACGTTTTAGAAATGGAAAATGTTATTGTGTTTAATTACTATAGGACATAATTATAGGACATTTGTAAAAATAGTCTTACATTTTGATAATAAAATACGCTAGAAAAGGATTTTTGGCTGTAACAAATCTTTTTATTTACATGAATATAGCTTTTCCTTCTGTAAAGTTAGGTATTGGGCATTTAGTCGTTTTGGAAATACATTGTTCTGTTGTTTTATAACATTAGTTATAAAACAAAATCAACTGTTTCACGAAATCATATTTTATCATTTAATTCAGTAATAATTTGAAGTGACTCAGCGTAACCAGTAATCGTATAAAATAGTATTTCCTTATAGGTCAAGTTCGACTATATCAAAGCTCACAAAAATCTGATGTAGGAACGTTTCATGACAATGACAACAAACTACATAAATTGAAACAAATTTATTGTACAAAAATCCTTAGATCGGTCACTAATCAGGTTGATGCATTACATTGTAATTAACTACACCTCGATTCAATTGATCTCTCTACAACAGATGTTTTTATAACTTCTGTAATGGGCAACATTAGACTTTATATAGTGCAATTTCGAATCGAATTCAACAACGATATACCTTTATTAATTGTGAATTTTCATGTCCTACGTAAAACTTAACTGCGTGAATACCACAGATGAAGCTGAACCATTTACAATTCTTCCATTACAGATACTTTATTTGGGAATAAAAATTAGGAAATAATAATTTATTACGACAATACAGTCTTAAATTGGTTTTTTCATATTAATCATCTCATTAGAAGTAAATGTCATTTTATTGCAATACTGGAAATATATACATTAATTTTATTATTATTCTTGAAACAGACGAGTCCGAGACAATTGACAAACCCGAACAAAAACCCTTAGACATCTAAAAGAGCCTTAATTTTCACTTAAGAGAGAAGACAAGTTACATAAACTGGTTTCCTTTAAGAAAAAAAGATAATATTTTCATGAAATTATTTACACCGGAGGAAATAAAAAATAGATGATTTATTTTTACCTCTTAACGGATATCCTGGGGACACAATTATATAATTTTTATGTGAACCAGGATTTGAGACTTCTATAACGATTAAAGTAGTTGGGATTTTAGACAAACGTTTTACCTTAGTACAGTTACTTAAAGATAAAAGAAACAAGCGGATTTTTAAAAACAATTAAATAAAAATAATAATAAACAAATACTTTATAAACAGTTAGTTGTAATATGTTGAGAGTTAAGGCTTAGCTGGTGAGTGAAAAGTAGGAAGGCAACACAGGTAAATACACTCATTGTCTAGATGTTGACATCGTCGTTTAAACCATTTTATTAGGTAAACAGATTTCCCTTTGTTTCTCTGAATTTTCAAATTATTTTGTAAACGTTTTCATAAATGTTTATTATATTACTGCAATTAATAAACCTTCACAAAATTTTGAATTTAAATATGACTTCTGTTTTTATTCAAACCATTCTAATAAGTAAAGAGTTCTTGGAGAAAATAGGTTTTTGTTTTTGAAGTTTTTCTTTCTTTGCGTTTTTGTGTTCAATACATTGATACTTTTGGTATCAATTGGCACACAAACCACTACTTGCTAATATTTTTCAGCAGACGCTTTTCGCACCAGCTCAGTACATTATTCAAAGCTGTGAGTGACGAGAAATACTGTTACTCAGGTGTCATGTGTTAGTGATAATCTGCGGTGTATAATTGTTTTTTTTTTCGTAATATTTTTCATAGAGTAGTTGTTAATTATGTGTTTAAATACATTATTTGATTGTGAGTGTGTTTTGTCGTATAGAATGTGTTGTGGATACTTTTTGTAGTTTTTGCATGTCTCGTAGTTTTTTTGTTATGTTTAGTTTTTTGGTTTTTTTGATGATGTATGTGTAGGATTTTTATATAATTTTTACAAAGACAAGTGAGAAGTGTAAGTGGAAAGTGTAAGAAGAAAAAGAGATGATAAGAATGAACACTGGTGACAAACAGTATCGATCTTTCGATCTACCTTCTTATAGGAGATCATCAGCCGGGTAACGGGGGGGGGGGATTGTCACGGCGATTCGTGGTACCAATATGGAACAGTCTAGAGATCTTGCGTTAATGCATAGACTGGTCACCTATCCACCACTGGGATAAGACGACATACAACTGGACACTACAGTTCAACCGCTTTTTCAAAACTGTTTGGGACCAGTAGAACCTTCTGAACGGACGGCTTTCCCTACCTCTTTGCCCAGTCTGATTATGTCGGACCAACTTGCGCAATAGGACCTCTATTTTATCTGGACTGGCTTTATTTAATTGTCGGACCTTCAGAGTCGGGGCTTTATCTCCCTCTAGTTATTTTTAGGACCATTATCGCACCGGACTTTAAGATTCGGAAGGAAATCACCCCTCGCCCACAATACTCGATACAAAATACACTGAAAACATTGCCTTTACTATTTCGAACTTTCTTTTTTTTGTCCTTTCTCTTTTAAAGTTAACGACAGAGGAGAATATTCTTTTTATTCGTCTTATTTTTTTAAAAAATAAAATGAATATAAACGACAAGAATGTTTATGTTCTCTTAGCAGTCGGGGAACAAATGTTTGTAGGAACACAAAAGGTTTCTAATTCTTCATGTATATAGAGCTACAATGCAGGTCTAGATATCCAAAACGTTTCTTTCAACTTCACAGTCAGTCGACAGTTTTCATTTATGGCCGTGGGAACACGTTTGAAATGTTCAGAGTTTCTAACATTGTCTTTTCAGGTGTTTCTTCACATTATTTTGACGCACTTTGCTATTTTTAAAACGCCTAATCCGATGATTTAACCGAATATCCTGTGGTCTTACAAGCACCAAATTAGCGTTTCTGTGAAATAGTCTCTGAGGAAAACCTTTGCAATAGATATTAACAATGTTTCATTCAAAATATTTTCTGAGTACATTCAGTCGCGTGAATGTGAAGTGAACAAGGGTTTCTACACTTTTGCAAGAACGAACTTCTAACAGTCTAAGAGAGCAAGGGTTTCCATTGGTCGTAATAATCGGTCTGAATCAATTCACCATTGGATTGAGGGGAGATACTTTTTAAAACAACTTAACAATAATATACAGTCATATACCGCCTAACGATTGACCTTTTATGTATATTTTGCGCGATACATCAATAATTCTTGAAAATATAAAGATGATAATACATAAATGTTTAATTTTCTAATAAAATCAAAATTGGAATACATTTTATTGAAATTAACATTTTCAAGTACACAAATTATGAACGGAATAATTAAAGTTGAAATAATTTGTTTTTTACATAGTGGCTATATGTTTTTGGGATTAAAAGAGTCCGTATATTTGTATTCTCAATGATATTAAAAAAAAAGTCTTAAATATATACAGTATGTTAACCCCTTCCAAGTACAATGAAGTTTAAAATATGTTATGTTTCTAATTGTATGTATTTGGTACTGTAACATCTCAAGTGAAACTAGCTACATAATTGAGAATAACCCCTTCAAAATATACCCAGCTTTCAAGAGGTTTGTTACTTATTCATGTTCACTATAATGACGCTGATTTTTCCTTCAGACACCACAAACTCCACACCTGGAATATAAAGAAATTCCGGGAAAAACAGCGCAATAAGCTTACAGGAATGTTCAAAGAACTTCATTCCCTAAAACGATGGAGAAAGAATTCGTATACACTTCCGATATGGTAGTAATTTTCACCATGTATCTCACTTAATGTAGGTGGACGAAATGTATTTACTGAATAATGGTAATTTCTTGAGTGGAATGTGTTATGCATTTTCACTGAATTCCTATGTTAATAGTACAATATATTAAGTAAATTAATTTTTAAATTTCGACTTAGTAAAACTAAAATCGAATAACTAACATTAAAACAATACATTTAAAATGGCGTATATTATATACAATAAATGCTAATAAACAGTGATAGAATTGTAGTAGATATGAAATTACTTTTCTAAGCAAACGTGCTATATCATTTTTTTACATTTTGAAGATGGTATAACATTAATTAGCGAAAACCATTGAGAATTATATATAAATTAAAAACATTTCTTGTAATTGAAATAATTTTATTCATTTATTATATTACAAGAAAACCCCTGATAATAAAATAATTGATAATAAATTAGGGTAAAAATAGGCGAATAATAAAGTTGATAGAATATACGTGTTTTAGAATTCTGGATGTATACAAATACAAATTAGTTCTTAATATGTTAAACGTTGATGTGAACTGGTGCAAAAAAAATTGTTGAAGCAATAGACAATCTGATTATAATCCAATCACTCAAGAAAGAAAAAAAATCAATACAAAAGTGAACACATTAGAACCAAACAGGAAACAATTATCCGTGTCTGTGATAATAATGTCTCTTTTTTGGCGAAGAGCGAACTGAAGCATTGGGTGTAAGTTAACATTTAATTAATAATAATATTACAAATAAAGATGAAATAATTATTGCTATTATAGTCTTCAGGAAGAACAACAATGTAGAACAATAACATTTACATCCATAGTAACTAAGTCAACCACTATTGTTAGCCTCGTCAAGGACTACTTACATTGTTAAATTACATATCAACATTAAGTAATCGATTTAGTTTCCGTTGCTGTAAGCCTTAAACATGAGGCGTGTAAAAGGTATTCCTGTACTCGTACATGTAAAATATGTTTGAATAGAAGTATATATACTCTTTGTGCTATTGACATAAAAAGTATGTTATAACTAATTATAAATATTTAAATTAATATTAATAAATACATAACAAAAATAAATAAATTTAAATATTTCATGAATTATTTATTTTTGCAAATAAGAGTTACATTAAATTGGGGTGCTCTTTAGAAACATGCGCGTTTTCTAGTATAAACTTGCATTCATATTATTTGGTTGCACGCGATAATGTGAGTTAGAAATAAAAATTGCATCTCTAAAGCTTTTACAAATGCAAAGAAGCCTGAACTGATAGATTACTAACGTTATTCACTCTCTATTTATCTACAATACATTTATTTAGGTCATTTAGATTACCTTAAAAAGTATTTAGAAATTTATTGATGCACAAAGAGTATATCGCTTGTTGCTTGTGATTTGATAAGGAAAAACCTTGTGTTTCTAAATAGTTTCTGGAGGTCAGTTTTCTTGCTACAAGAATAATTCTTTTTACCATTTTTCAGAAACATTCAAATTATCCTATGTATCTTTCTCCCTGTTGTGAATGCAATAATATAATACTCTATGACAATCCTCTATGGAAAAAAAAAGAAAAAGAACATTATATAAATTAACAGATGATTTGTAATTGTTTTAGTTTTTCTCAGTTCTTTGTTTAGAGTTTTGTTTTAAGAAAGATGTGAAGTAATAAATAGTGTTTAAATATGAAATAAGTTTTATTACCAGCATAATTATATAAATATGACGAGTGTTCCGCCTGTAGCGGCAGTGTCAAAAGTTTATAGAAATAACATATGGCGACCGTGACAGGATAATAATTTGGTTACAGTTAAAATCTATGATCCATTAGTAAGTATTTTATAATGGATGCTCTGAAAAAGAAAAGAAAATTGTTTAGAACTGGATTTTCACGTTTACACAATACATTATTAGAATCCATAAAAAATGAAGATGATGTGATTTTGTTAAAAGCTAATTTAGAGCTATTACGTGAAAAACATAATCAATTGGAGGTCTTAGACCGAGAAATTATTGAAGTTTTACTAAATGAAAATGCATCTACTGAAGTTTTAGAAAATGAGGTAGAATCTGCCGATGAATACTCAGGCAAGTTTAAAATAGTTGAGTATTTAGTTGAACAGGCTATTGACAAGGCTAGGCCTAAGACAGATACTAGTGTGAATGTAGAAAAACGTAAATTTAAGTTACCCACACTTGAGTTTAAAAAGTTTGGTGGTGATATTAGTGATTGGTTGCCGTTTTGGGGCCAATTTAAGAAAATCCATGAAGACCCCTGTATTGATTCTGATGACAAGTATCAGTATCTCCTGCAAGCGACTATCCCTAATACTAAGGCTAGGGAAATTGTCGAGAGTTTTCCCCCATGTGGACGTAGTTATGAACAGGCTATTGAACATTTAAAATCTCGCTTTGCCAAAGATGACCTGTTAGTAGAGTTTTACATAAGAGAAATCTTGAAAATTGTAATAACATTAAATAGCAGTGAAAGTAAAATTACTATTTCCTCACTTTATGATCAAATTGAGTCAAAACTAAGGTGTTTAGAAACTTTAGGTGTAGCAAAGGAGAAGTACGCTGCTATGCTCTTCCCATTAGTAGAATCTTGTCTCAGGGAGGATTTATTAATAGCTTGGCAGAGAAGTAGGCCTAACTCTCAACAGGACGAGACCGCGTCAGAAAGTAAAAGTAGGCTAGATAGCCTAATGAATTTTTTGAAAATTGAAGTGGAGGGAGAAGAAAGAATAAACTTAGCTAAACAGGGATTTGGTTTACAAAAAACAAAAGTATCAACAGGTGATAATCCTACGAGTTCATATAAAAGAGACTTTGCAAGTAAAGATAAGCATATTAAAAATACAAGAAGGCCTACCAGCAATGTTACAGCAGCTGGCCTTGTAAATGTAAAATCAAATACGTCTACAGTAAGCACAGATAAGACGAAGTTATCGATGTGTGTGTTTTGTGACGGTGGTCATTTAAGTGAAAACTGTTTTAAAGCTAGGGACATGTCTTTAGAAGAAAGGCAGAATATTCTTACTAGCAAAAGGTGTTGCTTTTCTTGTACAAAAGTAGGACATTTAAGTAAACATTGCAGAGCTATTGTTAAATGTATTATTTGTAATGGAAAACATGTACCACTTATGTGTTCAAAGTTGCAGAATAATTTTAATAGGTCTAACATTAAACCTAAATGCGAGGAAAAAGAAGCTGAGCCCAATTTTGAGAATTCCTTGTCCAATGTGAATGGCAATCAGGTTTACATGCAAACTCTTGTTGTCAAGGCTGTTAGTGACACAAAAGAACTCAATGTGCGTTTACTTTTTGACAGTGGATCCCAGAGGTCATACATAAGGAAATCGACTGTTGAAAAAATGAAATATGACACTTGTGGTGAAGAAACATTATTACATGGCCTGTTTGGAGGAGAGGTCACTAAGCCTCGCAATCATGCATGCTACAAAGTCAGACTACAAAGTATAGATAAAACATATTCTTGTAATTTCAAGGCACTTAGTGAAATAAATATTTGTACTTATGTTCCTGCCTTGAAACCAGGAAGATGGACTGATGAACTGATGGAAAGAGGTATTAAATTGTTTCAGGATGCAGACAGTCCAATTGAGATATTAATTGGGGCTGACATATATGGGAAACTTCTAACTGGAAGAAAAGAGGTTCTAGATTGTGGTATTATAGCCCTTGAAACTCATTTAGGATGGGTTTTGACAGGAAAATTTCAAGAAAGTAAAGAATTTAGTTCTATGACAGCACTTTCTATGTTTGTACAAAGTAATTCAATATGCAAGCTGTGGGAAATGGATGTTTTAGGTATAAAAGACCCACTACAGACCAGAAGCAAACAAGAAATTGAACATTCTGTTCAAACACAATTTTTGGAAACTGTGAGAGTAAATGAAGAAGGACGCTATGAAGTCAAATTACCTTGGTCCGAAGACCACCCAGAAGTTCCAAGAAATTTCAATCTTGCAAAAAAAAGGCTTGAAAACTCAGTGAAAAGGCTAACAAATGAAAGTTTATATAATGTATATAACAATGTGTTTTCAGATTGGCTGGAAGATGGTGTTATTGAGGAAATCCCAATAAGCAAATGGGATGAAGGTCACTATTTATCTCATAGACCAGTGATAAAAGAAAACAGCACCACTGCAGTAAGACCGGTTTTTGATGCCTCGTCTAAAGAAAAGGGTTACTATTCCCTTAATCAGTGTTTGGAAATAGGTATTAACTTAATTGAAATAATACCAGCTTTGCTTTTACGTTTTCGACTTTATAAAATAGGAGTTATCGCTGACATAAAAAAGGCGTTTTTGCAAATAAGTTTGTATGAAGAGGACAGAGATTTCCTAAGATTTCTGTGGCAAAACACAGATGGATCACTCAAGATTTTCCGACATAGAAGAGTTGTTTTTGGAGTCTCAAGTAGTCCATTTTTGCTCAATGCCGTCATCAACTACCACCTGCAGAAGTATTTAGTACCGTGTGCTGAAGACAACCAATTTTCTAAATGTACAATAGAAAAGTTGTTTAAAAGTTTCTATGTTGATAACTGTGTTACAGGTGTAAATAATGAAAGGGATTTGAAACAGTTCATTTCAGAAGCAATACAAATATTTTCTTTGGGAAAGTTTGAGCTGCGAGGATGGGAATATACTGAACCTGGTCTGGAAGACAAGACAGAGGCTTCAGTCCTAGGTCTCACCTGGGACAAGAAAGAAGACACAATTTCTGTGAGTTTTCATAAAATAGTAAATTTAGAAGAGAACTTGGTAACACAACGTGTTATATTGTCCACTGCACACAGATTGTTCGATCCTATTGGATTCACTTGTCCTATTTCCATATGCCCTAAGTTATTATTGCAGGAATGCTGGAAAGATAATTGTGGGTGGGACAAAGAAGTACCAGAAGAAATCAAACAACGATTCAATATATGGTTTCAGGAACTCGATCAATTAAAAGAGATGAAGATTCCACGATGGCTACAAGGTGTGGATGACGTAATCATTTCTGTATCAGTTCACATATTTTGTGATGCCAGCAAATTTGCGTACTCAACAGCAGTATTTATGCGTTTTGAACTTAGTACATGTATTCAATTACAGCTAATCCAGGCAAAGTCACGTGTAGCACCTGTAAAGAAGATGACAATACCCAGACTTGAACTAATGGCTGCTACTATAGGTGCTAGATTAGGTTCTTCAGTAGTGCAAGAATTAAGAGATGAAAACAAATTTGAATGTAATATTAAATTTTTTTATTGGAGTGACTCTTCTACAGTAATAGCTTGGATTAAAAGAGAAGAAAACTGGGGAGTATTTGTTAGAAATAGAGTTGAAGAAATCTGCAGCCTCACTTCCAGAACATCTTGGCGGCACATTCCCGGCACTATGAATCCAGCAGACTTGCCCAGTAGAGGATGTTCAGTTTCCAGGTTGATTAGTTCCAGATGGTGGGAGGGCCCGTCATGGTTGAAGTTGCCTGAAGATACCTGGCCATCAAATGAACCTGAACCTGACGAAGAATTAATTTCTTTAGAAAAAAAGAAAGAACCTACACCTTCACTTTTAAGTAATAATTACCCAAAAGATTGGTTTTATTACTTTTCAAATGATTTTGATAAGATTGTGTGTGTTTTTGCATGGTTGCTGAGATTTATTCATAATTGTAACCCCTCAAAGAAGGAAAAGTGTGTGAGTAAAGTTTTGTCATGTAAGGAGATTATTGAAGCTAACAATTTTATAATTAGAATTGTTCAACAGCAATCATTTGAAGGAATAAGGGACCCTAAATTGGCTTCATTGTCACCATTTATGGCTGCTGATGGTATTATAAGGCTAAAGACAAAATTAACAGAAAGAAAGGATTTGGAAAATTTTAAATTTCCTGTTGTTCTACCATCAAAACATGACATTGTAGATATTCTTATTCTTACAATACATAAGAGATCATGTCATGTGGGAGTTCAAGAACTCTTAAGTTTATTAAGAGAAAACTATTGGATATTGAGAGGAAGAAAAACAATAAGTAATACTTTGAAAAAATGTATTCCTTGTCAGAGACATAATTCAAAAAATGTAGAAACAATCACTCCACCCTTACCTGAAAGTAGAGTACGAGATGCCGCAGTATTTGAAGTGGTTGGAATTGATTTTGCGGGACCTTTGTTTCTACGAGATGGCAGTAAAGTTTGGATCTGCATATTCACTTGTGCAGTATACCGTGCTGTTCATTTGGAGTTAGTAAAGTTTCTTTCTGTCGAAGCATTTATAGATACACTTAGAAGATTTATTGCAAGGCTAGGAAGACCATCAATAATATATAGTGACAATGGTACCAATTTCACAGGTACAGAAAAGGCATTTAAAATTCTAGATTGGAATGCTATCTTAAAATATAGCTCATGCCAACAAATTGACTGGAGGTTTAACCCTCCCTCTGCTGCATGGTGGGGCGGATGGTGGGAGCGACTCATCCGACTCATGAAACAGTTGCTACGCAAAACCTTGGGCAAAACGTCATTGGATTATGAGGAAATGGAGACAATCTTATGTGATTGTGAAAGTATCATGAATTCTAGACCTTTGACATATTTATCTGAAACTTCTTCAGACCTAACTGCTATTACTCCAAATATGTTTTTACATGACTTAAAAGAAATTGGAGTTCCAGATTGTGACCATGTAAATACAAAAAGTCTTAACAAGAGAGTACGTTATCGACAACACCTGAGAGAAGCATTGCGAAAAAGATTTAGGATTGAGTATTTAGGACAATTAGCTTTAAAAAGTAAGAAAACGGCAGACAGTTGAAAGTTGGAGAATTAGTACTGATTGAAGTTGAAAATAAAAAAAGAATTGATTGGCCAATAGGACTGATAGAAAAGACTATCATTAGTAGAGATGGAGTGTGTAGATTAGTGCAATTGAAGACTGCTTTTGGAAGTTTATTGAGACCAATACAAAGACTATATCCTCTTGAAATGCAAGAAGAAACCATCCAAGAACAATTAAAAGAAAAGATTAAACCAAAAGTGACAAAAACCAATGAACATGAACTACACCTGGAAGAAGATAATGTGACAAAAGAAAATAAAATTGTGACATATTTAAGAAGTGGCAGACAAATTAAGCTTCCACAAAAATTTGTTGATTAATCTTTTAACAATATACTATTTTTTAATGTTTTGAGTTAAACCATAACTCAAAAGGTGGGAGTATGTTGTGAATGCAATAATATAATACTCTATGACAACCCTCTATGAAAAAAAAGAAAAAGAACATTATATAAATTAACAGATGATTTGTAATTGTTTTAGGTTTTTCTCAGTTCTTTGTTTAGAGTTTTGTTTTAAGAAAGATGTGAAGTAATAAATAGTGTTTAAATATGAAATAAGTTTTATTCCAGCATAATTATATAAATATGACGAGTGTTCCGCCTGTAGCGGCAGTGTCAAAAGTTTATAGAAACAACATATTATGTTGTGAATGCAATAATATAATACTCTATGACAATCCTCTATGAAAAAAAAGAAAAAGAACATTATATAAATTAACAGATGATTTGTAATTGTTTTAGGTTTTTCTCAGTTCTTTGTTTAGAGTTTTGTTTTAAGAAAGATGTGAAGTAATAAATAGTGTTTAAATATGAAATAAGTTTTATTCCAGCATAATTATATAAATATGACGAGTGTTCCGCCTGTAGCGGCAGTGTCAAAAGTTTATAGAAACAACATATGGCGACCGTGACAGGATAATAATTTGGTTACAGTTAAAATCTATGATCCATTAGTAAGTATTTTATAATGGATGCTCTGAAAAAGAAAAGAAAATTGTTTAGAACTGGATTTTCACGTTTACACAATACATTATTAGAATCCATAAAAAATGAAGATGATGTGATTTTGTTAAAAACTAATTTAGAGCTATTACGTGAAAAACATAATCAATTGGAGGTCTTAGACCGAGAAATTATTGAAGTTTTACTAAATGAAAATGCATCTACTGAAGTTTTAGAAAATGAGGTAGAATCTGCCGATGAATACTCAGGCAAGTTTAAAATAGTTGAGTATTTAGTTGAACAGGCTATTGACAAGGCTAGGCCTAAGACAGATACTAGTGTGAATGTAGAAAAACGTAAATTTAAGTTACCCACACTTGAGTTTAAAAAGTTTGGTGGTGATATTAGTGATTGGTTGCCGTTTTGGGGCCAATTTAAGAAAATCCATGAAGACCCCTGTATTGATTCTGATGACAAGTATCAGTATCTCCTGCAAGCGACTATCCCTAATACTAAGGCTAGGGAAATTGTCGAGAGTTTTCCCCCATGTGGACGTAGTTATGAACAGGCTATTGAACATTTAAAATCTCGCTTTGCCAAAGATGACCTGTTAGTAGAGTTTTACATAAGAGAAATCTTGAAAATTGTAATAACATTAAATAGCAGTGAAAGTAAAATTACTATTTCCTCACTTTATGATCAAATTGAGTCAAAACTAAGGTGTTTAGAAACTTTAGGTGTAACAAAGGAGAAGTACGCTGCTATGCTCTTCCCATTAGTAGAATCTTGTCTCAGGGAGGATTTATTAATAGCTTGGCAGAGAAGTAGGCCTAACTCTCAACAGGACGAGACCGCGTCAGAAAGTAAAAGTAGGCTAGATAGCCTAATGAATTTTTTGAAAATTGAAGTGGAGGGAGAAGAAAGAATAAACTTAGCTAAACAGGGATTTGGTTTACAAAAAACAAAAGTATCAACAGGTGATAATACTACGAGTTCATATAAAAGAGACTTTGCAAGTAAAGATAAGCATATTAAAAATACAAGAAGGCCTACCAGCAATGTTACAGCAGCTGGCCTTGTAAATGTAAAATCAAATACGTCTACAGTAAGCACAGATAAGACGAAGTTATCGATGTGTGTGTTTTGTGACGGTGGTCATTTAAGTGAAAACTGTTTTAAAGCTAGGGACATGTCTTTAGAAGAAAGGCAGAATATTCTTACTAGCAAAAGGTGTTGCTTTTCTTGTACAAAAGTAGGACATTTAAGTAAACATTGCAGAGCTATTGTTAAATGTATTATTTGTAATGGAAAACATGTACCACTTATGTGTTCAAAGTTGCAGAATAATTTTAATAGGTCTAACATTAAACCTAAATGCGAGGAAAAAGAAGCTGAGCCCAATTTTGAGAATTCCTTGTCCAATGTGAATGGCAATCAGGTTTACATGCAAACTCTTGTTGTCAAGGCTGTTAGTGACACAAAAGAACTCAATGTGCGTTTACTTTTTGACAGTGGATCCCAGAGGTCATACATAAGGAAATCGACTGTTGAAAAAATGAAATATGACACTTGTGGTGAAGAAACATTATTACATGGCCTGTTTGGAGGAGAGGTCACTAAGCCTCGCAATCATGCATGCTACAAAGTCAGACTACAAAGTATAGATAAAACATATTCTTGTAATTTCAAGGCACTTAGTGAAATAAATATTTGTACTTATGTTCCTGCCTTGAAACCAGGAAGATGGACTGATGAACTGATGGAAAGAGGTATTAAATTGTTTCAGGATGCAGACAGTCCAATTGAGATATTAATTGGGGCTGACATATATGGGAAACTTCTAACTGGAAGAAAAGAGGTTCTAGATTGTGGTATTATAGCCCTTGAAACTCATTTAGGATGGGTTTTGACAGGAAAATTTCAAGAAAGTAAAGAATTTAGTTCTATGACAGCACTTTCTATGTTTGTACAAAGTAATTCAATATGCAAGCTGTGGGAAATGGATGTTTTAGGTATAAAAGACCCACTACAGACCAGAAGCAAACAAGAAATTGAACATTCTGTTCAAACACAATTTTTGGAAACTGTGAGAGTAAATGAAGAAGGACGCTATGAAGTCAAATTACCTTGGTCCGAAGACCACCCAGAAGTTCCAAGAAATTTCAATCTTGCAAAAAAAAAGGCTTGAAAACTCAGTGAAAAGGCTAACAAATGAAAGTTTATATAATGTATATAACAATGTGTTTTCAGATTGGCTGGAAGATGGTGTTATTGAGGAAATCCCAATAAGCAAATGGGATGAAGGTCACTATTTACCTCATAGACCAGTGATAAAAGAAAACAGCACCACTGCAGTAAGACCGGTTTTTGATGCCTCGTCTAAAGAAAAGGGTTACTATTCCCTTAATCAGTGTTTGGAAATAGGTATTAACTTAATTGAAATAATACCAGCTTTGCTTTTACGTTTTCGACTTTATAAAATAGGAGTTATCGCTGACATAAAAAAGGCGTTTTTGCAAAAAAGTTTGTATGAAGAGGACAGAGATTTCCTAAGATTTCTGTGGCAAAACACAGATGGATCACTCAAGATTTTCCGACATAGAAGAGTTGTTTTTGGAGTCTCAAGTAGTCCATTTTTGCTCAATGCCGTCATCAACTACCACCTGCAGAAGTATTTAGTACCGTGTGCTGAAGACAATCAATTTTCTAAATGTACAATAGAAAAGTTGTTTAAAAGTTTCTATGTTGATAACTGTGTTACAGGTGTAAATAATGAAAGGGATTTGAAACAGTTCATTTCAGAAGCAATACAAATATTTTCTTTGGGAAAGTTTGAGCTGCGAGGATGGGAATATACTGAACCTGGTCTGGAAGACAAGACAGAGGCTTCAGTCCTAGGTCTCACATGGGACAAGAAAGAAGACACAATTTCTGTGAGTTTTCATAAAATAGTAAATTTAGAAGAGAACTTGGTAACACAACGTGTTATATTGTCCACTGCACACAGATTGTTCGATCCTATTGGATTCACTTGTCCTATTTCCATATGCCCTAAGTTATTATTGCAGGAATGCTGGAAAGATAATTGTGGGTGGGACAAAGAAGTACCAGAAGAAATCAAACAACGATTCAATATATGGTTTCAGGAACTCGATCAATTAAAAGAGATGAAGATTCCACGATGGCTACAAGGTGTGGATGACGTAATCATTTCTGTATCAGTTCACATATTTTGTGATGCCAGCAAATTTGCGTACTCAACAGCAGTATTTATGCGTTTTGAACTTAGTACATGTATTCAATTACAGCTAATCCAGGCAAAGTCACGTGTAGCACCTGTAAAGAAGATGACAATACCCAGACTTGAACTAATGGCTGCTACTATAGGTGCTAGATTAGGTTCTTCAGTAGTGCAAGAATTAAGAGATGAAAACAAATTTGAATGTAATATTAAATTTTTTTATTGGAGTGACTCTTCTATGTCGGAAAATCTTGAGTGATCCATCTGTGTTTTGCCACAGAAATCTTAGGAAATCTCTGTCCTCTTCATACAAACTTATTTGCAAAAACGCCTTTTTTATGTCAGCGATAACTCCTATTTTATAAAGTCGAAAACGTAAAAGCAAAGCTGGTATTATTTCAATTAAGTTAATACCTATTTCCAAACACTGATTAAGGGAATAGTAACCCTTTTCTTTAGACGAGGCATCAAAAACCGGTCTTACTGCAGTGGTGCTGTTTTCTTTTATCACTGGTCTATGAGGTAAATAGTGACCTTCATCCCATTTGCTTATTGGGATTTCCTCAATAACACCATCTTCCAGCCAATCTGAAAACACATTGTTATATACATTATATAAACTTTCATTTGTTAGCCTTTTCACTGAGTTTTCAAGCCTTTTTTTTGCAAGATTGAAATTTCTTGGAACATCTGGGTGGTCTTCGGACCAAGGTAATTTGACTTCATAGCGTCCTTCTTCATTTACTCTCACAGTTTCCAAAAATTGTGTTTGAACAGAATGTTCAATTTCTTGTTTGCTTCTGGTCTGTAGTGGGTCTTTTATACCTAAAACATCCATTTCCCACAGCTTGCATATTGAATTACTTTGTACAAACATAGAAAGTGCTGTCATAGAACTAAATTCTTTACTTTCTTGAAATTTTCCTGTCAAAACCCATCCTAAATGAGTTTCAAGGGCTATAATACCACAATCTAGAACCTCTTTTCTTCCAGTTAGAAGTTTCCCATATATGTCAGCCCCAATTAATATCTCAATTGGACTGTCTGCATCCTGAAACAATTTAATACCTCTTTCCATCAGTTCATCAGTCCATCTTCCTGGTTTCAAGGCAGGAACATAAGTACAAATATTTATTTCACTAAGTGCCTTGAAATTACAAGAATATGTTTTATCTATACTTTGTAGTCTGACTTTGTAGCATGCATGATTGCGAGGCTTAGTGACCTCTCCTCCAACCAGGCCATGTAATAATGTTTCTTCACCACAAGTGTCATATTTCATTTTTTCAACAGTCGATTTCCTTATGTATGACCTCTGGGATCCACTGTCAAAAAGTAAACGCACATTGAGTTCTTTTGTGTCACTAACAGCCTTGACAACAAGAGTTTGCATGTAAACCTGATTGCCATTCACATTGGACAAGGAATTCTCAAAATTGGGCTCAGCTTCTTTTTCCTCGCATTTAGGTTTAATGTTAGACCTATTAAAATTATTCTGCAACTTTGAACTCATAAGTGGTACATGTTTTCCATTACAAATAATACATTTAACAATAGCTCTGCAATGTTTACTTAAATGTCCTACTTTTGTACAAGAAAAGCAACACCTTTTGCTAGTAAGAATATTCTGCCTTTCTTCTAAAGACATGTCCCTAGCTTTAAAACAGTTTTCACTTAAATGACCACCGTCACAAAACACACACATCGATAACTTCGTCTTATCTGTGCTTACTGTAGACGTATTTGATTTTACATTTACAAGGCCAGCTGCTGTAACATTGCTGGTAGGCCTTCTTGTATTTTTAATATGCTTATCTTTACTTGCAAAGTCTCTTTTATATGAACTCGTAGTATTATCACCTGTTGATACTTTTGTTTTTTGTAAACCAAATCCCTGTTTAGCTAAGTTTATTCTTTCTTCTCCCTCCACTTCAATTTTCAAAAAATTCATTAGGCTATCTAGCCTACTTTTACTTTCTGACGCGGTCTCGTCCTGTTGAGAGTTAGGCCTACTTCTCTGCCAAGCTATTAATAAATCCTCCCTGAGACAAGATTCTACTAATGGGAAGAGCATAGCAGCGTACTTCTCCTTTGTTACACCTAAAGTTTCTAAACACCTTAGTTTTGACTCAATTTGATCATAAAGTGAGGAAATAGTAATTTTACTTTCACTGCTATTTAATGTTATTACAATTTTCAAGATTTCTCTTATGTAAAACTCTACTAACAGGTCATCTTTGGCAAAGCGAGATTTTAAATGTTCAATAGCCTGTTCATAACTACGTCCACATGGGGGAAAACTCTCGACAATTTCCCTAGCCTTAGTATTAGGGATAGTCGCTTGCAGGAGATACTGATACTTGTCATCAGAATCAATACAGGGGTCTTCATGGATTTTCTTAAATTGGCCCCAAAACGGCAACCAATCACTAATATCACCACCAAACTTTTTAAACTCAAGTGTGGGTAACTTAAATTTACGTTTTTCTACATTCACACTAGTATCTGTCTTAGGCCTAGCCTTGTCAATAGCCTGTTCAACTAAATACTCAACTATTTTAAACTTGCCTGAGTATTCATCGGCAGATTCTACCTCATTTTCTAAAACTTCAGTAGATGCATTTTCATTTAGTAAAACTTCAATAATTTCTCGGTCTAAGACCTCCAATTGATTATGTTTTTCACGTAATAGCTCTAAATTAGCTTTTAACAAAATCACATCATCTTCATTTTTTATGGATTCTAATAATGTATTGTGTAAACGTGAAAATCCAGTTCTAAACAATTTTCTTTTCTTTTTCAGAGCATCCATTATAAAATACTTACTAATGGATCATAGATTTTAACTGTAACCAAATTATTATCCTGTCACGGTCGCCATATGTTATTTCTATAAACTTTTGACACTGCCGCTACAGGCGGAACACTCGTCATATTTATATAATTATGCTGGTAATAAAACTTATTTCATATTTAAACACTATTTATTACTTCACATCTTTCTTAAAACAAAACTCTAAACAAAGAACTGAGAAAAACTAAAACAATTACAAATCATCTGTTAATTTATATAATGTTCTTTTTCTTTTTTTTCCATAGAGGATTGTCATAGAGTATTATATTATTGCATTCACAACATACTCCCACCTTTTGAGTTATGGTTTAACTCAAAACATTAAAAAATAGTATATTGTTAAAAGATTAATCAACAAATTTTTGTGGAAGCTTAGTTTGTCTGCCACTTCTTGAATATGTCACAATTTTATTTTCTTTTGTCACATTATCTTCTTCCAGGTGTAGTTCATGTTCATTGGTTTTTGTCACTTTTGGTTTAATCTTTTCTTTTAATTGTTCTTGGATGGTTTCTTCTTGCATTTCAAGAGGATATAGTCTTTGTATTGGTCTCAATAAACTTCCAAAAGCAGTCTTCAATTGCACTAATCTACACACTCCATCTCTACTAATGATAGTCTTTTCTATCAGTCCTATTGGCCAATCAATTCTTTTTTTATTTTCAACTTCAATCAGTACTAATTCTCCAACTTTCAACTGTCTGCCGTTTTTCTTACTTTTTAAAGCTAATTGTCCTAAATACTCAATCCTAAATCTTTTTCGCAATGCTTCTCTCAGGTGTTGTCGATAACGTACTCTCTTGTTAAGACTTTTTGTATTTACATGGTCACAATCTGGAACTCCAATTTCTTTTAAGTCATGTAAAAACATATTTGGAGTAATAGCAGTTAGGTCTGAAGAAGTTTCAGATAAATATGTCAAAGGTCTAGAATTCATGATACTTTCACAATCACATAAGATTGTCTCCATTTCCTCATAATCCAATGACGTTTTGCCCAAGGTTTTGCGTAGCAACTGTTTCATGAGTCGGATGAGTCGCTCCCACCATCCGCCCCACCATGCAGCAGAGGGAGGGTTAAACCTCCAGTCAATTTGTTGGCATGAGCTATATTTTAAGATAGCATTCCAATCTAGAATTTTAAATGCCTTTTCTGTACCTGTGAAATTGGTACCATTGTCACCATTTATGGCTGCTGATGGTATTATAAGGCTAAAGACAAAATTAACAGAAAGAAAGGATTTGGAAAATTTTAAATTTCCTGTTGTTCTACCATCAAAACATGACATTGTAGATATTCTTATTCTTACAATACATAAGAGATCATGTCATGTGGGAGTTCAAGGTCTCTTAAGTTTATTAAGAGAAAACTATTGGATATTGAGAGGAAGAAAAACAATAAGTAATACTTTGAAAAAATGTATTCCTTGTCAGAGACATAATTCAAAAAATGTAGAAACAATCACTCCACCCTTACCTGAAAGTAGAGTACGAGATGCCGCAGTATTTGAAGTGGTTGGAATTGATTTTGCGGGACCTTTGTTTCTACGAGATGGCAGTAAAGTTTGGATCTGCATATTCACTTGTGCAGTATACCGTGCTGTTCATTTGGAGTTAGTAAAGTTTCTTTCTGTCAAAGCATTTATAGATACACTTAGAAGATTTATTGCAAGGCGAGGAAGACCATCAATAATATATAGTGACAATGGTACCAATTTCACAGGTACAGAAAAGGCATTTAAAATTCTAGATTGGAATGCTATCTTAAAATATAGCTCATGCCAACAAATTGACTGGAGGTTTAACCCTCCCTCTGCTGCATGGTGGGGCGGATAGTGGGAGCGACTCATCCGACTCATGAAACAGTTGCTACGCAAAACCTTGGGCAAAACGTCATTGGATTATGAGGAAATGGAGACAATCTTATGTGATTGTGAAAGTATCATGAATTCTAGACCTTTGACATATTTATCTGAAACTTCTTCAGACCTAACTGCTATTACTCCAAATATGTTTTTACATGACTTAAAAGAAATTGGAGTTCCAGATTGTGACCATGTAAATACAAAAAGTCTTAACAAGAGAGTACGTTATCGACAACACCTGAGAGAAGCATTGCGAAAAAGATTTAGGATTGAGTATTTAGGACAATTAGCTTTAAAAAGTAAGAAAAACGGCAGACAGTTGAAAGTTGGAGAATTAGTACTGATTGAAGTTGAAAATAAAAAAAGAATTGATTGGCCAATAGGACTGATAGAAAAGACTATCATTAGTAGAGATGGAGTGTGTAGATTAGTGCAATTGAAGACTGCTTTTGGAAGTTTATTGAGACCAATACAAAGACTATATCCTCTTGAAATGCAAGAAGAAACCATCCAAGAACAATTAAAAGAAAAGATTAAACCAAAAGTGACAAAAACCAATGAACATGAACTACACCTGGAAGAAGATAATGTGACAAAAGAAAATAAAATTGTGACATATTCAAGAAGTGGCAGACAAATTAAGCTTCCACAAAAATTTGTTGATTAATCTTTTAACAATATACTATTTTTTAATGTTTTGAGTTAAACCATAACTCAAAAGGTGGGAGTATGTTGTGAATGCAATAATATAATACTCTATGACAATCCTCTATGGAAAAAAAAAGAAAAAGAACATTATATAAATTAACAGATGATTTGTAATTGTTTTAGTTTTTCTCAGTTCTTTGTTTAGAGTTTTGTTTTAAGAAAGATGTGAAGTAATAAATAGTGTTTAAATATGAAATAAGTTTTATTACCAGCATAATTATATAAATATGACGAGTGTTCCGCCTGTAGCGGCAGTGTCAAAAGTTTATAGAAATAACACTCCCGATACTTGGTTTACGTTTAAGTGATACTTAAGCCAAATATTTTGTTTTTATTTTATTTACATAACTTTAAAAACACAAAAAGTAAACAAAATAAATAAACCGATTAGATTCGGGTGTAAGCATGTTCTATATAATACGTCCCTGTTCAGTTTGAAGCAACCCTCGTAACGTTCATCAAGGTTTTGCATCTTTTTAGTGAAGAGGGGTTGTTTCATTACGATACACATGGTTATTTTTGGATGTAGTTAGATGGTGGTGGCGAGTCATCACGGGAAGTCTTTTCCATTATCATTCTCCAGACGCAGAAGTCAGGTCGTGTAAGATCCTGGGAGTGGGCTGGGTAATAAAAGTTTGTTCGACAGGAGATGAGGCGGTTGCTAAAGGTTTCTTGAAGGAAAGCAATATTGTTTGCAGCAATATGGCTGGTCGCACCATCTAGCAAGAAGTTTATGATAAACGTATTTTTATTATCTCTGGAAAAATGTTATACAGGGTACTGGAATAATATACCGTTGTTGGTGATTTACAAGTTGTTGGATTTAGTAACAAATTATGCATTTTGTCTCAATTACAGGTAAAGGTAATAATAAATATATTAGTACATTAAAGTAACTAAATTTATAAAACATGATTTTAAACTCCGAATGTAATTCTACATTTACAAACACCAAATCTTAATTAAAAATGTATAACGTTCAGTTAGTCAGTCAGAGAAAGAGGAGTCTGGTGTCCCACTAGGTTTTATTATTGTCTATCACGTGACACTGGCTGGTGATTTAGTTAAGGGCTGGATCTCAGGAGGTGTCTCTGCATGGCAGGACGTTTTGTTGGGTGGTACGGTATTAGGGCTTTTATTCGGGGGGGCATCATGTTTATTTTAATATTGGTAGTTTATAAACCTTTTTTTGTCAAAGGATATTTGTCTTTTTTACATGCAATATACATGTGTGTAATACAGATTTAGTGACATATTATTATTCTAACATGTTTGCAATAGTGACATGTTACAATTTCGCTTATTTCTAATCTTAATCTAAGTAAAAGCTAATGAGATGGTGGGTGACCTGAGCGACTGGAAGTTATGAATGAGATTGGTAAAGCGAGATACGCTTGTGAGTGTTAAGGATGAAATGTAGATGTGATGAGAGCAACTAATTGTATTAGACTAAATTCTCGTGTGATGGGTTTTACATAAATGCGTAAATTTTAAAAAGTTTAAAATTACTAAAGCTTTAATTTATAGTCTGTAGAACGTAATGGAAAACGTGGCGGTCAAACGGTGACATGAATAGAAGAGGAGAAGCGAACGCGCCAGGTTTCCACCGCCAGCACCTACGTGACCGCATTTCCAAGTAGTCGTCCTGAATACAATCTGTATTTCATATCTGACGTGCAACATCACCATACTTTACACCCATGCATATTGACATTATAATTGTTTATGACGGTAAAACCCTATGCTACAGTACAGATCAAACTACAATCAATGGTTTATGTGCTTAGTTTATTACAGTTGTAATGATATTTTGGTATAAATTTATTGTTAAACGTATGGAGCCTTATTCGAAAGCACCGATATGAGCTTTTAATATTATTCGTAGTGAAATTTCTAGTAGTGGAATTAATTGAAGAATGTAAACTACCCATTTCGGTGGAAGAAAATAAAATTTTATAAATAAATCAAATTTCTCCATAGTTTTATTAAATTTCAAAAAATTATTTTATAATAAAAATATGTAAATAAAAATAATAAATTTAACAATGTACGATGCATTTCGCAAACCACATAGCAAAAAGCTCAAGCACAATCACAGCAAGCAATGCATAAAAAGTAACGAACATTGCAAAATAATCCAATTTTATAACGCTGATAATCTCTGCAAATCACTGTAGTAGATTTGCTATTTATTAGGAAAAATGTATTAGGAAAATTACAAATGATGGGAAACAAGATAAAGAAATTGGATCGAAAATAAATTTGGGAAAAACAACAATTTCAATGTTAAATGGAATTTTATGGGATAAACATATAACTAATCAAACAAAAACAAAAATTTTTAATACAATAGTACGAAGCATAATGACATATGGATCAGACGTTTGGATATTGAAATCAACATTGACAAAGAAATTATTGGCAACTGAGATGGACTTTTGGAGACGTTCTGCGAGAATATCAAGATTGGATAAGATCCGAAATCAAATAATTAGAGATAAAATGGAAGTACAAAATTTAATTACAGATTTTGTAGAACAAAAACAGTTAATTTGGTATGGACATACGAAAAGGATGAATGATGAAAGACTACCAAAGATGTTGTTGGAATGGACACCACCAGGGAGAAGACGAAGGGGAAGACCATCGAAAACGTGGATACAGGAAATTAGTTCATCTTTAATCAAATGGGATATACCAGAAAACTTGTGGACAGATAGGGATGAGTGGAAAAACAAAATTAAAAACTGTATTTCATTAGACTTAGGTTAAAATGTAAAACATTGTAAAAAACCTGTCATAATAAAATATTAGGAAAAATACTTGAAAATACTATAACTTCGAATTTTACCCAGTTAGCAGACAGTATGTATTTACTTATTTTATATATATAAAGAGGTAGGCTATATGTCAAGAGTTATTTTGTGCATAGTGCATACCAAGTAACATTGCACTTGGCCTTGTGTGTACTACCACTTCTAAAAATATTTTACATATTCAAAATGTTCTTTACATCAACGGCTTCTGTATACGATATGTCCACACATATTCCAAAAAAATTTTTTTAAATAATATCGAAGCTAATTTATCATCATGGTTATTCAACCTCGGCCGTATCATGCAAATCAGCGTTTTGACAGCCCTTATCATGTTTGTAGGAAAGTATATATACTATTGCCTTCACTTTCCGTCTCGCCTACTGCGATCTTTCAAGGTTAAGTACACGTTTACGTGGTCTGCACTACAGTTATTAAAGAAGAGGAAAACAATGTCAGGTAATGGACTTTCCTGGTTGAAGGGAATTAGAACTTCAACAATACTATTAATAGTATTGCTAAGGAAATGCGTAAAGAGAGAAAGTCGTTAAGCTTATACTGATTTGTCGAGTTGTTTCCCATTGCTGTCAAAACAAAACATAACAAAACTATTGAGAACAAACCAATATATCCTCGATAGCCACTGAAAACAAACCAATAAATCATCTAATACATTACACTGAGGCTCCATTTACGACTTTAGAAAAGTTTGTTGGCAGTTTATCACTTTTTGGCAGTGTGCGCCCCAGGAGTACAAACTGATTACAAAACACAATCTTCGGAGCAATTTTAATTATATATTACATTCACACAAACAAAAAATAAACTTCTGTTGTGTAATGTATTTCCTTTAAATAATTATTTATAGAAGCACAAACGACAAGAACGTTTACAAACCCAACTCGCTTGAAGAACTTCGTCAGTTTAATATATCGATATCATCAGGAGCTTCAGATCGTTGCAACAGCCAAAACCAACTAAGGTTTTAAAAATGTGCTTTTGTAAATCATAATTGTTGTTCAAAAGTGAGCTATATGTATATCTATAAATATCTATAATGGAATATCTATAAAGAATAAAGATATTCAATTATCCCAAATGCCTGGGATCATTACGTCGCCCAACACTAGGTTTTGCAATACACAGCCGTAGGAGGGCTTTATTCTAGAAGTGGTAGTACACAAAAGGGTAAGTGCGCGGTTAAGGGGTTAGCAATAACGTAAACCTCTTTATATATAATTAAAAATAAGGAAATTAATTCTGTTCTCTTACTGTGTAAAATCCGATGGTATAGTATTTTATGGTAATTTTCCTAATACATGTTTTATATGAATAACAACTGTGCAACATCCATTTGTAGAAATTGTCAGCATTGTGGTTCTACTATTAGTGTGTTTGCATTGTTCGTTGAGTGTTATGCATTGTTTGTTGTGATTCGTGTAGTGTGAGCTTTTTGCTATGTGTTTGCGATTTGTATCATACATTGTGAAATTGATAATATTAGTTTATGATTTCTAAATAAAAT
Organism: Prosapia bicincta; assembly: GCA_036971475.1. Classification (NCBI taxonomy): domain Eukaryota; kingdom Metazoa; phylum Arthropoda; class Insecta; order Hemiptera; family Cercopidae; genus Prosapia; species Prosapia bicincta. The sequence continues at coordinate 90,407 of JBAIZL010000087.1, forward strand.
TTGGCAATATAATTTAAAATCATTTGTATTAAAAATGTATTATTACAATGGAAATATTTGATATATTTAGAATATTATTATTTTTTTAACAGATATGGGTAGTCTAAATTTTCCGATACATTCAACCTCTGGAAATAATAGTCAGGGCTCATATCGGTACATTCAAATACAACTCCGTACCGTTAACATTAGATTTGTATCATAACTTCGTTAAAACTGCAATAAACTAATTAGTTTAATAAGCAATTAAGCTAACCAATGCTGTTTGATCTGTACCGTACCATGGAAGTTTCCCGTTATAACATATTATACTGTTAATATTTATTGGTGTAATGTATGTTGATTCCGCACGTAAGATATGAAATACAGATTGTATTCAAGACGCCCACACTGAAATGCTGTCACGTAGGTGCTGGCGGTGGAAACCTGCCGCGCTCGCTTCTCCTCTATTCATGTCACCGATTGACCGACACGTTTTCCATTACGATCTACGGACGACAAATTAAAGCATTAGTGATTTTGAACTATTTAAATTTCCTCATTTTTTTAACTCCATCACAGTCTAACAAAATTAGTTGATTTCATGTCGTCTACATTTCCTCCTTAACATTCACATACGCTTCCCACCACACAACATATCACCTTTACCAATCTCATTCTTTACATCCGATCATTCAGGTCACCCACCATCTCATTAGCATTTACTTTGGTTAGGCCTTGAATTAGGTGAAATTGTACCACGTCACTATTGTAAACCTTTCAGAATAATAATATGTCTCAAATTCTGTAATACACACATGTATATTGCATGTAAAAAAATGTGTCTATAAAAAAATAGTCCCTACCAAAGTTAAAAAATGCATGATGTCCCCCAGAATAAAATTCTTTATACAGACCCATTTAATAAATTGTCCTGCCATGCAGAAACACCCGTGATCGATGTTTGAAATTGTACACCGCAACTATTATATTTACGTTAGAATGTTTATACCTTTAGAATAGTTAAGGTAGTTCATTACCGCATTGTAAAACCATTCTAGTGTTAAGTACTATTACTACACTCTTATGTAAAACAATCTGTATTACACACATATGTATTGCAAGGAAAAAAGACAAATGGTCAATAAAAAAAATGTTGCCCATGTTAAAAAACAAACATTGTTTTCCAGAATAAAATCTTTATACCGTCCAACCCAATAAATCATAGAATTTAAAGCATACAAGTACCAAATTTGCTAGAATTGCAATTATACACTTGATTATACAATTTTACATATCAGATCTATACAGTATACTATTTTCGTATTATATACAGTATACATAATTTCCGTTCAACCGTATTCTATTATAATTTTTTATCCCCATTCCATAATCACTATAAAATATTTGTAGATTTAAAATTTATTAAATTAACATATAAAGTGACAATTTTAAATGTGTGCTGGCGAAGTCGACACTGGGCGCTAGTATCATAAAAAAAAATAACATTAGGGCATAGTGTTTTATTCTTCGCGTAGAGACAAACAAATTGTTAGTTTTAGTGAAAATATTCAATTTATTTCTTAAAGTTTATAAACATGGAAAACCGCTTTGAAAAATCCATTGAAACCTATAATTTACGATTTATTCAATTCACTTATTTATTACGTACTCCCCATACATATATCTTGTTCAAATTTTCAATCGTTAATCAAATACTTTATAATCATCCAATCAAGTTCAATTACAATTATCAACTTGTAATGTTTGGTACTTGTTGTAATAAAGTTTTTTTAAAATCATAACTTATGGATTAAATTTAAATAATAATTTTAGTTTTATATAGGAGGAAAACTTTTCATAAAGAATGCAAGGCATACAACATAGTTAATTCTTCCCATTTGGCTTAAAACAAGTGAAAACATATGATTTCACAAAACATCTGATATTATAATATAGGTTATGTGGTAGAATACTTGTGTTAATGCACAAGTCAAGTCACCTTATTAATAGTAAGAGTAAACATTTAATAAAAAGTAGCTAACATGCATTTTTATTGTGAACCTAAATAGGAAGTGACTAAAAGATTTTTAGGATATTTGTTTTATGTCGTCTTCTACAAAGCGAGATAAATACGCATCTTTATTGCATCCTACAAAGCGAAATGCATCTGTAACGCATTTAAAAAAAATTATATATTTTAAATATCTTACTTATCGTATAAAATAATATTTTTATGTAACAGCATATATGTAATAGGTAAGGGTCTGCAGCTGCACGTGAAAGGGATATAAACATTTCTGCTCGACATGTTTCATACTTTGAAACTTCAGCACGTATACAAGGATATTAGCGAGCAAAATATTTAAAACTCCGCCAAGAATAAATTTTTATGTTAGTATTTATTAAATGAAATTCCATTACTAATATAATATTGATCAACTCATGGATTATGATAACCTAATCCCCTATTTAAAGGACAATGTAGGGGATGGTGTACTAAAGTGTAGACACTTTTCATCACATAGAATTTTATTGATTGCATTTCATTTATAAAGAATTATCGTGATGTTACATTGTTTTTAGGATTTTATTCATTTATAAAGAAAGTAAGAAATAAAGAAAAAAAACCCTTGCTACAAATATTTAAACACACTTGATGTACATTTCGCTAACGCAGTTAGCATCATCAGAAGGTTACAAACATGAGAATATCCTCAAACAGGCAATATCCTTAAAACATCTATACCATTTTGGGACAGTCTTGACCTATAGTGTGCATACACACGTTACGGCTATTCTATAATACATTTTAAAATAGATTTCAACAAATAGAAAAAAATCCTATAGCGAAGCCAGAGGACAATTGCATAAATTCATTAACCATATAATACTCTGACTTTTCACAGCAATATCTACACCAGTGGTCCCAGAACTTGTTTATCTCAGAGCTGCCATAAGGTAAAGTTTCGTTTTGGAGGGGCCCCTACAATAAGTTGTACGTTAGTTGACTTGTTCTAAAGTGTAAGGGAAAATATTATCAATTAATGCATCCCTACTACTGTACTCAATGCACTAGAAGCACATACCATTATATTTTTAGGATAATATTTTAAAACTCTAAAATTAGGCAGCAGACTAATGTTTTAACCCCGGCCTAGGTAGTGGATATGAGTCACACGATAATATTGCAGTCTTGTTAAAAAAATCTATTCACTGAATAAAACAATAGAAACATTAGTATTTTTGTTTAAGGTAGCCGCTCTTTACTGTAAAACGTATTTGTTTGCTACTCTTCTAGTAACTAAAACATTAGTCTATATATAATCACAAAGTGTGATTATTTAACGACAAAGGTGATTTCCAACTCGGATCACGCCGCGGTGAACCTGGCAAAATTTGAGGCACCCTAGATGGGTCCGAGGCACATTTCAGAGCCCCTGCATTAGAATATAACCATAGTGGAATGTTTCTTACTAACAATTGACCATTCGGATACAAACTCTGAACTACTTTATTTTATAGACACCAAAGTTTTTAGGAAGGGGTTTGCATTTAATTTTAAGACTCAGCAATTCTAATGGTGGTTCCATGACATCAGACCATGAAAAAACTCTTGAGGGCTTTTATGGCATATCTGACCATGTCATATCTTAAGGGACTACCATCTCATAGGGGTTTCCATAGCATATCTTATGGGATTAAGTTTTTAGGAAGGGGTTTGCGTTTATTTTTAAAATTCAACAATTCTAATTGTGGATCCTTGTCACACGTGACCATGATATACCTGAAGTTAATTTTCATGAATTCTAATACCATGACATATCTTACGGGGTATGACATATCTGACCATGACGGACATCACTACGGTTTCCATGACATATCTAATGGGAGTTTCAATAACATATCTGAGCATTACATATCTCATGGGGTTTCAATAACATATCTGTACCTGGCATGTCTTATGGGGGCTTCAATGCCATATTTCATGGGGTTCTCCATGACATATCTGGCCATGACATATTTCATGGGGTTTTTCACGACATATCTGACCATGACATATCTAACGGGGATTTTCATGACATCTTAACTATGATATAACTCATGGGGGTTATCATGACCTCTCTGACCATGACATATCACATAACAAATACCATGAAATTTCTCATGGAAGTTTCCGTGACGTATTTAAGTACTCACTTCATCCTGGCAAACAGTGTTCCTGATATCTTCCGGCCCGAAACATTGTCTCTACAGCTAATATGCCTCACGTCTACTATATGTTTCATTGTTAAGGAATACCTGTGACAATTGAAAACAGGCAGCCAGTGTCAGAGGCTGCAAATTAGTTTCACCACGTGGGTAATGGGCAATTCAGTTTGCCGAAATCTCGAGCTATGATGTTATAAACAAAGTAATGCAATGCAATACTACAGAAATGTATAGACCCTGATACGAAAATAAATTTAACTGCATTATATCCCTATGCTGTGGAAATATTACCGCCATTAGCAAAACCCTTATTTACTCTTACTCAGCCAACAGGTGTCCGTGACAGTTGTGACAATGAACGCCATGTGGCCCAGTAGGACCTCATTCGTTCTTGCAAGATGACATCATTCTCTCTGGGTTGAAGAATAACATTTACTAAATCCTAAGAAATGTGATACCCAAACGAGACAAACCCTATCCATGGGTAATTATTTGTGTACAATTACGACAGCTTTATACCAAACATAATCTGACGCATACCCAATATGTTACATCAGGAAAATAGCAAATAGTAATATGTATGGGCGAATTTGTACATCTACTACACATTTGAGAAGGTTTTCCTGCCTCTCCTAACATTAAAATAGTTTTCTTTGTTGAGACGTTTCGGAATAACTGAGTTCTAACATGTTATTAGTTCTCTGTTAAAGATGAGTACTTTCAGGGCTTTATTGATAACAGAGCAAGAAAAAAATCGCGAGAATATACAGTCTTTACAATTTAAGCATATTAAAACCACAAATAAAAAACTACTAGCCTATTCTAGGAGGCGAGAGGCCGACGGCTATTAGAGGAGGTGCGAGTTGTATAGGTGTTTTTTAGGATCGAGAAGAACTTTTGGACGAAAACGGGAAATAGGAGGGTGTCCAACTGAGCTTTTTTTGTTTTTGATTTTTTCAACCGGTTGTGTGGGATCCAAACATCCAATTTAGGTTATAAAGAACATTCACTGTGAAGACGCCTTGCTAAATATATTTCCTAAGTATTATTTCTAATTAAAACCTGTATACATTGTATCATAAATTATTTTACTATTTCAAATCAAAGAGATATTGCAAATAATATTGAATCATATTTAATGGTAATCTATTACAAATCTAGGTAAAGATAATTGCTCATATGATTGCTGCAGCGTATGTAAAAGTTGTTATACTTGAGATTTTTGTATTATTCCTGATAGGTCCGGCTTCAAACGAAGCCATTGAAGGGTATTGCAGGCAATGTGAAAGTGTTGGTTAGGGTTATAACTTGCTGATACATTTACTTTCTTTAGAATTGTGTTCCCTTACCACAACCCGTGGAAGGGTACCTTTCAAAATTCAATTTTAAAAGGGGAGTGCCGTCAATTCCTGTTACAAGGATCTATGTTAAATTGTGTAACTCTGTCACAGACGAAGCACAAACTCCTTGATAGTACCAGATAAAGAATCTGCAAAGCTAATGCTATGTTTGGTTTCATTAAAAAGATCTACTAGTATTACAAAGTTGCACAATAACAGAAGCAGCATTTAATGCTACTGCTTTAGAATTTTTAAGTTTTCATGTCATTCGACTTTATCCTTGACCATCTTACTTCTCGATTCCTCGACGTTTCATCTTTTCTGATCTCACACCTTTATTCTGCCTGACTTGTATGCTGTTACAAATGAAATCAGTATCAGCCTCTCTCACACAATATTTTGGAACTTTTTTCTTTGTAACAGCACATACAGCTGTCCTTCTAAGTAACCACCCTAAATTTTTTAAAGTATTTTTGAATGCACGTCTGTGAAAGTATTTTGAAGTTGATATCATACAACAATTTAAGGAATTACAGCCCGTTACCACTTTCAGGTTCTGTTACATATAATTAATAGCTTACAAAATGTTGTTCTTACTACCTATAACAAAATTATCAATATGGGTTTTTATACTTTTTTATGTTGTATAATATTAAAAACCATTGATATTATATTTTGCAATTTATAAGTAAATCATTTTGCTGGCATTGACATATGATATTATTTGAAGTGATAGAACTTTGTCACAAAAAAATAAGTTATCGCATTAAACAATTGTTTTAAATACTTTTAGTAGCTCGTTTATAGATTCAAATTAATGTGCTCTAAGCCAATAACAGGTATCATAGGCAAAAGAATTTTAAAATCAATTCCTACATAATACATAATATATGTATGCAATATATTGTCATACACTAATGATAAATATAATATTTAATGTATTTACTATTATAGGAATAGGGATATGCTGTATTAAAACTATAAACAATAAATGAAAATTGGGAAAATTATTCGGATTTAGTAACGAATTTAAATTGTCTCTAAATTTGGTTTCAAGAACATGAAATGAAACTCAATAAAATATAATTCGAATGTTATATTTAAAACTTGTATATTTCTCTTTCATGCGCTTACATCTTTGAGTAATAACTTTACAACATAGAACACCACATTGACTACGTAACTGCGCAAGTTTAATATAAATGTAATCGGATCAGGATTACTCCACAAAGAGCGACATTCAATTTACTCGAGGGATGTATTCAAATGTTTACTCAATTTTGAAATACACTTTTGTTGATCCCCTTTAGGGAAGCCTATTCGCAGAAATCTGAATATTAATTTAAAGTTTAAACACCATTGCAGACACAAAGGTTAAATCTAAGTCTAGCAGAAGTACACAATAACTTCATTAGGAAGCATCTTAAACCTCTAAAGGAATGAGATACACTTATACAAAAAGGGGTGGGACATGTAAGGAATAAAGGGGGTTTTGGTATGAGGAACAAGTAATTTTGTTTAAAGTCTATTCCGTCTTAAGTCAAGAAAGAAATATTTTATTTTAGTTTTTTATTTTGTAATTGCAGTTAATATAAATATCTATATACATATATCAGAATGAAAATATTAAGTGAGAAAATATAGATTTTTCATTTTTATCTATGTTTGTTGTTGTACTATTAGTTTTGTTTGTAACTAACTATACGCTTTCTTTTTTTTGCTTGAATTCTGTTATAGTTTCTTTTCGCTATGTCTACTTGTGAAGCAAGATTCGATACCAAAAACTCAGTCTGTTTATTTTATTTATTTGTTTTTATTTATTTTATTTCATTATATTTATTTTATTATTTTCATTAATATTTAATCATTGAGCAATATTTTTGATATTGTGTTGTAACCATGGCAACAATATGCGGTTGTTCAATGGAGGTTTCGACAACAACCTGTTGGAGACAAAAGAAATATTCATATACATCTCTGAGGAATAAAATTCTAGCTAAGGGAAAGGTGGCTCAGTGCCAATAGAGCTAGATATTTAGCATGATCATATGTAGTTCGAATCCGCCTCAGACCCCGCAAATTTTTATAACCTAATTATTGAATAAATATTTGAAAATCTTTATTAAGATCAATTCTCATCCACTACCGGTTGTTAAATGGTATTTTAACGTATTTGGTTACATAAAATTAATTTTATCACCGGTTGAACATTTTCTAAAAGATATATATAAATTTGGAGTGTGAGGTAATAGAAGGAATATAATAATCAGTATTTAACGGTATTTAGACAAATGTTAATTCATCGAATTATATTTTTATTTTCTAGGTGGATTCATTGTTAACTTTGCCATTTTCGAAAATAATAGTTTCGGATATTCAACTCAATTTATCCAAACGTTGATAAGGATCTAATTTGTTTTACCAATTGATGAGGATCAAATATAAATTGTTTTCTTTCTATTTAGAGAATTTGATTTTTATAGGTTCCATGTTGCTTTTAACAATCTATTTTGTGAAAACACTGAAGAAGAGTTTTTTAAAAACCTGTTTAATAAATTTTTTTTGAAATCTTGAAGCCTAAGATTTCTCTTGATTTTTTACATTCAAAATCATAAAATCCCATACGACAACTGAGTACTGTTGGTTCAGAGGTTTCCTACCTCTCCATCTAGGAATAGAACATACTATTTGAAGTGACCACTATCAGGTTATATTGAACAGAGATCCTAAACTGAAATCTCCGAATGATAAACCTTGCTGTATAATCTCCAACATAGAAACAATTTGTAGCAATCGTTAGATTCTATGATTTCTAGTATTTTGAATTTACTAATAATTCCCTTCCGACAACTACTTGACATTTTCTGTTTCATTTCGACTGCAATAAGGCAGTTGAACATCTATGAACTAATAGTGTCTGTATTTATTCTTTTCATTTATTGGGGACTTCAACTATTTTTCTGAACTACATTTCAACTACGCTTCCAATGTAGTACTAGGTTATATACCATATTTATAGATGTATTTTCATTTTAAAACCAAAGTTTTGTTCAAATGAATAATATAACTACTGTAAATTTGGGTGTGTGTTTGTTAAATAGGCAGCGTAATACGAACATGTTAAAAAAAATATATTTACATATTTTTTACAAATATTACTAAAATTATTAAAATATTACCTTGCGGGTTTCCAGTATTTTGGAAGATCACTTAGGTCCTGGAGAAGCGAGGTAAGGTCCGTGAGAGTGTGTGTTTGGTGTGTATGTGGTGTGTGCTAAGGCATTTAAATCATTTTATAATGCAGTTAAATATATCAGTCCATGCATTCAACGAGCTAGTTAATTTAACAATAGTTTTTAACATATTCCATTAGGTATGTCATATTCAAAAATTGAATCAAATATAATTTGTGAGTCTGAATGAACAAAATTATTTCTTGAAATACTTTACCAAATATTTATTGATGAAATCGATGAATAAAGTTACGTTGAAATAAAATATGTAATAGTTTAAAGTTACCTTAATATTGGTTTTGCGTTCCATTGGCAATTCTATCTTCCCACAAGTTTCTGGAATTATACTTGAAACTTGTTTGTATTCACAGTTTTCACAAGCACAGAGGTACGAATATTATATCAGTTGGAGTCCTAAATAAATATTTACTTCACTCATTTGATGTCTGCGTAATTTGATTTCATTCAAGCGTGAGGGAGTCGAATCAGTAGGTTTCGTCATTTGTTTATGGTGCAACATTGATTTCGAAATTCTTTAGCTCTGACGTTGATGAGTTCTGCTTCAAATCACATTTATTTGTAATTGTATTGTTTAATATAATATGTAAATTGTTTTACAATATATAGAATGCTTCTATTTAACATGCAAATAAATTTGTAACATTATACTCGTAGTTATGGTTGAGTCTATTATGCTAAACGAAGGTAGTTTTGAATATATCTCGACAATTAAATATATATTACTTATTATTAAATGACAATAGGTTTCAAAATATGGTTCACTAGGACCAATGAAAGCCTGTAAAATTGGAATTATTTTGCCTCACAACCCAGAACAAGTTTAAAAATTATACAAAATAGAAACTATACTTGCGTAGATTAAGATAATTAGTTATAAAATTATTATTTTTAACAAGTAAACCTGTAGGCAGGTTATTATATCCTAAATACATTACAATTCCAATATTATTGATGTCAAATATTCTTTATAACCTCTCATCTGGCAAATTTAGGTTTTACCCAGTTATTAAGAACAACGTAAATCTAATAATAATGATAAGAAATAGTAACAAAATATGCTGTAAGAAATAAAATTAAGTATTAATTTGGATTTTACATCAAGGTTTGTAATTGTATCAACATATTACATATATCCATTATTTATATATTTATAAACAACATTATATTCACGAGTCAGTCTTGAACATAGGAATTAAGTAGCTTAAATCACATAAATAATAAAATTTCAATATTTATATAAATATAAAGAACAAAAGTCTAAATATTTGAATTTAAATTCTTAAAAATCTTATAATTGAATATTCAATTTTCAGAATTGTAAATTCAATTATAATTCTTGTATTTGTATTTAGACTTTTGTTCTTTATTAATACACAAGAAAACATACTGCGATATATATATATATATATATATATATATATATATATATATATATATCAACCGATATCACATTTAATAATTCAAATACCTTCCACGAGGCCTAAAATTTGTATCCAGTTTGTTCATTTATTTTATGTCTAAAACACAAGTTGAAATATGTCAACAAAGGATGGGTAAAGCACTCAAAGCTTTGCCGTTACTCCTCTGTTTGTATAAATATTATTTTTTCTACAAATACGGGCTTTAGCTTAAGCTTTCAATGAAAGATAAAAGTTATGGAATACTCTTTAATCCAGATTTCCATGCCTAATGTGATACCTTACTAAACTTTTAAAGCATTCTCTTTCCTCTTTATTTCGACGTTGAGCCGATCTGTAAAAATATAATCTTTAGGGAATTGTGACTAAAACCGATTTAGTATAACTAATTCAAATATTCCTAAATATTTATCATATTGGTTTCTGTAATAACAAGTATATTTTTGTTGAATAGCTACAGCTGTATTTTACTCATGCGAGACCTATTATGCTCTTTTTATTTTTGACAGCGATTTTAGAGTCATTATTGTGATTATACCTATTGCAATGTTTAAAGAATTTTTGAATGTTTTTGTTATCTTTGCTTTTGACAAGAACATAAAACATATATACAGTATTTTCTCCTCAAAATATCAGTATAAATTTATACATGTATATACTTCATAAAAGTTATGTAATTTGTCTACAAAAATTTATGTTTTGTTGTATAATATATATAGGGCGATCGGACATGGGTTTTGAAAGACTAAGCTGATAAATGTATTAATTTAAAATGCAAATCAGTAAAGGTTTTAACAGTTAACGTTCTCGTCCTTAACAACGAAAACTACTAAAAAATATTTTTTTAAACTATTCAAATATGATAATAACCGTTTTACACCTGGGTATAGAAAAATGAACCATTTTAACAACTGGAAAATTGCCAATTGGTACCCGCCGACGTATTAAAAATAACGTCATAGTAAAATACATATATTTCAAAAAAATATTAGGTACATTTATAGAAGTTTAAAACCCAGTATTTCCCAGGCCAAAATAAAAAGCATATTTCGATGGTATATTTATTTTCGAAAACATTATAAGTAACAAATTCAAGATGTCAGATTTCTAGACCTTTTACAGATCTTAACTGACACAGATCTGCAAAAACGATCTCTCAAACTACAGAAAACTTTTAATTGATATTGTTCCCTTTAGTATATTAGTTCTGCTGCCGTGTTCTTCATATTGATTATCACTGTATACATACAAACAGATGTATTTTATATACTCATGAAGTAATACAATGGAGAAATATTAAGAGATATTTTTATGGAATATAAACAAAAACCTTTTTACTTTAACCGATTAATTGTTTAAAAAAACCGGTCAACTCATATTTCTTGTGCATTATATTATTTCTATTGTGTAAAACGTATGTAGGATTGAATTAGGCCTGAGGTTTAGCATTTTTAAGTAGTCCAAGCAATTTCCTGTAAAAGAAGTTGTGCAGTTTCATATTATATTGTACTGTAAGTCTAGTGTGTAATATGTTATAGTTTTATAAGTTCAAAATATTAAATACATTAGGTTTAGCCTAAATTTAATTAGTTATTATAAGACTACGCATAGTTTATTGAATTTTAAAAGTTACCAAAGATAAATAAAAATCTGTATCAAATTACCAAAGCTCTGATACATAAATACATTAGGGAGCAAGACAAAAGTGTAAATCATTATTTTGATTAAAATTAAAAGTAAGAACATAAATTTACATTCAAATACAAAATGTTAATTTTTTAAAATTAAGTAGCATAAAGATTAGGAAATTTTAAGATTATACTAAATAAGTGTAACATATAATATGAATAAGGTGGAAAATAAATGTAGGCCTACACAGCGTAGAAATATC
>JBAIZL010000087.1:107500-147500 GCA_036971475.1 Prosapia bicincta
CGCTGTGTGGCGATCTTTATCTGTGTCTTGCCCTTGGAGATGAAGCGGTGAAGGTTTTAAAGGCAGGTTTTCGATAGTATCAGAGAGTATGTGTAATTTGTGGTTGAATTGTTCGTTATTATTATGTTTGTACTTTGTATTTTAGTGTGTCTGTAAATTTCATATTGTTCTAGTGTGTTGAGATGTGGTTCATTTCTGTTGATGTGTAAGATTTCTAGGTTATGGTAAATGTTTATGTATTTGTGTAATGTTTCTTTTATGAGATTGTAAAATGCTAAGTTGGTGTTCTGTTTGTGTTCTTCGACTCTTTGTTTAAAGCTGCGACCTGTTTGCCAAATGTAGAATTTGCTGCATTCGTTGCAGTTTAATTAGTACACGCCAAGTGCTTGCAGTTTATCTTTGATGCTGGTGTCGTGTTGTATTTGTATTGAAATTGTTACTACTTTTGTATCCATCTTTGTGTGCTATTTTATTTGTTGTTCTGTTTATGTATGGTGTGTGGTGTATTTGTTTTTCCTTTCTGTAGTGATAATTTTAATATGTTTTTGTACGTCTTGTCATAGATTGTCTATTTTCTGTGGCGTTGTATCTATTTGTGTATGCTGAATATTTATTGGTGTCAAGTTCTTTATTGATGTTTTCTGTAGTCATTGAAACTTCAATAAGACTTTGTAGCATTGATCTGAAGATAACGTGTTTGTGTTGGATAGGGCGGTATGAGGTGTTGTGGATAAGTGGGTCTGTCGTTGTGAGTTTCTTGTAAATATTGATGCTGTGTTTTTGTGTGTGGCATTTTACTATGGTTAGGTCGAGGAAGTTTAGGGATTGGTTGGTATCAATCTCTGGGGAGAAGTGGAGTTTCTGGTGTATTTTATTAAAGTAGGTGAGGATATTTTTTCATGGTAGGGTGTTGTCTCTGTATAGTTATATGATATCATAGACCTGTCTGTGGCAGTAAATGATTTTGTGTGCGTGTGTATTTTTTTGAGAGTATCTTGGTGTTATCTCTGTGTTGTAGGTAAATTTCGCTTAGGACACTGCTGATACGACTTCCCATGGGTAGGCCATAGGGTTGGAATAGAAGTGTGAGGTGTGCGTGAAATTGTATTGTTTAGTGATGTTTTGTTGGATTTTTAGGATTTCGGTGACGTGGGTGTTTGGTACGTTGTTCTGTATTAATTTTGGATTTGGATGTTGAGGGTTTAGGATACGGGTATGTTGGTGTACATATTTGTTATGTCGAGTAATTGTTAAAAGTGCTAAAGTGATTGATTATTTATCTATAGATAGAGTAAATTCGGAATATTCCGTAATGACAGTATTCCGTTTTTTAAATTCACAAAATATTGGCTATGTGAATTATTTGTATTTTATTCAATCGAAATTACATGTAAACGTTTGGAGGGAATTAGTGTCCGTCAAGAAGAATGGGTCAAATATTTAACGGGTGTCAGAATAAGTTGCTTTCACCATTTTTATAGAGGGTAGACCTTTATTTATTGTAATAAACAAAAAAGAAAAAAATTTAAGAAAACAGGGATTTAATTTTAAAACAAATTATCACCATAAACTATTTAAACGTTTAATATTCTCTATAATTTATATCTGTACAGGCCTACTGAAATTAAATGTTCAAAATAGTTTGTTTCAAAACAAGTTAGAATAGACAAATTTAAAAGAAACCCCAATGTCCAAAAGATAATAAAAAGTAACTAATATTTTAAGTTACGTCAGATTAAACCTTTATTTAGATATCAAAGAAAAAAGTAATCATCATCATCAGTGTCTATTTACAAAATTAGGATCAATATTTTAATAATTTACAAACTAGACTGTTTAATTTAGTTTACCGAAGGTGAGCCTAGTTTGTAAATGATTAAAATTGTGATTTTGTAATTGAACCTGATGATGACTTTGATGATGAGGAATTGCTTATCAAAATGTACATAAGATTTTAATATTAGGAATATTAGAAAATTGTGTATTTTCTATTATGTTTGTTGCTTTGAGGTTCTTAGCAACATTTGTATTTTAATATATTGTACTATTGTGCACTTGATATTGTATAAAAAGTAGTAATAGTATTTATTTTATGTATTAATAAAATTTGTTTTCACTACAAAACTGTATTAAATTGTCAATTACCTTATGAGTTGTCTAAATATTAAAAATAAATACTAAGACATTATGTTGTTAAATAGAACAACAATATAACTTTAATGCACAATGGTAATTTAATGAATACTGGGCTACACTACTCAATCAACCATATTTAAATTCTTTAAAATATAAACCCTGTATTGTTTTTGAACATTTATCATTTCATGATAGTTTTTATTTTTAAACGAGTTTACTATTTACTAGACCAAGAGCAACTACCTAAATATATTTCTTTGCGATTTTTTGTTGTAAAGCTTGAATATAAAATAGTTATAAAAAAGTCATTCAGAACCATCACAGATTTGGCAACGAGCTGAGAAAAATAATTTTCCAGTTTTATCATGCCACTCTTTTATCCTACTAAATAGGTATTATACGAGTATATATATTATTAAACAAATGAATTTTCTTATGTATATAATACACAAATACAAGAAATACATGATTATTTTATTGTTTTATTCAAGCTTTTTGTTGAGCAATAGTACCAACATCATTCAAAGTAACCTGAAAACCATTCAATCAGATCCACCACCCCATAAAAACATTTTCTTTGTGTACATAATTATTTCCTTATGTAGTAACTTTTAAAGCGGATACATAATTTTAAAGCAGGTATATAATTTATTTAAGATTATTGTCCGTTGAGTAAATGGAGGTTGTTGGTAATTTAAATGCTGAAAATGATTTATGTTATTATTATTTATTGTATTTTTTAAAATTCGTCTTTTTTAAAATTTCAGAAAAACTTCGTCGAAGTATAAAAACATGCTATTTTAGTGATAACATAAATGTAACCAATTTCTTTATAGGAGAAAACTTTAATGTAAAAACGGCAGCAAGAAGGATATATAAATACATTTACGGTAAATATAAAAGTATGTGTTTGTCAGTAAATATGACCGATTGGTGAAGATAATTGTTGAGATCTTTGACTAACTCTCACAATCTTCCCGTTTATCCACCCGAAATGTTAATATAAAAGCGACAACAATGGTTGGCTTAGGTCAGAGACAAAACATTGGTGGATCTCCTTAGGAGAGTCGTAATAAAACTAAATGTTTGTGTTGGTAAGTGTGTGCTGTTTATTAAGTATGTTGCGATGCATTTATTCACTAGTTAAAGATGTATTCAACCATAATATTAAAACTATATTGGTTTTAATATATGCTAAAATTTATTGCACTGGCCAAGTAGGGCCTACATATCGCAGCTGATAAAGTGTTGCCATAACAAAATCTCTTGTACTGAACAAAGCATACAAGTACGTTTTCAATATTTAAACTCCTGAAGTGGCGAAAATCTTCCTATGTATCAGAACACTAAATGCTTTATGGACATATAATCTATTTAGAAGATTGTGATTTACATACAAACCCGTTTAAACGAAAATTATACTTCATGAATATACAGCGTGTAATTCAGAACATTATGTATATTTATGTTAAACAATTCAAGTAGTGACTCACGTATACACTCAAATATTAAAGAAGGGTGTATTTTTATTGTAATATACTTCTATACATTTACATAAATTACCGTTTACTCCAGAAAACCTGTAACCAGTGAAGCAAACGTTTAGCAAAATCTAAACATTCCATATAAATAAAGACGGAAAAAATTGGAACAATTGAGGTCATACTTATGAAAAATTGCAGAGAGAGAAATACATAGATATGAACTACTTATTTTACACTGTAAAAACGGTTTTTTTAATAATACATCCAATTCTTTATAATCACATTTGCTTTATAAATTACTTCTACTAGCTTACAATCTCCTGATATATATCTTATACAAATTTTCAATCGTGAATAAAGTACGTATTTATTCACCCAATCAAGTTTAAATACATTTATTTTATCCTACATTGGATGACATTTGATTTGAATTGGGGTTTTTCAAATATTATTTATTAACTAAACTATTAAACAATTAGGGCTCTATCCGGATTCGAACTATGAATTTTCATGTTTAAAGTCTAGCGCACTTTCTCACTATACCACCTTTCCAATACCAAGAAATAATTTCCTCAGAGTCATATAAGATTTTTCCCCATCTGGCTCTCGTCGAAACCACCATTGAATAACTTTAACCTGTTTCCTTGGTTATCACAAAATATATTTAGTGCCGTAAGTTAAAAAATGAATAAACGAATGAAATAAAGAAACTGGAAATAAGAAAACAATGATACAAGTATCTTGTTGACTTCTGTAGGAATATTATTTTTATATCACCTATTAGCTCCGGAAATCATTGGATGTTAATAACAATAACTATAAAGTTACTAAAGTGTACTTTAAGGTATTCTTCATTTATCCTAATATCTATTGAACCTAATTAAAAACGTTTTGTGCTTTGCCTTGGTGTTTGAGATTTTTGTGAGTAGAAATGTTTTCCTAACTCAATGTGGTAATTATTATTAGAAAAACAATGCATTTTTACAGATGTTACATAAAAGTTTAAATATTTCTAACTAATTGAATTATGTATAATTAAAGTCTCATTATACACTGGGAAAACAGACCTTCATTGAATTAGAAAATGAGAAATTAAGTGAATTTTTGCAGATATTCAGAATCTAAAGTAATGATTGCATTAGAAAATTAGTCCATTATTTTATCATTATATAATTCAGTTCACCGTTATTCATTCAACTGACTTTAAAATATTTTGATCTCGCTTCTAAATCTTTGAAAAAGTACATGAAGTTGGATGTAATATTCGTTTACTAACTCTCTTTGTCAGTAAATAATAGTTTATATATATAAATATATATATATATATATATATATATATATGATAATACCAATCGCATGTCTTGCTTTACCAAATGACAGTGAAGTATGTTGTTCTGTGAGTTTGTGTGCAGTTATTTTTTTGTTTATAATTTTCAGTAGGTTTATAGATTTATGACAGTAGAATAGGGTGAGGTTTCGGCGTTTGTGCCATGTACTGGAAATCTCTATTGGCTTCAAAGTGTGTGTGATCGTTTAATACATTTTCCCTAACTGTTGCATAGTGTTGGTAGATTTCATATTTTTCTAAGATTGTTATTTGTTTACTCTGTTTTAATGTGTGTAAAACATTTAAATGAGTGTGTATGTAGGTATGTGTGTTGGGTGTTTTTTAGGTGTTTTGCGTAGCTGTATTTAGGGTTTGCTTATGTTGATTGGGTAATGTATTCATCTCAGCGTGTATAGAGACGCCGACACCTCTCCCCCAATCCACTGTCAAAAATCTATCCCCGTCACACCGTTTGTAAACTACTAAAATACCGCCAGTAGAAGGTATCTGCGTGAAAGGAACGATCGTTTTGAAACACGTCAACAAGTATTCAATTACGTATTCACTTAGTTAAGTATTTTAAAATTAGTTTAACCAGTGAATTCAAGATGATTACATCAAGAAACTTTAATATCGACCAACTGTTATCAGTAATCACCGTATACAGACGGACTAAGCTCAAGGTATACTAAACTTCCCTTTAACACCCAATGTCTCAAACTAACCTAACATTTAAATACCCTAAAATTACAATAAATAATAAAACATCTGCTGCACTAAAAACAACAACACAAGCTCAGAAAATATTTATCAAAAACAGCATCAAACAACTATACGCTAAAACAGACACACTTAATCATACTTTATAAATATTAAACAAAAACCCTCACAACAATGCCACACCACACGGAACTCGAAGAAATAATTCAATACACTAATGAATACACACATAAACAAATACAGTTCATTAGAAACAAACAGAATCAAAAGATACACAACCTCGCAACCCAAAGCAACATCACAATCTACAACGATAACCATTTCCACCCACGCACCATCAACACTACAATAATCGACTTCTGTAGAAATGATGTAACACTATTAAACAAAGGCCTAAAACATAACCTATACCCCAAAAAATACAACCCCAAACAAATGTCGAATATCCTTTTAGACACTGAAACTGCAATACAATACACAGATCCCACACACCACGAATACATTAGACAAGACATTTAAACATAAAAAGCCCAACATAAACAACTTAAACAATAAACGTACCATAAGTAATGAACTTTCGATCCTTAAATAAATTATACAAAAACGCGACAAACATAACCTAAATTTCTTAAAAGCAGACAAAGGTAACTCCATCGTAATAATGCACCAACAAGACATCGACAAGAAAGTCAACAGCTTCATTAATGAAAACAAAATAACCTAACTCCGCACCCCACATCTAAATTCAAAACATAAATTAAAAATCTTCAAAATAAGTGCACCGAAATCATAAAAAGTGAACAAAAGAAATATTACAAAGAAATAAAACTCCAAGCACCCATATTAAACGCATTACCTGAAATCCACAAGGAAAACACACCCATCCGTCCACTAATCAATCACACATATGCACCACCACATAAATTAGCCAAATACATAGACAAACTTATCAGAGACAAAATACATTTTCACAATCATACATCCATACACAATAACATAGACCTCATACATAAAATAAAAGACATCCACATACCACAGAATTCCACCATAGCCTCATTCGACTTAAAAACAACTTTACACTAGTGTGCCAATTGAACAAACACTCTACATACTACAAAATATGCCCTCAGCAAACATCATGCCACATAAACTCACACATAAAATAATCACACTCACACCAAACTCATCACATCACAAAACTACTTCACATACCAACGCAAATACTACACACAGAAAGATCGCCTCCCAATGGGTTCCCCTATCTCAGGCATCCTAACAGAAATATTCCTAAATCACATCGCACAACAATACATTCTACAGAACAATAATCATACAAATAAAATAATTTACTACCATAGATATATAGATATCATTTTAATATTATACAACGGCAACAAACGGCAAATAAACAACTACATAATTACAATAATACCATACACCATAAGCTCACATTCATTCTCGAATTAGACAAAACAATAAAATTAACTTTCTAGATCTTACTATCACCAAACACAAGACTAGACATAATTTCAAAATATACAGAAAGCCAACAACTGTAGATATGGTCGTACATAATACATCTAATCACCCCACACAACTCAAACACGCTGCATTTAATCATATGTTAAACAGCTTAATAAATATACCAACGCTACAGAAAGACTACGACGAAGAATTTAACACCATAAAATACATAGCTCAACAAAACTCCTACCAACACACACTCATAGACAACATACTCAGGAAAATCAAACATAAACACCATCAAACGGCCACACATACACACTACACAAAAAACAACAAATACATATCCCTCACCTACCACAACAAAAACACACACAAAATAGCCTCTACATTCAAAAAAATTCATTACCAAATATCCTACAAAACAACAAACACTCTAAGAAAACATATACAACCTTTTCAAAACAGACATATACAAACGCTCAGGTATTTACATAAATAATTTGCAACGATTGTCCCAACTATTACAGTGGCCAGGTTAGTGAAAACCACGACGTGAATACCAAAGTAATCCAACGATTATAACACAATATCATAGATAGTACCCTAAGCGGAATGAAATAATGAGACAAACTGGAAATAAGCAAACAATTATAAAATTTTAGTTTGTTGTCCTCAGTATGAGTTTATTATTATTTAAAATATAACTTGTTGGTAACTTTCAGTTGGTTCATAGCGAATCCTTAAATTATAATGATTCAAAATGGCATGTTTATGTACATCCATAAAGTATTTGTAGTTGTAACTATATCTGATTTCTTTTAAGATATAAAAAAATAAAAAATTGCCTCATTTTAATATTATAACAGTAATAATAAATTAATTGTTTTAGAACAACAACTTATATCTCAGCTTTTACAATTCATTTGCTTACAAGTAAACAAGAATATTTATTTAGTTCTTTGTATGTGGATGCATAGGAATAATATGGTTCAAACCCCCTTACTAAGTAACGGCAAAATGGATGCCATTGGAAATTGCGTCACGTTGGCCGGCTTTTAAACATAAAAGCAAAGTTCCAGCTTTCGTCATTCCGTACTAATTCGCTAACTACTTAGGTACAAGACATAACTGGATTACAATATCACAGCACAATTTCATATCAAAGGACGATTGGAGCATTTATTTAATATAACTCTTTAGGTATTGATAAGGGTGTTTTACTTTAAATTGTTTTTTTAATATGTTTGTGTTAAGATAAAGTACATATATTTTTTTCTACTTACGTTTATTAAAATAGGAGTATATTTTACAAATAATAGGAAAACAACAATGTACCACAATAAATCGATATACAATTACGGAACACAAACGTATGGTATGAAATATGAAAAATAATCCAGTTTAATTTTCAAAGACTTTTTTATACTTCCTTCTTTTGTAGTCTTTAAAAATATCAAAATTAACTCTATTATGTTGGATAATTACTAGCCGCAAATAGGATTACATAAATCTCGAATTTGTTCAAAAGGGTAAATAATTACATAATTAGGGTATATTATATTTTTATGGAAAATATAATAATCGAGAAAAATGTCACACCTAATTTTATTATAATATTCGCATCATTTTTCACGTAATTTTTAAGGCGACAACCACTATGGCCGAACATGTGTTGAAAACGTAAATATTTCATGAATTGTTATGATATAAACTCGAAAAGACCCTACTAATGGCGTTAATTTACCCTTTTATAAATCATTAAAGTTTTAAATCACTCATAGCGTAATTTGTACAATAAAATGAAAACAATTTTATGTAAAAATGGATCTGAAATTAGCTTCAAATACATTAAATTAAAACAATATATAATTAGTGTCGTAAGGTAAAAAATGAATAAACGAATGTAATAAACAAACTGGAAATAAGCAAACAATGATACAAGTATCGTTTTTTGACCTCTGTAGGAATTTTATTTTTATATCACCTATTAGCAATGGAAATCATTGGATGTTAATAACAATAACTATAAAGTTACTCAAGTGTACTTTAAATTATTCGTCATTTATCCTAATATCTATTGAACCTAATTGAAAACGTTTTGTGCTTTGCCTTGGTGTTTGACATTTTTGTGAGTAGAAATGTTTGCCTAACTCAATGTCGTAATTATTATTAGAAAAACAATGCATTTTTACAGATGTTACCTAAACGTTTAAATATTTGTTACTAATTGAATTATGTATAATTAAAGTCTCATTATACACTGTGAAAACAGACCTTGTTTGAATTGAAAAATGAGAAATTAAGTGAATTTTTGCAGATATTCAGAATCTAAAGTGTTGATTGCATTGGAAAATTAGTTCACTATTTTATCACTATATAATTCAGTTCACCTTTATTCATTCAACTGACTTTAAAATATTTTGATCTCGCTTCTAAATCTTTGAAAAAGTACATGAAGTTGGATGTAATATTCGTTTACTAACTCTCTTTGTCAGTAAATAATAGTTTATATATATATATATATATATATTTATATATAGCTAGGTTATATATTGCGCTATAAAATAGCTTCTTCAGTTATGCTTCTAGGACTGATACAACGTTAGAGCCTTGTCCATTAAAACTGCGCATCGTAACCGAGATACACAAAAAGAGGGGATAATATTTTACTGTTTCCCATAAAAACACATCGTAAACAATATTATGATCGATACAGAGCTACAAAGCGAAAATAATAAGTATCTAAACCTATGAATAAGTTTAATTATCATAATCTGATAGATACTATTTCCATGTCGACTCCTAATTTGTATTTAAATGAATATATTTAATGTAATATAGTTATGAATATTTGTTATTGATTGATTACAGAGGGTAACATTGTAAAAGGTCATAATCATGAGGTTTCGTCAATAATTTTAAAATAATTACACATTTATAGTTTTGTGAGGTTTTTGTAGTCTTCAGTAATAAAATAATACTCATATTCTCAATGGCGGAAAAGAATTTGAATACGTATGAGAAATTTGTAATAATTTTTCTACTACTTCTATTAGTTCACACTCTCCTTAATATATCTTGTACAGATTTTCATTTCAATTAGTTAATAATAAAATTTTTATTCATCCACTCCACGTGAATACAGCTTTTTAAACTTGTATTGGACGACACAGGATTTAATACAGTTTTAAAAAAGTAATTATTCATTAATTAAATTTATTTATTTTAATTTAATGTGTCGGTAGAACCTTTCACAATATATCATTAACATTTGTCTAAAAATAGGTAAAACATATGATTTCGTAAAATAGCCGAATTTACGTTATAGGTTATGTGTTGGAACAACAATCTTAACGCATAGGATATATTACTTTATTTATAATAATGTGTTGTAACTGTTTAATGAAAGGTAATGACATTAATATTTTTTTCTGAATCAAGGAGGAAATGACTTTAAAAAATATTTCTTGTAATAAATATTTTCAAACGTTTTTATGTGCTGAAACATTTACAAAAACAGTTTTTATATATTGTGATTGTTGACACTTGAACCCCAATACCAAACAATTCATATAGTAATATAAAATGTTACCTTATTAACAGTTTCGTTTACGGAAAGTAACCATTAAACACTGATATTGCAAATAAATTTATTACATTTATTACATTCACTTGTTACAATTTTAAAATTACATTTTCCTTTGGGTTTAGGATATACACGTACAAATGCATTACATATTAAACTACTGTTCATAAGATATAACTCATTAATGATTTTTAGAACGTTAGTAAGAAGTTAAAAACGTTTTAATTAATGGCAGCATAAAATCTGCCTAATGAGTAACATTACGGCTGTACAATAAACGGTGGAAGTTTCTAAAGAAGCGAACATTTCAACTTGATTATTTGTATTTTCATGGATCTGTTGTAATTGTATTACAGAGGATATAATACTCCGCGACTGAGGCAGTTCTAAAGTGTCAATCGTAAAGATAAATTTACAGGCGCCATTTTGTTTGTTTCCTACTATGAATAAATACTATAGTCTTATACGGAAAATGAAACCATTACGTTATGAATGATAGAAAAACTAAATTTATTTCACTTGTATGTTATCCTTCCCAAACATCTTCCATACGAATACCTACGAAATCATGATCTAATCATCTTAATTTTTGTCACTCCTGACCTTGATGGTTTTTTGAGGTTCTATTTTTGTTTGTTCCTCTGGTAATACCAATCGCATGTCTTGCTTTACCAAATGACAGTAAAGTATGTTGTTATTTGATTTCGAGTGCAGTTATTTTTTTATTTATAATTTTCAGTCGGTTTAAACTTCGTGAATTTTTACTTAAATGGTTTTTCATCCTTATCAAGAGTTACTCAATGAATGTCTTTATATTATCAGTAGCATGAGTTAGTTATCATATTTTTCTGCGTAATTTACTGAGAACTCAAACTTCTGGAATCTTTGAGAAACGTTTATCTGTTACACCTCGCCTTGTCATTAAGTAAATCAGCATGCTGTAAATCTCAAAAGAAAATAACATATTTAACCTTTTTTCAGTTCATAAAATAAATTCAGAACGCGTCGATGAGGCAGCCATCTTACCTCTGTATGGAAAAGTACTTGTGCTTTCATAATCTTTGGCAGAAAGCGTATGGATAAGTTTTATACACTCTTTCCTTTAAAGGTTTACATTCAATATAAATAACTTGTTAACAATTTTAGGAGGTTAAAAGTATTTATTATTTCGGTAAAATATGTATCTCATTTCAGGAAGCAAAAATGAAGAGACTAGAGAGCGAGCAAAAAATTTTTTATTTAAAAATATTTATGCATCGACTGAAGCGTAGAAAGTCGAAGTATTTACCCTATCAAGGCTATGAAAAAAAATATATTACAGAAGCAAATATAGATTTCAGGAGACTCCATATCATTTTATGTTCCTAAAAATGCTAAATTTATATTCTTATATTTGAACAGGAAATTCATATATATTCAAATATCACCCCATTTTTTAGAAGATTTACTAAAAAAGCACTTACTTTTCAGAAGGTTGTTCTTGTAAATATTTTAATTAAATTATTTTTTACACCAAAATAAAAAAAAATTCCAAAGACATACCCTAAATAGGGCACGTAAACACGATGTCTCTCAAAACACTATATTATTACCACCCATGTTTGTTTCAAGTTTGGTAAATAAGTTTCTTCATTCAAAGAATAAATGTATGAATTTATTTTTAAATAACTTCAGAGAATATTGTATATTCTATTCTTTCTACTAGTTCACATTCTCCTATATATGTTTTGTTCAATTTTCAATGCCCATTAAAAGACTTTATTCATCAATTCAAGTTCACATATATTTTTTTATCTTGTAGTAAATGGTACTTGGTGTTATTATAGCTTTTCAAATATTATTCCATGAATTATATTTAATAATGTATTAATTTTAGTTTTTTTTTGGGAAACAGTTTTTCACAAAGGGGCGGGTATGCAATATAGTTATTTCGTCACACTTGGCGTAAAATTAGCGATAAAACTCTGAAAAAATGTCGTTTAATGTTATAGGTTTTGTGATAGACCAGCTGTTGTAATGCTAAGACTTTGGTGACTATTTTATTTATAATAATTGTAATTACTCAATAAAATGTTACTAAAATAAAGTCTTTCTTTGTTGGCCTAAATAGAAATTGACTTTAAACATTTTGCTTCTATTTCTTGTTACAAATACAAACAGTGCTGTTATTAATAAAAGTAATATATACATTGGGGACTAGAAATTATAGCACATTCTGAAAGTATGATAGAGAATTAGACGGAAAAATAAAAAATGTTGGTAGTTGACGACGCTTCACATAGAGACCACTAGAAGTAGGACTGAGCAAAGCAAATAAATGACAAACAGTAAATTAATAACAATGACAAATTTCATAAACTTACAACGCTTAGGGAATACAGCTGTATAATAGGCGCACAGTATTGTAGGATTGTATTGTAGTCCTAAGCTCCTACCCTCTTTATCATCCTAGTTTTGATCCCAGGAAGTCAATTTCAGACCGATTTTACCTGTTTCCTCTCGCGAATCCATAGATACTACCGAGAATATGGAGGCGACCTTTTAGATTAGAAGTCGAGTATTTCTTCTTTTGTAATCTTTTGATCACTATTTGAAATTAAGTGGATGAATGAAAGGTATCTTAATACCGATTCAAAATGCGAAAAAGGTATATATATATATATATATATATATATATATATATATATATATATATATATTTATTTATTGAGAATGTGAAGTAATAAATCGAATTGAATAATCGAACCGATTTCTGAAATATTTGCAAATGGTTTAAAAAATAAATTGTTTCTTATTTTAATAAAATATTAATTGATTCCTAATAACTTTTACCTTTTAGATTTTTATTCATCTTTTAATTAATTCAAGTCATGAACGAGTCATTATATATTATGAACTATAAACTATACTTAAAATTGAATGGAGACTATAAACATAGAGAATTATAAAATTTTTAACAAAATAATTATATTTGTTTAACAGTTTCTTACAACCGCATTTCATTGATATCTGGTACTTCTAATAGATGATATATGTTATCGAAATATATATTATTTATATATTACCGTTTCAGTATTTATAAAAGTTAGAAGTTTAGAAGTGAAACGTTTTTGTTTCGGACGCGAAAAATAATAAAGCAAAACTTTATCAACTTTAGAGGTTTTATAAAACTAATACATTAAACTTTCCAAAACTCAAGAATATGACAGTCATAAAAATATTTACAGCTTTAAACCCCGTTTATGTCTTCAATAAAATGAGAATCGAACATTCAAGCTCAACTTGTGACGATTTAGAAAACTATCTACAGTAAACCAAACTAAGTTCTGCATTCCCAATTATCCTTCACCTACCCTCATACCTTTACATTGATATCAAAAATAATGAAGCAAATAACTTTTAGATTAATCTTTATTTACATATTGAAATAATGCTTAAGTAACCCTAGTAACAGACAGACAGATACACACACACTCACACATACACGGGTATAAATAAATAAGTATATATGTATATATATATATATATATAACGTTTCAATACAAAATATTTTTAACTAAGTGGTGGTATTTTATTACTGGTGGTATGTCAAACGGGAACAGTTCTTCACTCTTCACCACCAAAACAATACTCCAAGGAGAGTTCTTCAAAATTAATTAAACTATTCTTGTTGATAAAACATCGCATGGTAGTAAAGAAATGTAGCCTAGGCATTGAATAATTTGCAAAGCATAAGAAAAAAGGATCTCAATTCTTTATTGGCGACCCGCTCTTGTTAGCCACATAATTCACAACGATGAGAGCATCAGACACCTACTTCCAAAGCCTTTTAATACGAAAATAAGATGTACACATTTTTTAAAGTAATGGTCTCCCTATGAATCGCAATAAGTTTGATACACTCCTAAATGGCTTCTAAATTAATTTTAAACTAATAAACTAAGTTAATACGTAATTGCCTACTTGCTGGCGCGTTTCTAAACGATCGTTTCTTTTACGAACTTACCCTCTACTGGCGCCATTTTCGTAGTTTACAAACGGTGTGACGGTGATAGATTTATGACAGTGGAATGGAGTGAGGCTTCGGCATTTGTGTCATGTACTGGAAATCTCTATTGGCTTCAAAGTGTGTGTGATCGTTTAATACATTTTCCCTAACTGTTGCATAGTGTTGGTAGATTTCATATTTTTCTAAGATTGTTATTTTTCTACTCTGTTTTAATGTGTGTAAAACATTTAAATTAGTATGTATGTCGGTATGTGTGTTGGGTGTTTTTTAGGTGTTTTGCGTAGCTGTATTTAGGGTTTGCTTATTTTGATTGGGTAATGTATTCATCGCAGCGTTTATAGAGACGTTGACACCTCACCCCAAATCCACTGTCATAAATCTATCCCCGTCACACCTTTTGTAAACTACTAAAATGCCGCCAGTAGAAGGTATCTTCATGAAAGGAACGATCGTTTTGAAACGCGTCAGCAAGTAAGCAACTACGTATTCACTTGGTTAAGTATTTTAAAATTAGTTTAACCAGTGAATTCAAGATTATTAGATCAAGAAACCTTAATATCGAACAACTGTTATCAGTAATCACCCTATACCGACGGACAAAGCTCAAGGTATAAAAAAACTTCCCGCCACATTTCCTTTAACACCCAATGCCTCAAACTAACCTAACATTTAAATACCCTAAAATTACAATAAATAATAAAACATCTGCTGCACTAAAAACAACAACACAAGCCCAGAAAATATTTATCAAAAACAGCATCAAACAATTACACGCTAAAAAAGACACACTTAATCATACTTTATACATATTAAACAAAAACCCTCACAACAATGCCACACCGCACGGAACTCGAAGAGATAATTCAATACACTAATGACTACACACATAAACAAATACAGCTCATTAGAAACAAACGGAATCAAAAGCTACACAACCTCGCAACCCAAAGCAACATCACTATCTACACCGACCACCATTTTCACATACGCACCATCAACACTACAATAATCGACTTCAGTAGAAATGAAATAACACTACTAAACAAAGACCTGAAACCTAACCTATACCCCAAAAAACACAAACCCAAACAAATGTTAAACATCCTTATAGACACTGAAACTGTAATACAATACACAGATCCCACACACCACGAATACATTAGACAAGACATTAACATAACATTCCCAACATAAACAACTTAAAAAATAAACCTACCATAAGTAATGAACTTTCAATCCTTAAATAAACTATACAAAAACGCGACAAACATAACCTAAATTTCTTAAAAGCAGACAAAGGTAACTCCATCGTAATAATGCACCAACAAGACATCGACAAGAAAGTCAACAGCTTCATTAATGAAAACAAAATAACCGAACTCCGCACCCCACACCTAAATTCCAAACATAAATTAAAAATCTTCAAAATATATGCACCGAAACCATAAAAAGTGAACAAAAGAAATATTACAAACAAATAAAACACCAAGCCCCCATATTAAACACATTACCTAATATCCACAAGGAAAACACCCATTAGTCCACTAATCAATCACACATATGCACCACCACATAAATTAGCCAAATAAATAGAAAACTTATCAGAGACAACATAAACTTTCACAATCACACATCCATACACAACATAGACCTCATACATAAAATACAAGACATGCACATACCACACAATTCCACCATACCCTCATTTGACTTTGAAAAAACATTTACACTAGTGTGCCAATAGAACAAACACTCTACATACTACAAAATATGCCCTCAGCAAACAGCACGCCACATAAACTCACACATGAAATAATGACACTCACACCAAACTCATCACATCATAAAACTACTTCAGATACCAACACAAATACTACACACAGAAAGATGGCCTCCCAATGGGTTCCCCTATCTCAGGCATCCTTACAGAAATTTTCCTACATCATATCGAACAACAATACATTCTACAGAACAATAATCACACACATAAAATAATTTACTACCATAGATATATAGATATCATTTTAATATTATACAACGGCAACAAACGGCAAATAAACAACTACATAATTACATTAATACCATACACCATAGGTTCACATTCACCCTCGAATCAGAAGATACCAATAATAATATCTTTCTAGGCCTTACCGTCACCAAACACAAGACTAGACATAATTTTAAAATATACAGAAAACCAACAACTACAGATATGGTCGTACAGAACACATGTAATCACCCTACACAACTCAAAAACGCTGCATTTAATCATATGTTACCCCGCTTATTAAATATACCAATGCTACAGAAAGACTACGACGATTCATTTTCATATTCGAAATGTTATAGACAAATAAGTTGAAATCATCAAATCATAATATAATAATAGCGTAATATTGGATTGTAATTTTTAAACAAATAAAACCTCTAAACCACAAATATCATTTTATTTAAACCTTATGTACATTTCGATTGCCCAGCAATCTTCTTCAGAGGTTTTTTTTTTTTTATTAAAACTGGTCATTACTGACCAACCATTAATTTACATTTGATAATTAGATTTAAGCTTTTATTACAAAGAATCCATTGATTTCTATTGTATCTTGTTTGATGCTGGAAGCCAACCGGCGTGAGGAAGAGTATTGTTGTCACTCTTGTCGTTCAACGAGTTCAAATGGTTTTTTCCTTTTGAGTCGTCATGTCAGGTGGTTGTTGTCGAGAAGTCTCAGTGCCTCAGGATTTTCGTGTTGAGTGAGCCGATTTACGTGTTTGATGGCGTTCTGTTTTATGACTTCCTCGACCATGGGTACACCAAGATCGCAATGCAAGTCACTGTTACGCACATACCAAGGAGCGTTGGCGATGTTACTTAGTACTTTGTTCTGGAAGCGTTTTATCCCTTGTATGTGACATTTGCTGGCACAGCCCCAAAGCTGTATACCATACGTCCAAACCGGTTTGAGGATTTGGTTATATACCAATAGCTTGTTGTATATTGATACCCGTGAATTTCGACCGAGTAGCCAATACATTTGCCTGTAGCGAGTCTGGAGTTCTGTGAGTTTTATTTTGACATGCTCGACCCATTTGGCTTTTGCATCAAGATTCATGCCGAGATATTTAGCTGAATCATGATATGGGATAACACTTCCATTCATTTCGAGCCTCTGAGGGTTTGGGATCCTCTTGTTTGTAAAGTTCACATGGACTGCCTTCTGGTCGTTGAGTTTGATGCGCCATTTCTTGGTCCAAGCCTCAACTGAATCGTTTGATCTTTGTAAGCGTGTTGTCGATTCTTGAACAGTTTTCGCTGTCGCTGCGTTTGCTGTGTCGTCTGCGAAAGTGGCCGTGATGACGTTGGCTGTTTGCGGAAGATCACTGGTGTACAGCAAGAAAAGGATTGGTCCCAATACGCTGCCTTGTGGGACTCCAGCTTGTATTTCCTTGAAGTCAGAATACGTAGATTCGTGGTTTACTCGAAACAGTCTGTTCGATATGTACGATTTCAGTAGATTCACAAACTGGGCTGGCAGAAACATGTTGAGTTTGTGAATCAAGCCTTCATGCCAAACTTTATCGAAGGCTTGTCAAACATCCAGGAAGACAATCGAGCAGACCTCCTCACCTTCCAGTGCTTTTTCAATGATGTCAATTAGTCGATGCACCTGTTCCACCGTAGAGTGTCCTCGCCTGAATCCAAATTGATGGTCGGGCAGTAAGTTCTTTTCCACGATAATAGGTTTAAGCCTGTTGAGAAGCAGCTTTTCAAAGAGTTTTGACATTATGGGTAGAAGTGATAATGGCCTGTACGACTTGACCTCTGTTGCTGTTTTGCCGGGTTTCAGGATCATGATCATCTCCGCCACTTTCCATGTTGCAGGGACGTGCATAAGTCTAAGGGACGCATTAATTAATAATAAAAACATTTTTAGTCCTTTTCTTGTCAGTTTTTTCAGCACTAGTCCTGTGATTAAATCGTATCCTGGTGCTTTCTTCGGGTTCAAGTTGTATTTTAGTTCTCGTTTAAGCTCTTTTAATGTCACTTTTTTAATAATTTTAGACTGATTATTACTGTTTAGGTGAAGTTCTTCTTCATTCGTGGCTTCATTCGGCTTGAAGATGTTTTCAAGATGATCTCCAAACGTGTTAGCTTTTTCTTGGTCCGATCTTGCCCATTCATTGATCTTCAGAGGTATTTAAAAAATACAACTCAGTTGTATTTTTAAAATAACTCTGAAGATGATTGCTGGGCAATCGAAATGTACATAAGGTTTAAATAAAATGTTATTTGTGGTTTAGAGGTTTTATTTATTTAAAAATAAACATTACGCCACAGTTGCTTCATATAGTTATTGGATTGTAATGTTTCAAGGTGTTTAATTAATTGTAAGTAGCAATGAATTTCTGAATTAATTCAGTAAACCAAGCAATATTTTTCTAAAGATAATATAATGAATATTTATAAGCGGTTAAAATAGGAATAACACCATAGGACGCAATAAACAAATTTCTACTTCTTACGGGTTTTTATGAGACGAAAGATTTAATAAAACATGCATCTAGAGCGGAAGTAATACGATAAGCTAGCTGCTGCCATAAAGTGCGATTGCAAACCACATCATTTCTTTATAGACCGTCTAAATATTTATGTTTACCGATGTGTAACCTATATGTCTTTACTTAGAAGACAATATAGTTAATGCTTTATATTTAATTGCTTCTCTGTGACCTCTTGATTGTAACCGCTACATTGGAGACGCGGTTGCAGTAATATATTTAATATAAAAAAAAATATTGTACGCTATTTAAGTTTTATAACAGAAATAGTAAACAACTATAGATATCTTAAAACACTTGTTATAAGGTTACACTTGCCTACAGTAGCACTTACTTTTATAATTGTTGAGGACGGCCGATTCGGGAGATGAGTTCCATCTTTATTCTTTAACTCAGACCGTAACTCGGATTTAACTCAGACGGTCTGAGTTCAAATAATTCCGCCAATATGTTAACATTTGAAACACGGTATACAGTTTAAAAATCTATGTTTTATAAAGTACAGAAACTTGTCGCAAAGGTCTAATGGTTATTATATCTTCTTATATTTCAATTAGTTACACTTACTTCTAATGACATAACTATTAATAATATTTAAATACTTTCCGAGCCTTAAATGTAAAGAAAACATATTTTGTAAACAAAGAAAAAGGTTTTAATGTTTATGTTTAAGAGTAAAATCGAGATTAGCTCATATTTGCACTTTACTTATTCTCTGAAATAAATGAGGATATTTTTTGTATGAAGCTATAATTTAAAAAAATTAATTATTGTTTATACCCTTAAACAAGAGATAATTATTCCAGTAGCAATTTATTGAAAAAAAGTAAAAATCATTTAATATATTCATTTTTAGACGAACATGAAAATATGAACCAAGAAATCTAAATAATAACGGTGAACGGGGAAAATGTTACCTGTAGACGCCTAACTGAAAGAATATATGCTCACAGAAAAACGCCAAGAAAGATAACGTTCAAATATAAACAATTATGTAGGAAGGAGATTGTAAATACAAATTTTGGAACGTCTTTCATCGTGAAGCTGGAAATATAATAACTATTTATATTACTATATATTCAATTTATTTATAATATCTTATAGTCTATTTTATAATAACGTTAAAAGTAAGGTAAGATTGCCTTTACTTTGTAAATAAATTTTATTACTTAAAAAGGAATATATTCTTATCTTATATCATCATTTTATCTCACAAGTAAATTTCATGAAGATGATATGAAAACAAACTAAATAGGCTACTAGAATACGTGACTTAATGGCAAAAGTCACGTACAAAAGTATTGCTAAAGATGTAAACACGAATACAGATCCGTAAATTTTGTGAGTATAAAGAAACTTAACATTCGTTATATTTCTAAGACGGAACACAAGATTTATAATACGGAAATAATAATGTATTTCTTTTCCTAAGCATATCTTTTAATAAATACAAATACATATATACCACATTTGCTAAGGTGCATTGTCATATACTGTGATATTTTATATATTGGGTACTTGGTAAACGTAGATGAATATTTAAATAAATTAGTCATCTCAGGCATAAGATCCATTGTATGCCTTTTAAAGCCAGAAAACTTAATTTAGTTTTGAGTTTATAATTATTTCTATTGATATCACTTTAAAAAAACAGCTGTTATTGATATTTTAAAGCATAATCGTTTCGCACTAAGTCAGTGCATTTCTCAATGCTGTAAGTCAATAGATATATATTTTCTTAAATTTTAGTTTTGTCCCTGCAGCGATCTCTTGAAAATATTTACATTATTAGTTTTTTAGAGTTTTATCAACTTAAAATTCCTATATTGTCTGCTTACCGCGTTTTATTTATTGTAAGGTTTTAGAAAAAAGACCCACTACAGGGTATTTGCTTTCAACCTGTAAAAGTTTAAATAGGAGTATTTTTCCAATTTTAAAGAGAAATTATCACACACACAAAATGTTGTTCATTGATGTACACACAAATCATAACATCGTAATGTATATGTAGTAGGACAATAAACTTAATAAAATAGGAATCAACTATAAAGACTCCAAGATTTTAATTTAAATAATTTATTTTAGGCCCTTATGAGAGAGGGAAACTTCACGTCCAGAGACATTGACGGAATATTAGACACGATTGGCTATATTATTGTCTATAATCAAAGTAAATATTACTTATATATTCTCTTTTACGTGTTTATGTCAATATACACTCACTGAAGCGGAGACGTTTGTTTTCTTAACCATCATAAGATTTACAAGGAAACTTTATCTACTCCAGAAAGACCGTTAAACTTACGTCCTACGTAAAAGTTGTTCAAACTTGAAATATGACAGCCATAAAATATTTACAAACTTCACACTGTGTTTTATTTTTGGAAAAGATTAAAGGGCTATTTTTCTTTGTGCAAAATTTATGATGAGTTTTATTTGAATCTGTTTAATATCAAAAGGGCACATGATACTAGATTAATTATCCTTTTTTTATTAAATCAAGATCCTGGGAGTTGAAAGGCATTGACTAATTTTCATCATAGCTATTCTCCTTAAGTTTCAAGACAAACATTTTGTTCTACAGATATCTATGATATATTACTTTATAAAATGATATATGATTTTGTTTGATTAATCTCCGACTATAAACAAATCCTGTTCCTATTGTTGTGTCAAAGAGAAACAAGAAGAAAATCCTTCTCATAAGTTTGTATAACACATTGGAATAGGACTTTTCCCTTTAAGGTTAATAAATATTTCACACGACTTTAGATGATTGGTCACATGTTCGTTTATGATACCGTGAATGAAAAATGAATATCAAAATATAAATGCATATATTCAAGTTTCGAAAATGTAGCCCAATTTGGCATTGCGCTAACCTTCCAATGCCTGGACATTTATTTCTCAAAGATATATGAATTTTACTACTTTAAACTAATCCAACGATTATAACACAATATCATAGTTCCCTAAGCGGAATGAAATAAAGAGATAAACTGGAAATAAGCAAACAATTATAAAATTTTAGTTTGTTGTCCTCAGTATGAGTTTATTTTTTTAAAATATAACTTGTTGGTTACTTTCAGTTGGTTCATCGCGAATCCTTAAATTATAATGATGCAAAACGGCATGTTTATGTACATCCATAAAGTATGTATAGGAGTTGCTATATAAGATTTCTTTTAAAATATAAAATAAATAAAAAATTGCATCATTTTAATATTATAACAGTTACGTTAATATTATAACAGGAAATTACGTTACGTGGAACAGCTTTTAAACATCAAAGCAAAATACCCCCTTCCGTCATTCCGTACTAATTCGCTAACTACTCAGGTACAAGACATAACTGGATTACAATATCACAGCAAAATTTCATTTCAAAGGACGATTGGAGCATTTATTTAATATAACTCCTTTGGTATTGATAAAGGTGTTTTACTTTAATTTTTTTTTGTTTAATATGTTTGTGTTTTGATAAAGTACAAATATTTTTTTCTACTTACGTTTATTAAAATAGAAATATATTTTGTAAATAATAGGAAAACAACAATGTACCACAATAAATCGATATACAATTACTGAACACAAACGTATGGTATGAAATATGAAACAAAATTCAGTTCCATTTTCAAAGACTTTTTATACTTCCTTTATTTGTAATTTTTAAAAATTTCAAAATTAACCATATTATGTAGGATAATTACTAGCCGCAAATAGGATTAGATACATCGCGAATTCGTTCAAAAGGGTAAATAATTATATTATTAGGGTATATTATATTTTAATGGAAAATATAATAATCGAGAAAAATGTCACACCTAATTTTATTATAATATTCGCATAATTTTTCACGTTATTTTTAAGGCCACAACCATTATGACCAGACATGTGTTTGAAAACGTAAACATTTCATGAATTTTTCTGATATAAACTCGAAAAACCCTACAAATGGCGTTAATTTACACTTTTATAAACCATTTACAGTTATAAATCACTCATAGTGTAATTTGTACAATAAAATGAAAACCATTTTATGTAAAAACAGATTTAAAATTAGCTTCAAATTCATTTAACTAAAACGATAGCATCATCAGAGTTTCATATTTAGGTTCGTCTTACTAAATCCAAATGTAAATAAAAGATTTCGACATTATAAATATTTTTTTAGCTCTGGAAGTTTTTATTTTTAGTCCGCTGAACTAATGGGGTTGAAATAGTTACACCTAAATCTCTTCCTGCATCGTATTTTTACTGCATTTAATATCTTCCTGTGACAGAATGCATACAGTATATATTAGTCTTTTTTTAAAAAGATCAATTATTATTTATTTATTGCATTACAAATTTAGAAGCAAAAGCAATATTTTTAAAAATATTTATCTATTCAAGACAACCTACTTTAAGTGAAAAATTTATGTAATATTCTCTTTATTTCACACTCATAAAATTACGTATCTGTTATTCCTGGTTTCATCTGTTAATTGTATTTAAATGGCTGATTTCAGTGTTGAATTATTTCATTTTTAAATACCAGTTGTTATATGTTATCATGCTAATCAAGTGTTATAGGTTATCATGTATGTGTTTTTCTCCGCATTTTATGTCACGTTATACATATATATATATATATATATATATATATATATATTCTGCAAATAAATGCAAAACGTTACTTGGTCTGATTACGAAAACATAAATAATTTTATCACAATTATTAAAATTAAATACAGTTTTAAAATTTAGAAGATTGCCCCTAACTTCGTTACGTTCCAAGAAAAGTCGTAAAGCGGAAGTGGGAAACTTACGTAACAGCTTTGCTCCTTATTCATCGCCTCTTCTTTAAAAACAATTTTTGCCCTGTCATAAAGGTTTCGTGGTAAACATGGAACCTTAAGTATAACCTAGGTTCCGGGTACAACTGTCTTTCCTAATACAGATCAATAGAAGTAATCAACCAATTAAAATATTATGTTATATTCAGTTTTATTTTACGTAGTTTAAATAGGAATATTTACCAAAATTGAATTTCCTCTATCATCATGTATATATATGTATATATATATATATATATATATATATATATATATATATATATATACACACACATACATGTTGTTCAAATTTTAAATTGTTAGAAAAATATTTTTTATTATTGCACTCGTTAAAATACATTTTTTAAAACTTTAATTAAATGATACTTAATAATAATACATTTCTTTAAAAAAATATTAACCAAATAATTAAATTGAATAATAGATTATTTTTGTTTTTAATGGGAGAAATAATTTCGAGGTATGCAATACAGTAGAGAATCGCTAATCGCGGATTCATTACTCACGGTTGCCAAAATTACAGGGAATCACCCTAATATGTATGGTATTTGAAAAAAAGACTAGGAAGGTAATATATTTACTGTGCAGGTAGTAGAATAATGTGTTCTCGTCCTATTAATTTTTTACAGCACTGGATTTATTTATCACGATGAAGCTTGAATCTTTTTCCATCATACTGTACAATACTGGGCCTACTACTCAAAAGATAGGAATTCCTTATTTATAAGGATGAAACTAGACTGATATAGAAACGAAGGCCTTCAAGAACCTTTTTACCGGCCGAAAAAGATCGTTTGACTGTTATACTGTGCTGTAGTGCTAGTGGACTAATAAAGGTCTCGGTAGCGGTGGTAGATTTTAAGAAATCAACAGTGAAGATGTCCATCTTTTGAAAAGTGGTCACCAAGATTTGACGGAAGATGAGATAGAAGAACTAATTACCGAAGCTGTGCCTATCTCGGATAACGAGGCGAAGAAATCGTAAAAAAATGTATCGCTGAAGTTTACATTAAAATCTGTTGTTGAATATTATCTTTAGGGAAACAGTTAATTTCTTCAGTTACTGAAAAATATTCCACTGTAGAATGGACAATAAAATTTAATCTATAGCTGAAGACGTACTATTGCGATATAAGGAAAAGTATAAAAAGCAAACAAATATAACAGAGCACAAAATAAATAACAGGTTTAATGAAAGTCAAATTAACACTGATTAAAAGATTATTTGTTAACATTCAGCGGATAGTGTTTAACAATAACTAATACGTTTGTCTGTGTTGGCACGCGCATATTTATTAGGATGTTCGTAACACTTTTGATGTAGAACGTAACCCACCTATTTACATATACAGTTCATTTCAGTACCCGCGATATGTTCGGGAACGTAACCTCCACGAATAACGAGGGACGACTGAATAGTTTCTTCGTCCCATATTACTTAAAATAAGTGATAACATTTGATTTCACAAAACCATTGATTTTATGTTAGCGATTATGTGGTAGAATAGCTGTTTTACTAAAGCGGTTATTGAAACTTTATTTAATGCATATTAATATACATATATTATGTTTAAAGGTAACGACCACAGAGTAATTCATGCTAATACAAATAGCCTAAATACACTCTATGTTTAGATTTTGTATCCGAAAATCTTAGGAAAACAAAATATTTGTTTTAAAAGAATTGTTTATGAATGTAAAATCTGTAATTAATGACTTAAAAATAAACTATTAAAATGTTAACTGTTAAAAGGATTTACGAATAGAAACTAAAAAAAGTATTTGTATTAGCATGAATTGGTCAGTGATCTGTCATTAATCTTAATGTTCGGGTTTCTTACTTTATCTATATTTGTTTTTTTGCAATTAGTTAATAGAATAAATTTTATTAAACAAAATCTTTTTTTGTCGACACATGTACGAATTAACTTTGAAAAGTGTTTGTTGATATTACTTGCTTTAGAGTTGCAATAAGATGTATACCACTGGTATTATTTGAATATCTAATAATTATTGTCAATAGAAAAAACAATTCTACACAATGGAAAACTTTAACAAGGTTTTGGCCCCATATAACGTTTATAGGACCAATAAATCCTATTGAATGTAAGTCTGATAATCACAATGCTGTTACTAAGTTTGTGACGGGCGAAGTTATATGAAATAATATATTAATGATAATAATAACTTTCTTATACAAATAAAATACCTTAGGCGAGAAAACATTCAACGTCTTAGGTAAAAGGAATGAAAATGTCCTTGTGGTTCAAGCTCCCTTATTATATCAGGAAACATTTTCGTCGAATGTGTAACACCGGGAGCTGGAACAGCACACAAACCCCTTTGAACACAGGATATTTATTTTTTAACCGCCCTTTTAGAGAAATTTGGTTCTATATAAAAATATTTACTCCACTAAGGTGATTAATTTTCATTAAACTACTTCTATTAGCTCACACTCCTCATAAGTATAAATTGTTCACATTTTCAATGTGTAATAAAATACATTTTATTCATCAATCTTAAATACATTTATTTAAACGTTTTAGTAGGTGATACTTAACCTTAAACCGCGATGGGTCTTGCCCCGGTTGTAGCGTAAACAGACGCGAGTATACGAAACACCTTAATTTAGAACCTCAATACTATAGCAAACATTTTCATTTAAAAGTAATTTATTAGGTGAAAAAGTTTTAAGAACTATGTAAATTACAAATTGTATTTCAATTTATCAGTAAGAAAATATTTAACCATTTTTTCGGGAAATCTTTAAATGAAAGTAGGCCCCTACTTATACCAATTCCTAATGCACTCTTCTCATATATATATTTTAAACTTGCAACACTGTTTTCTTGTATTCACATATCACTTTCACTATATGTAATTAAACATGAATCTTACTTGGTATTTATGCGAGTAAACTGCAGTCTACTACAACCCCCGATTTTTGATATTTAACTCACATAAATACCAAGTAAGATTCTTGTTTAAGTACATATAGTGAAAGTTATATATATATAACTTGTTAATCTTGTTTAAAACTTCAATCGTTAATTAAATATTATTTATTTATCAGAGCTTTAATACAGTTTTAAAATATTGCTGTAGATGACACTTGTTGTTAATATTTGTTTATTTTTATATGGGAGAAAATCCCTTCGCAAGAAGTAGCTTTAACGTATAAGTTATAATACATTATTTATGTTAGTTTCATTTTTAAAATAATTTTTTTCTACCCAAGTAAGAATTGACATCAAAAGGTTTTTTGTTGTGATACGTGTTATCACAACTAACTACACAGCTCTCTTTAGTTGATTTTAACCTACATCCACGACATTCTGCTGTTTTATCCTGTGTTTAAGATAAATTAATCTAAACAGGATGAGGTAGAATAAACACTGAACACACGTGGTATAATTAGTGATTCGTTTATTAATGTTGATGAATACTATTTTATATCGCCATCATTAATAACATTTACACCTTGTCATGTAGCACTGCCACCCACAATACGCAAGGATTAATCCTGCCTAAGCGTATATACAGTGATTAATGGAAGTGACGTTGTGTTACGTATGAATGGCAGGTTGTGCAAATATCCCGCCTTGAAGATTAAAACAGCCTAATCATTTGCAATAAACACACTATCATACAGTTTCCAACTATTTAGGTTACGATAAAAACACCTTTTCGGTCAATATCAATAATAAAATATTTGTAATAAAACCAGATATTAACATTGCCCATACATGTTTAAACCATTCAACTAGGCCTTGCTGTTATATTATTCCTGACTATTAATTCTCACTAAAAATAATTTAATTTCTTTACAATATTTGCATTGATTTTAAAATTGTAATGCAAAAGATTAAAAATAATGCTTTTTAACCAAGCAGTTTAACAAATTAATACATTGATTTCGGTTTTTTTAAGCTACAATAATGTTCTATAAGCAACGTTTGTTTCATAAAGTATAAAATGAAAACTGCTAAACACAAAATGAATAGCATTGCAGACAGGCAGATAAAGTATCTCGAGAAAGAAATTAAATTTGGTTGCTTAAATGTATTAGAAAACTATTTTCTGGAGAGAGGAAAAATGTTATTAGCTATTGGTTATATATATATATATATATATATATATATATATATATATATATATGTTATATAATGTATATGGATGTATTTAATTTAATGTAAAACCTAATACATATTTTTTCATTTATTCTGTTTTTATGTTTAAATATTACATGACTTTGTGTACTAGTTATGTATTTATTTATATTATTTTTTATATTTTTCAACCAAATATTGTACGAAACAAAAGAATAAATACATGTAAACCTTTAAGTAATAGGACCTTATATGTATGCATTAAATATTGAAACTATATAAAA
The DNA here is from genome assembly GCA_036971475.1 of Prosapia bicincta. NCBI lineage: Eukaryota > Metazoa > Arthropoda > Insecta > Hemiptera > Cercopidae > Prosapia > Prosapia bicincta. The sequence continues at coordinate 136,021 of JBAIZL010000087.1, forward strand.
TAAGTATTATAATATTATATTATTCTATATTATAATTATTATTTATTAAAACATTTGATATATAATAATAAATACTTAATATAAATAATAATTGATATACATATATAAATATATATATATATATATATATATATATATATATATATATATATTTATCACTAAAATATTTATTTATATCATTTTTTAAATTTTTCGATGATATATTGTATGTAAAAAGAAAATATATACATGTAAACCTTTTAGTAATAGGAATATATATATATATATATATATATATATATATATATATATATATATATATATATATATGAATATAAAATATATAAAGTATATAAAATTAATATTAAATATTAAAAATATTGTGTAATAAAACATTTAATATATATTCATAAATATTTACTATAAATAATAAATTATATATATTGTTAGATCTGATTCCCAACATTAGGATAATGTACAGAACTATTTAATAGTTTCGTCTTAAATAAGTTTCAACAAAACCATTTTTATATTATTTAGTATATAATATAGTCATTTCTGAATTGGAACGTCAGTAGCCATAAAGTTATTAGCTTTTATAACCCTAAACTATTTTATTACTTTTAGTTTGATTTACCAAACTAAAATTTAAAATTAGCAATAATGCTAATAAGTAAGTAGATGAATTTCTAATATTTGTAAGACCTGATGGAGACGAAACTAGTGTTTGTAAGAAACATGATTAAATAGAAAAAAGGTTTTGAAAATACTTGAAAAGTACTAAATACGTTTTAATTTATACTTTTTATATTATTATTAAATGTTTTTGTTACAAGTTAGTGGAAATGAGTAAATAATTTGTTGAATATGGCCTTGTATGTAATACTTGGAAAATGATGTGTTTTTAGAATGTAAGTAACAATACGAGTATGTTTTCCAACCGCATGTACACTTGAAATTACTGTATGAAACATTTGATTCCTAAACTATTGCTGGAATATTTTTAGCATAATAATGGAAGTATTTGAATATACTGTATATGAAAATTAAACACATATACAGTAGGGTATCGAAAATCCGGGTCCCGATATTGCAAGCGTCCGTTAAACTTAGGCCGATTTCTATTTGAGCCTATTTCATCATTTTGAAGTAAAATGAATAGTTGGGCTTATCAGAAATATCTATATCATAACCTTTTGCAAAGAAAATCGGTCGGCATTCGAAAATATCTTTTTAATAGTATGGTATGCATAGGAAATAAGTCGGGCCTCCGAGTAATTTTTATACGATATACGTATAAGATACTTATGCGGTATATAAAAGAAAGTAGTCAAGAAATGTTTATATCAATACAGTATGCAAAGTAAATTAGTCGGGCTTTCAAGGAATTTTTATATCAATATGGTATGGAGGGGAAATGATTCGGGCTTCCAAGAAATTTGTATTCGGTTTACGTATAAGATACTAATGCGGCATATAAAAGAAAGTAGTCAAGAAATGTTTATATCAATACAGCATGCAAAGTAAATGTTTCGGACTTCCAAGCAATTTGTATACGGTATACGTATAAGATACCATTACAGTATGTAAAAGAGAGTAGTCAAGAAATGTATATATCAATACAGTATGCAAAGTAAATTAGTCGGGCTTTCAAGGAATTTTTATATCAATATGGTATGGAAGGGAAATGATTCGGGCTTCCAAGAAATTTGTATTCGGTTTACGTATAAGATACCAATGCGGTATATAAAATAAAGTAGTCAAGAAATGTTTATATCAATACAGCATGCAAAGTAAATGTTTCGGGCTTCCAAGCAATTTGTATACGGTATACGTATAAGATACCATTACAGTATGTAAAAGAGAGTAGTCAAGAAATGTATATATCAATAGAGTATGCAAAGTAAATTAGTCGGGCTTTCAAGGAATTTTTATATCAATATGGTATGGAGGGGAAATGATTCGGGCTTCCAAGAAATTTGTATTCGGTTTACGTATAAGATACTAATGCGGCATATAAAAGAAAGTAGTCAAGAAATGTTTATATCAATACAGCATAAAAAGTAAATGTTTCGGACTTCCAAGCAATTTGTATTCGGTTTACGTATAAGATACCAATGCGGTATATAAAAGAAAGTAGTCAAGAAATGTTTATATCAATACAGCATGCAAAGTAAATGTTTCGACTTCAAAGCAATTTGTATTCGTTTTACGTATAAGATACCAATGCGGTATATAAAAGAAAGTAGTCAAGAAATGTTTATATCAATACAGCATGCAAAGTAAATGTTTCGGACTTCCAAGCAATTTGCATTCGGTTCACGTATAAGATACCAATGCGGTATATAAAAGAAAGTAGTCAAGAAATGTTTATATCAATACAGGATGCAAAGTAAATATTTCGGGCTTCCAAGCAATTTGTATTCGGTTTACGTATAAGATACTAATGCGGTATATAAAAGAAAGTAGTCAAGAAATGTTTATATCAATACAGCATGCAAAGTGAATGTTTCGGACTTCCAAGGAATTTGTATTCGGTTTACGTATAAGATACCAATGCGGTATATAAAAGAAAGTAGTCAAGAAATGTTTATATCAATACAGCATGCAAAGTAAATGTTTCGGGCTTTCAAGCAATTTGTATACGGTATACGTATAAGATACCATTACAGTATGTAAAAGAGAGTAGTCAAGATATGTATATATCAATACAGAATGCAAAGTAAATTAGTCGGGCTTTCAAGAAATTTTTATATCAATATGGTATGGAAGGGAAATGATTCGGGCTTCCAAGATATTTGTATTCGGTTTACGTATAAGATACTAATGCGGTATATAAAAGAAAGTAGGCAAGAAATGTTTATATCAATACAGCATGCAAAGTAAATGTTTCGGACTTCCAAGCAATTTGTATACGGTATACGTATAAGATACCATTACAGTATGTAAATGAAAGTAGTCAAGAAAGGTATACATCAATACAGTATGCAAAGTAAATTAGTCGGACTTTCAAGGAATTTTTATATGAATATGGTATGGAAGGGAAATGATTCGGGCTTCCAAGGAATTTGTATAGGTTATAAGTATAAGATATCAATACGGTATGTAAAAGAAAGTTGTCAGGCTTTTAAAAAATGTTTGTATCAATACATTATGCAAAGGAAATGAGTAAGTCTTCTAAGGAATTTACATATAAAGTTCTAAAAACACGTCTAGTGTATTTTTATTTATTAGACTCATTACAACTTCTATTTTTCTAATGCACATGAAAATACTTCGTGTAATCTGAGTTTTCAGTAAATCGAGGAAGTCTTGGAAGAGACCCATTCTATATAATAATTAAACCGACAGAAAGTGTTACTCATCTTAATTTAACAATCTACGTAATCCATTAATTTAATAAATATATTATAAATAATGCTTCTATCAATATTTCCTAATATTGTAATACTTATTTGCACGTCAAGCAAAATTTATTTACTTGTCATGCAAAATATCACAAAAACAAGAAAAACAACGTCCTAAAAATATAAAGAATTTTTGAAACTAAAAAACCATATTTTCCTTATAAAACATAGCCGGATGTGTTATCACTTTAGAATATAGGCAAAAGGTATATACCTACGGTTTTAAAATATTGGATGGTAAAAACAAATCAAACCAAAATACAGTCTGCTGGTGTTATCGTTCTTCGTCGTTGCACGAAGCAACCAGGACGTGTTTATCGCTTAAAAAATTAATTTACCTACTTCAATATTGAATATTATTTCTAATCATGTATCCTTGATAGATATAATGTAGATGGTTGTATTATAATTTTCATGTTATTAATACGTTTCTGCATCACTAACTATATTAATAATGCAATTTAGATTTCACGGAAATACTATTCTTTAAATAAATTTTACTTATATTTATGAGATTATAACTGTAACTTATCTTATAACCTGTAAGTTAGAAATGAGAAATTTTTTTACTTGAATTATTAAAATTATGTTATTTTCTTGATTTAATAGCGCTAGCATTTCCGTGGTAGTTGAATATTTCTGCGTGAGTGTGAGCGTATGAATACATAAATACATATTTTCTCTCTCTCTCTCTCTCTCTCTGTCTATATATATATATATATATATATATATATATATATATATATATATATATATATATATATATAAGAAATAAAACAATTTACAAGTACAAGAATAAATTGTTGAATCTACAATTCAAAGCTTTTCGTTGTACCAACAGTACCAGCATCCTCAGGAGTCATATATATACATATTTGTATGTATGTGTATGTGTGTGTGTGTTGTGTGGACTGTGTGTGTGTGTGTTTATAGAGTGTGTGTGTGTGTGTGTGTGTGTGTGTGGGTGGTGGGTGGGTGGTTGGTGGTGTGTGTGTGTGTGTGTGTGGGTGGGTGTTTAGTTGTGTGTGTGTGTGTGTGTGTTTGTTTTTGTGTGTGTCAGAGACTTTAGATAATATTACGCCGAAGATACATATTACTATGCCAAATATAGAGAGTTACGTTTACAGTTATATAATTATTTATGGTTCGTATAAATGTAATCCAATTGATGTATTGCAATCAACAATAAACCAGGAACTTATACTTTATTGGTTACATATTAATTTTACTGACTTGTTGTACCATATTTTATTAATGGTGTAAGCAAATACAATATTAAAAATAAAAACAAATATAATGTAATTTTTAACACCGTACTTTATATAGTGACATGTTTTATCAATATTTGTGTAAATGACTTGAAACACAAATGATACTGGCATATTTAAACATAAATAACTAAGTACGTAAATATAGTACTTTAAGATTACTATTGTTTAACTTAGCAATATAAAAACCTATATATTTTTTTTACATATAACGCAACTTATTAATATTATTAGCTGAGACTCAAAGAGATTAAGTGACAGAACTTCGACAGACACGTATCGCAAAGCATTAATAATGGAGAGTGTATACCGGTTTTTATAAAGTCGAAAAAGTTTATATATTATACACGAACACTGAGTAAATAAAATGATGAATTCAATAATAAAGTGAAAATGGAACCCATTTCAAAATTATCTGGTGTACAATGAAAACCACCGTTTGTAGTATATTCGTGTTAAACATTGAATAGTGTTTGTAGTTGGGGAAATGCTACACTTCAATACGAATCTAAGGATTGTGGGTAAAGTCGAATATGGTAGATTTTTTTAGTCAACAGATTGACTGATAGAGTGCTCTGATTCCGCTACTAAAGGTAACAATGTGAGATCGAAACGTATTTCACTGTGTATTTTTTTCCTTCAAAACCATATAAACCAAATACATTAGTTATACATTGCCTCTTATTGAGTCATTCTGTTGAAAATTGGTTACATTTATTTTTTCTTCATCAATAGTTACAAAATAAATGTTCGTCCCATATTTTTACTTAAACCAGATATAGGTTGTTAAAATTATTTACTTATAAATATGGTAAAAACATATTAGTTTTCAAACCAAAAATGCTTTGCACATAAAAGTATGCGTAATAAAGTCGGTAATTAATTCTGAGATAGGTCAATTGTATTTAAAAATACATCCTAATTTTGAAACCCACAATCAAGAATATAAATTAGTTTTGCCACGTCGTTTCAAAATAATTATGAACAGGTTAGATAAGTTTATATTATGAGGATAACACTAATTGAATGAATGGAATGCATTTTTTGCAATGCTCTACTATATAAAATGTTTGAGTAATATTCATTTACATTATAAACAAATTATTAAAAATTAGAAAATTACAGTAAAGCGAAAAACGTTAGGTTCATAAACACTTTTTTTTGCGTTTGAACTACAATAACTCCATTGAATTGCCAAAATTTATTAGCTGATTCGTTAGCAATGCAGGATTATCATAATTTGTAGTTTTGTGTATTTCTTTAAAAAAATGAATTTAAAAGGAAACTATTCCGTTGTTATTACTTTATTTACAACTTTTATGAAACATTTTTTTTATAGGCAATTCAACGGAGATATTTTAGTCCAATCGCAATAAAGTGCGTTTACGGGCCTAACGTTTTTAGGCGTCTGAGAGAGAGACAGAGAGAGAGAGAGAGAGAGAGAGAGAGAGAGAGAGAGAGAGAGAGAGAGAGAGAGAAAGGAAATCTACATACAATATAACAATATGAAATTGTCTGTAGAATATAAATTATATATCTATTCTTGTATTATGTACGTTTATAACATTCTTCACGTATATAAAGAATATTATATACAATAGCTTAGGAAATCTAAAAGGTATATTTCATTTCGGTGTATGTTAGTAATAACAATGGTTTGCAGCTAATACTATTTTTTAGAAAATATTAAACTAATTGTTTTGCCATTTTGAAATGTAGTGTATTATATAAATCAAGGTATAGGTATTAGGGAGAGCGTTCAACTTTTACTTATATAACAAAGAACTTTTGTTGACAAAACTTGCTTCACTTCTTTATCCTTGTCGTTAAGAGAAACTTTTTTCCATTCCAGAAAATGGTGAATCCTGTTTACGTGCCTTTTTATGACACCTATAACGTTTTTTATTATACATAACATTTTTTTAGTGAATTGTGAGCTTAGATAAGAAAGTGGTTTGTTTTTAGTAATACTTTTATACATTTGAGTTCATTTTATATATCCGTTAGAAACACTAAGAATATAGGATGTAACTAATATCAAAAATTGAATATTAAACTATCAATAATTAAAAAAAATCAACATTAAAAAACCAATATAAAAAACAATGTTTCTATTGGGCCCGTAAAACTCACCCATGCGTGAGAATTCACTTTCATCATGTTTTCAGGAAAATTTCTAATACAGTATACCTACTTAATATATATATATATATATACAAAAGTCTAAATACAAATACAAGAATTATTATTAAATATACAATTCAAAGTTATATATATATATATATATATATATATATATATATATATATATATATATATATTATGGGTAATGTATGAAATAGGTCACTCCATAGAATGACTATCCATTCTAAATATTTACAAAAATTTACGAGTAAAGTAGTAAGAAAATTATATTTCACACTTTGCCTGGGCATTTAATATAGTATCCGCCATGGTTCAGGCAGTGCTTCAGGTTGCGGCAAGACCCGTCCATGACCTCACCATTCACTTGTCACAGCACTGTCCTTTAACGGCTAACGTGGTTCATTAGTGTACTACAGAACAGAAAGTGTTATTCAAAGTGACAACGCTCTTTCCTGTTGTTATCATTAGTAACTTTTCTTTAATAAGTTGTTTATTCGCACACATGACTGAAAATGTTTCTAAGTAATTAACTTAAAATAAAAAAGTCTTTGCGTTGTTAATTAAAAAATTGCAGTAATTGAAGGGTGCAGAGGAAAAATGCAAGATGTCAATTTTTTTCAATTTTGAGTTCTGTGCACAGAACGTTAGATAATATGCTAAAGTATCACCACATGCAAAATACAGAGGAATAACGCTCATTGTCCCTGTTATTTAACAAACAAATAATCAGTACCAGAGGAAGAACGAACGTTGTCCACCGTACCAGTCAAGAATGTCTCTCGCAGGGGCACAAAGCTGTTGTTGTCCTGCAGCCAGTTCGTGTCCGCGTCTGCTTGGTGACCGTTGTGTTATAATTTTTCCCTATTGTTATTCGTGTTTCTAGTGTTTAATAGTATGGATAAGTGAAAGTGTTAAGTTTTGTGTTACTGGATAATAATGGAATCGGGTAGTGATGAAGAAACAAGTGCTTAGGTTGAACTGTAAAAGATGCAAGTAAAAAAATGAGAAACTGTACAAATGAGACTGCTTCGGACTGTTATTGTAAGAGGTTTAAATGTTATCAAAATAGCATAGCAAGTGAGAGGGCCTTGTTAAATAGGGATTTTAATGAATTAGGGGATAGAAATACCCAGAACTAGAACCTAGCGGGTTTAATTACGTTACACCCTATCGAAAGAAGCCGATCCTGTAAAGGTAAAGAACTTACAACGTCCTTATACGATTATTCATATGTATACAAAGTTCGTGTTATAAGAAATAATGGTAAACTCGGTGAAGAAAGGGTTTATTATTTAGAATATCAGTCAATTGGGGGACCTAACTCCGTTTACGTACTATAAAAAGTGAATTTGCTAAAACTGGTCAGGCCCCTGTTGACAAAAGGGGGAAGCACACAAACAGATGGAACAGTCTTCCTGAAACATCACATGATGCCTTACATACATTTTTAAATTCTTTAAAAAGCTGTAAATCAACCTATAGTCCTGCTGACTCAGATAAGATTTACTTACTTGAGGAACTTAATAATAAGAAGCTTTTAGGCATGTTTTTGCAGAAAACCCTGGCGTACAAATGTCCCTAGAAACATTTAGGCACACTTTGGTGACAAAGCACAACATAAAATTTTGTTATCTCCGGACAGATACCTGCAGTATGTGCGATGAACACAAGGTATAGGAGTTGGCTACTTTAGGAGATATACAAATAACTACAAACACAGTTGAAAAAAATATGTTGAACGATTCGTCTCACAAAACTGCAATATTATATGACACTTCATAAAAAGAAAGCACAGTGGATTTATGCAAATAAGAAAAATTCACGGTTACATTCCAAGAAAAATCTTGAATATGAAGCTATTTGAATGGATTAGAAGCGTAACCTGCCTTTACCAAACATTAGCACAAATGACGTATACTATAAGCGTCATTATTCTTTCAACATTCATGTTTTGGCCACTGGTGATTCATATTTTTATACGTATATTAGTACGAATATTGTTTACTATTAAAAGTTGACATAATAAAATATGTTAAAACATAACAAAAATTGAATATTTTTTCTGGTTACAAGAACAGAGGGAAAACGAACAATGTCCTTTCTGAGGTTAACAAAATAAACCTAATGTGGTAACTTAAAACAATCTTAGATGTATAAATTGTACAGGGATATATATTCCATTAAAATATATACCCATTAAAACTCGATTAGTTACCTTGGTTTTCATAAACATTGGTGAACTACAAACCTTTAAAGTTTAAAAATCTTCTCCTGTAAAATTTACTCTTTGTGACATCTTGCATTTTCCCTCTGCACCCTTCAATTTTAGTGGTAATTCTTTATCCCATTTGACCATTTCTTTTAAACATTTACAACACAGTTTTATAATTATACAGCACAGTTCGTATATTTCTATGTTTAACAACACCTTAAAATTGTGAACAATTCTTTTTACTAGTCTTTACTTTATGACTTTCTTCTACCCAAATTAAATTTATATTTTCTTTTCTCTGATAAAAAATAATATTTTAATTTTAGTGGTAATTCCTTATCCCATTTGACCCTCTCTTTTAAACATTTACCATCAAAATCCATTTAAACTTTTTTCTTCATTTATTTTAAAATAAAAAATTCTAAGAAAAATAGTTTTTCTCTATGTTTAATTAAAATTGCTACTTAATTCTTGTTCTATTTAAATATTTAATACCAAAACAAGATTTAGAATGTTTTTCTGTGTAAAGTTTTCCTTTATTTTCTAAAATTCTTTTTTAATCTTTTTGAAAATTAAACAAACCCTTAATTTGATTATGAAGATTATGAGGCTTTGATTTTAATCTTTTGTACAAGATAAACAACTGATCTATCAAAACCAAAATTTATCGACAAACAATTTGTACTTTTTACCTTTATCTGGATATCCTTTCAGAACTCATTTCAAAACCAACTTAATAATATTTTCTATTTTTATATTTAAGTGAAACAAATATGTCTTATCTCTAAATGCGAATTTCGTAAGCTAAATTTAAGTCACTAGACCCAGATAATTGTTCTAAAATATTATCTTCCATTTATATTTTGTTCAGTTAACATTCAACATAATTTAACTTTAATGTTAATCAAAGAAATTATGCACAAAATTTCATTTTGCATCCTTTTTTCTGCATTACTACTCTTTAATTATTTCTCAATTAATTTTGTAAAAAATTTGATCCCATTTAAATTATTTTCATTTAGTCTAATCTACTATAAAAAGAAAAATTTACATTTAAATAGGCTGTACTTGTCGGCTTCTTTGATACAAAGTTCATGATAAATTATCTTTACTAAATTTTATTTTCAATTTATTTTTAATTTTAATTAATATTTAAAAGCAGTATAATTTCTACATTTGAGTTAATCACTTTATGTTCTAAACAATATCTAAATTTCTGCTTTAAAATTTCAAAATTACCGTAAATTATTTTTCTTTCAAAACTATAAAACTCGTTAGGTGTTGTCCTCCATTTTGTGGCTGGACTTACTCCCCAAAACTGCTACTCCTCAATTTTTTATACTAAACAAAGCCACTGCTTGATATTTGTGAACTTTTCCCCCAAAATCTTCAAAAACATTTTTTTTGTATTTATTTGAAAAGAGGGACGCGGAAATCTGACCTTCCCATTTATAATCTCTCCTCTGGCTAGGTATGTTGGCTTCATCTTCTCCCTCTCTCGTTTCTTGGCCATCTTGAATGAGCTGTGGACTCCAAAATGTTGGCGTCATCACGCTAGCTTCTCCTTGGATATCGTCTCAGGCCGAAATAAAACGTCCCCTCTCTCTCTGCACGAGATCTTAAGTCCTTTCTTCGTTGGCTTGATGAATTTCAGATCCAGTTTTTTATTATTTTAAAACTTTGCTCTCACTCTACGTCTTTAAATTTTTATTGTTTTACTGTTTTACTTAATTTTTACTGTTCTCTTTCAAAAATATTTTATATCGAAATTTAATTGTAGTTCAATTTTAATCTGTTAACACTTTTTTAAATTTTGAAGCACAGTTCATTATTACAATACTCACTGACACTGTTTTTCCTTTACAAATTCTACAGCAACACACAAAATTCGCGAAGACGCTACGACATTGGTGGTAATCTTGGAAACCACTTTTGGGAGAGTTTTCTGCTCAAAAGGCTTCCAAAAACACACGAGGGTACATAACAGCGATTACACTACGAGATTTTAGCCCTGCATACTCTCGTTTAACTTATCGGTTTGTAAGCTATAAGTGTCTTACAAAACGGAGCGCACAGGTAAAACGTAAAGCGCACTCCTCGAATTCCAAAGTATAGCTACTCTCATTGTCGATTTTTAGTAACCGCCCGCCGAGCATATTTCATCGCTCCCAGTTTTCCACCAACGGCGAGGCTTCAAAAAATGTCGTATTTTGGGTCATGTAGCCGATCGATATTTATACCTGTTTTCGTAATGCTCGTCTAACTCTTTCATCTTGCTTTTTCTTGATTTCTACGTCTAGGCATCTTCTTCTTTTCTGGACATACTGCATCTCCTCGAATGTCGTTGATGTTTCTAGGTAGATTCTGACCTATTTTCTCTTTTGCAATATATGTAAAGTATTAAAAAAAACCATCACCCTCCTTTGTTCCTTTTGTTTAGTATCCTATAATTTATCGTTATTTCAACTC
>JBAIZL010000087.1:155000-187500 GCA_036971475.1 Prosapia bicincta
TAAAAACAATTTTTCAATCAATGATATATAAAACAGAATCAGTATCTTGGGGGTTTTGAATAAATTCATTTAACAATTTCTTTTGCCTAGAAACAAAACACGATTCAATTAAATGATTTTTTCAACCTTATCTCGCGAGTTAATATTGTTTTAAAATATAGAAATTCATTATTTGAAATTTAAACATTTAAATTTGTTCATTCAACCTCGTTAAATATGGTTTAAACATCGTTCATAATAATTCGTTTTTTATTTTGCTTTATGTTTAATTTTAAAAAGGTATAAATCTCAAGAATTATTTTTCGATTACCTTTTTGAGAATCTTAGTTGTGTAAGATTCATCTTCAGATGTATAAATGGAATACTTTCAATAAATTCCAGGGGTCATTTATTAATAATCTTTACAGGTATTGTATAGTTGACAATTTTATAGTTGAACAATTTACAGCGCTATTGAAACAATTTACAGTTTATATATTTATACCCTAAATTACTTTTGAAACTCAATAGCTTATATTTAAATATGTATGTAACAGATAAGTCGCCGCAACAATTTTTACAGCATACGCCCTTTTACAGCTATTTTTCTAAATCTGATTAAGTAATTATTTTTTAAATTTAATATATATTTATTATTAAGATGCAGACAAAACGTAATTTTGGGTATACAAATAACGATATTGTCAGACACTCTTTATTAAAGTAATTAAACAAATGAGTAATGGTTACATAAAACAAGTTTACTGGGGCAAACTTTACGCTTGGTTTAACTTGTAATTGGATAAATAAACCTAGTTTCCTCATGGATGAAAATAGAATTCCTGAGTAGCATAAATTGATTTAACTTTTGTTAAATTACACAAAACGCTAGTTTACATTCCATGGTGCTGCTAACTTACCTCACCTTATTGTGAAGCTTGGGGTCAGATTTACATAGTGGGAAACTTACGGCTTAAATCAATTATAAAATGTTTCAGAAGATAATTCAAGTGAATTATAGCTCCGAATTCGTAAACGTGATCTTGGGTCTGTGAGACCCCACGAGATTTCACGTGTAGTACCAATTCTTAAAACATGTTACATATTCAGAACGTGTTATTCATCGATAGCTTCAGCATCCGATATGTCCACACATATTTCAATACCGAAGCTAATTTATCACTGAATTTATCTAATACTACCCGTGACATGGAAGTTTTGAGAGTTCCTATCATATATGTAGGAAAATATTTATACCTACCACCCTCTTCCACATGTCTCACCCACTGCTATTTTACAAGGCCGAGGGCACGGTGGCGTGGTCCGTGCTATACTGGAATATATCATAAATCATAATCTAGTGGGAGTTGCGCAACTTCCAAATAAATGCAAGTCTTTGAGAGTTTGAGAGTAAATTTTAAAAGAGATAAAAAGAGAAACTGGAAATTAAAATGACAAAAATTTTGTGTATAGTTGCGGGTGCACATAGTTATAAATTCAAGTTCTTACGACGGGAAATGATGTTAATATAGTTGAGTTCCTTAAAACAGACGATATATATATATATATATATATATATATATATATATATATATATATATATATATATATTTATATAAGTTACGTGTTATATTAAGCACGAAAGGTTCTTAAAAAATTATTTTATTTTTACAAACCTTTGTTGAATTTAATAAAGAATTAATTTGGAAAACTGTTACATAAATTATACTTAATAAAACCCCCCTACTTATACTTAATCCAGCTGGAGATAAATCAAGGTCTGGTTCTACAGTGTGTCGGGTGTTCGTTGACCTTTTATCAGTGAAGTTCAATTATATTCTAGACAATGCGTCTGCATTTTGGTTTAGTTTGCCTTTTTTGTATCTTATGTCATAATCATATTCTTCTAATTTTAATCTCCATCTTAAAAGTTTGGAATTTGGTTCCTTAACTGAAAATAACCATTGTAAAGGTTTATGGTGTGTATAAATTTTAAATTTTCTCCCAAATAAATAAGGCCTGAAATGTTTTGTGGCCCATACGATTGCTATTAATTCCTTTTCAAACGCGGAGTAATTAGTTTCGCTGTCGTTTAAAGTTCTGCTGGAATACGCTATAGGAAGGCCTTTTCCATTTTTGTCCTGGCTTAAAATTGCTCCTAGTGCATAATTACTAGCGTCTGTCGTTAGAGTAAACTCCTTTTCAAAATCTGGGTATTTTAGAAGGGGCTCATTAGTCAATATATTTTTACATGTTTCAAAACATTCTATAAAGTCTGGATTTTCTATATTTATTTTTGCATTTTTCTTTAAACCTCTAGTAAACGGTTTTGTTATCTTAGCGAAGTTTTTAATAAACTTTCGATATTAGCATATTAGTCTTAAAAATCCTTTAATTTGTTTGGTGGTTTTAGGTATTGGATAGTCCTTGTTGCCAAAATCTTTGTTGGGTTGGGTTTTACGCCCTCCGGTGTCACAACATGTCCTAGATATGCTACTTCTTTTCTTAAAAATTCTGTTTTATCCAGCTGTACTTTAAAGTTGGCTCTGCGTAATCTGTCGAATACTTCTTTAAGTCTTTGTATATGTTCTTGGAGGCTAGTGGAATAAATTATAATGTCGTCTAGATAAACTAAACATGTTTCATTTTGAATGCCTCTCAGAATATTATTCATAATTCTTTGAAATGTAGGGGAGCTATTCTTTAGTTCAAAGGGCATTCTTAAAAACTCGTAGTGTCCCGTTTCTGTTGAAAACGCTGTTTTTTCTATGCTATTTTTATCCATTTCTACTTGGTGAAATCCTGAGGCCAAATCTAAAGTTGTAAAATACTGAGATCGTCCTAATTTATCTAATATGTCGGTAATGTATGGCAAGGAAAATTTATCGTCAATTGTTTTTTTGTTTAATCCTCTAAAGTCTATTACTAATCGAAATTTTCTTTTGCCAGAAGCGTCTTGTTTTATTGGTACAATCCAGACAGGAGAGTTCCATGGAGAATTTGAAGGTCTGATAATTTTTTGTTTAAGCATGTCTTCAGTTTGCTTATTAATTTCGTTCTTGTAGATTTCTGGGTATCTGTAATTCCTAGAGTATACGGGAATTTCGTCAGTAGTCCTAATAACATGTTTTATCTGATTGTTAAAGGTTAATTTGTTTCAATCAATATGAAATAAATCAGCATTTTCTTTTAATAAATTTGTTACGGCGGATTTTTCTTTTAAGTTCATATGTTCCATCCTAAATTTTGATAAATCGAAATTTTTACTTCCTGATTTTGTTTGTTTATAATCGAACATATTGAAATTAGTGTTCCTTTGAATTGCACCAGGTTTGAAAATATTATATTCCTCTAAAGATTTTACCTCTAATGGTTTACTTACATTTACTTACATTTTCTTCCGTATTGTTTATAATAGGGCAATAGACTTCATTCTTATACACTGAAACTATACACTGCGGAATTTCTAATCCGTTCACTTGTTTGTGTGGTGAAATACCTTCTCCATTATAAATATTTTGTATTTTTAATTTTACTGTTTGGCTAGTGCGGGCTTGACGTGCTGTCCGTTTTATTACAACTTCCCTTTTCAGTGTTAAAATATTGAATAGGGATTTCCTCATCACAAAGTATTAATTTATTAATTATAAAGTCTAAGCTTATTCCTAAATCCTTTATATTGTCTAGCCCGATTAATAGGTCGAAATTCTGATGAAAGTCAAATAAATAAAATTTAATTGCTTTGTTAGACAACAGAGGTATTGTGCAGCAAAAATTTTCTTTTGAAGTGCCGTGTGCGGTGATTACTTCAAACGGCTCTTTCTTTTATGCTTGTATTAAAATTTTTCCAGCCTACAGATTTTCGCATAAATGATCTAGTACTGCCTGTGTCAATTAATATTCTAGATTTGGTGTCTGTGTCGTATATAAATAGTAGCTCGTTATTTTCGCTTTGTAGATTCATTATTGAAAATCGATTCCGAGGCTTGTATGTCCTAAAAAATCGTCCTGATCGATTTTAACGGTCTCTTCTTCGTACTTGTCTGTTAAATTTTGGGATTCTTCGAAGTACTCTTCTTTCCCGAGATCTTCTTCAAAAGCGAATGATTCTTGTCCATTAGTCTGGTACATAGTGTAATCGTCGTTTTCGGCTTCTTGTCCGGTCATTTGATACAAACTCGTTTGTCTAGAAGGCCTGTCTGTCTGTCTAGTGAAATACTCACAGGGGTAGGTTGATAACCCGTATTTTGCTGAGGATACTGAGGTTTAGTAGTGTTGTTGTTTGGTTGTCCCCTTTGAGGCTGACCGTGATTAGCAAAAGTTGGTGGTCTATAGGAAGGATTTGGGTGTTGATAAGGTTGTTTAGGTATTTGGTGGTATTTAAACTCAGTATGTATTGGTCTTCTTACGTTAGGAGTTTGGCTTTTCTGAAAGACTGGTTGTTTGCTTGGCTGAGTAAACATTTTATTATTCTTAAATTGAAAGTCGTTTGTGAGCATATTAATTGCTTCACTAAGAGTATTAGGGTTCTTGCTACGCATTAGTGACCCGATGGGTTCATGCAAACCTCTAAGGAGAACTCTTAAAGCTAGTTTCTGAACGTATTCTATTAAAACGTCTTTAGCCATCTGCCTTTGAGGCTCTTTATTCATAAAAATTGAAATTTGTAAATTTATTAACTTTTGAATTTTCTCATAGAATTGAAATGGTGATTCGTTACTTTCCTGTTTTAATTCTGACATCTCTAAGTTTAATGTGAAACAGTCTCTTTTGTCTGAATAACTAATTAATAATACTTTTCTAATTTCGTGCCAATTGTAAGAGTTAGAGTTTACGACCATTTGTAGTGCTTGGCCTTTTAATTTAGAAAGAATAGAGGAGAACAGATATTCATTTTGAAAATCCTCTGGATTTTCGTTTACATAAAACTTATTTACTACCTTATCGCATATTGAAATAAATCTGTGGAGCATAGTGGGCTCTCCACTATACTCGGGAATCATATCAAGATATTCCTTCTTTAATATTGGCGTTCCCATTATTTAATTTTATTTTTCTTTAAAATAATAAAATTAAAAATCAATTATATAAAATTAAAAGTATTTACTCTACTTTTCTTAATTCTATTTCTTACGATCTACTTACAAGTGGATCCAAAATACTTTGATCATTTGACTACTATTTCACTTTTCACTTACACGATATTCCCTCGTGCTCTTAATAGATATGCGCTCTATTAAGTGGTTGTAGTTATTCACTCTACTAGAGTTTTCTTGATGTCGTTACAGGTATGCGCTCTGTAATGAATCGAGTTTTTGCAGTATCTCGGTTAACGATTGAAATCGAAAAAATTATGTTTATTAACTTTCCCCAGAAGTCCTACCGACTGGTTACGTGTTATATTAAGCACGAAAGGTTTTTAAAAAATTATTTTATTTTTACAAACCTTTGTTGAATTTAATAAACAATTAATTTGAAAAACTGTTACATAAATTATACTTAATAAAACAACTCTGTTCTCACCACCTATATAATACAAAAGCTGCGTAAGCAGGAATTTTCCTAGCACCCATTTATTTATGAAATGTTCACATAAATTGTTCATATAACTTATATATATATATATATATATATATAAAAATAGCGAGAGAGAGTGAATAATAAACGGATTCAATAAGATTTTTCTTGCAAATCTCTTAGATTACGAATAATGTAAACCGTAATTATTTCAAATATATACTGTTATTTTCATTCATTTAGGAGTTTTATATATTTTATAAATGGTTAATTTTACAATTTGCAGCATAGGGGTATATCATTGTTAACGGAAATTTTATATCAACTGTAATAGCAATGCTACCATCTCGGATAATATAAATTGATATAGTTTTACTCTACAAGTTATGTTTCATGCTTGTAAGTAATTTTATGTTATTTATTGTAAAAATATTTAATTGTTACTATGTCTTATTTGTATATTAGTGGCTATGAATTAAGTAAAAGATTAAAGCAAACGCCGATTTGAGATAACGAAATCATATCATTATTAATGTCGCAATAATAAAAAAGTTCGGAAGTATTTCTGGTCTGTTCGTTTGTCACTGCTCCTCTCGTTCTGCTGTCTCACTATCACTCGGGGGTGTTTGACTTCCTCCCTCTCTCTGACAGCCTCTACTTCATAGTGTTAAAACAAAACACAAAAAAAGTAGCTCCCATTTCTCCAGTTATACATTCTTAAATGGCTATTACTGAAGTTATATGTAATTTTAAATAAACCGCTTTTAACTGACATGTTTGTGTTGCCAGAAATTCCTATTTTTAAAGTTTGAACGGTATATGTAGACTATTACATATGGCAGAGATGCTAACTAAATTCATTTTTAGAGTATACAAATGCGAGGCTATGTAGCTTAAAACAATCGAGAATCCAAAAAAATATTTAAAGAATTTTGAATCAGAATCAATAATGTTAGTTATCGTCCATTTGTAGTTATTATTGTTCTGTAATTTTATCGATGTTCTCAAAAAGAAGATAAATTTTAAGTCTTTTATATATAGATAAGTTTAATTTAAAAAAAAAAATTATTTCAACTTTTATGGTCAGGGTTACACAAGACATTAAAATGATATAAAACTGTTTCGCAGGAATTAGTAAAGCCTTATGCTAGCAAGCAACACCGGATATTTACAAGTTTACTGGCAGGCATATCATGCAGGTTTATAGTCTCGCACTGAATAATTACATCACGAAGTACTTCATGCTATGAGGTAGTGTTAGCACTTACAATATAATTTCATATGGAGAAGAATATATAGGCTGTTACATAATACTTTGCTTGACCTGATTGCAAACAATCAATTATACCTTAAACGTCAAGAGGTCTATACGACAGATTTAAATATTTGTTGAACCTTCATCAAGAAAATCAACAGTCTGAACTTTATAAACAATCATTGTGTTATGTATCGTTGTTTTGGATACATACATAGTTTTAAATAATATATTTATAAGTGTTGAATTTTAAAATGTGTGCACCAACTAAGAACATATTCCGAAACTATTTAGGCTGGGGTTTCGTGATTACAAATTACAACAAAAAAAAAAAATTTGTACCCAACATTAGTTTCTAAAGTTTTAAAATCGGCTATGATAATAAAATAAATTCCTTAAATATCATTTCAAATGCTTACTATGCTTTGATTGGTGATAAACAAAATTTTAAAAAAACTCATTAAATAGATAAAAACTCATAAAACATTGCTTTAGATGTTAATGAAAAGACAATTTTCAGTATAAATATTTCAAATTTATTCTCTAAAATGTAAAACATTATACAAAATGAAGTAAGTAAACTCAATAATTAAACAACTAATCTGTCCCCTCAAAATTGAAAGTTATTTATTTAGCTTGGTTAATGTAAACGATATTCTAAGGTAGGAGAACTAATCAAAAGTCGTGGTATTTTCATCATAAAGAAACCATGAATAGGAGATACTTTTGTAACAAAATAACAGGAAAAAATGTTTAGAAATACACAGCAAACGTTAATCTATTTATGAAATTTCATATTTAGGTCTTGGTGTAAATAAACACGTTTATGTTACTTAACGTACCTACATCTCTTTTCCGTGAACATTAGACTCAATCAATAGATAGTGCTTACAAAGCTCTCTCTTCCATTGTCTTTGGCAATGTTGTTGTGAATAATCGTGTGTCATCGTATGGTTACTTTTAATATTGTAACCTACAATAATAATTGAATATATCTCTTATTATTATTAAGTACCCAGTAACGGGATGGACATAGAGCTGAGATGAGTGAAGTAGAATAGAGGAGTTAGCCGAAAGGGGTTAGGAAACAGGCAGAGAGGGGAGAGCTAGGTAAGGTTTGTAAGAACATAACGACAATGTGTGCATGTAACGGGATATCCGCAGCTGACAGAGTGGTTAGTACGATAATGACATACCAATATGAAACGGGATATATAAATTAACAAAGTGGTCGGCACGATACTCACATCCCAACATGTAACAGCATATAGAACCTGACAAAGGGCTCAGTATAGAATGCTAACATACCTGCTTACTGACAATGAAAGAGAGGTAAATACCCCATTTTCACATACCGACAAATAAAATGATACATACCCCAATAGATAGATCATTACAGCGTGCTGACATACATTGATGTAACGGCATATTGACACTGAAAGCGACGTCAGTACGGCATGCTGACATACCAGCGCACTGACACTGGAAAAGAAGTCAATACGGCATTGTTACTTGCTGACAAGTAAAGTCATACGTATCCCTGCAGATTAGTCAGTACGGCATGCTGACATACCATTAGAAAATAGAATATGTACCATAACAACGTGATCAGTACTATTCTAATATACTGACATGTAACGGCATATAGACCCGTACAGAGAGGTCAGTACGGCATGCTGACTTACCGACAAGTAACGGCATACATATCCCAGCGAGTAGGTCAGTACGGCATGCTCACATACCGAAAAGTAACGGCATACATATCCCAGCTAGTGGGTCAGTATGGCATGCTCACATACCGACAAGTAACGGCATACATATCCCAGCGAGTGGGTCAGTATGGCATGCTCACATACCGACAAGGAACGGCATACATATCCCAGCGAGTAGGTCAGTACGGCATGCTCACATACCGACAAGTAACGGCATACATACCCCAGCAGATAGGTCAGTAAGGCATGCTCACATACCATTATATAACAGCATATGTACCCTAACAACGTGATCAGTACTATTCTAATATACTGACATTTAACGGCATATATACCCGTACAGAGAGGTCAGTGTGACATACTGACATACCGGCGAACTGACACTGAATAAGTACTTACTTTACTTTATCCAATGCCTGTTGAACCATTCGGCGTCGAGCTTCCCAGTAACGACCGGTTCTGGACAGCTGGTCGTCCAGTTCAGGACAGGTTGAAATGTGGTCCCCATTCACGACACCATTGAGACAGAGCGGACACGTATCGGATTCCGCTAGGCCAAAACGGTAGAGGTGGGCCTGGAGATAGTCGTGTCCTGTCAGAAATCGAAAGTCAGTCACGGCAGTTGCTCTATCGCTTGTGGGCACCAAAGTACCGCGACTGCTAAGTGACTGTTTCCCCCTAATGGCTTCCTCATGATCTTTTTTAATTGAGCGTTTAAGGATTGCATCAATAAGGTGTTTGGCAGAGGTGAGGCTGGTTTCTGCATATGGTTGTTGCATCTGCGTTCCATTTTTTGCAAGATCGTCTGCTCTTTCGTTACCTGTGATGCCAACGTGACTTGGGATCCACTGAAGGCTAATTGACCATTCATTTTGCAAAAGATGTGAGATTGCTTCTCGGCAGTGGAATATGTTCGAACAGTCTGTTGAAGAGTTGTCGGCTATTGCAATTATGGCGGCTTGGGAGTCTATAAAGAAAACAGCTCGTTGATGGTTCGTTGCTGGGTGATGTGCAGCAAGAGCCTCTGCGGCCAGTCGCACTGCCGTTACTTCCCCATCAAAATTACTTGTGTTTGCCCCAACGCCCTGGCTGATTTCAAATAGCTTGGAGAAAGCTCCAGCCCCAGCTCCAATAGAATTGAGTTTAGATCCATCAGTGTAGATGTGCAGCCAGTCTGGTTCAGGATATAAAGTGTGGATTGTCTCAAGGGCAGAAATCTTTAGTTCTTCTGGGAGTGCAAGATGCTTGGGGGTTTTAAAGTTTAGTAATGACAAACCTTTGAGAGGCATGGCAATATTCGGCTTGTTGAAATTTTGAGCGGGGTTGGGTTTGATTCACCGATGCTATACCTTCTTCTAAGTTCTTCAGCGTGTTGTAGTGGGCTTAGCTGGGTTTTTAGTCTCTGTGCAGCCTTTCTATAGTTAGTCCAGTATCGGTGATTTACTCTTCTTGAGCGTTCCCAAAATTTAGGCGTTAGTTTTTCGCGCCTTTTTTGCAATGGTTCTATGCAGGTTTGCATTTCCATCGCACAAATGGGCGTTGAGAAAGCTGCGCCGGTGATGATTCTGAGGGCACTGTTCTGTATTTTATCTAACTTTCGCAGATTCGGTTGACTGGCCAGTGACGTAACTTCTGAAGCGTATTCCATGGAGGGTCTGACATAGGTCTTATAAGCAGTGGCAAGAACGTCCTGCGTGCAACCCCACTTTGTACCAGTTAGTCTTTTTAACAAATTTGTTCGCTTGCTAGCCCGCTCAGCAACCTCTTGTATGTAATTTTTCCATGAGAGTCTAGTGTCCAGATTAACACCTAAGTATTTGGACAATTTAGACTCTGGTAGGCAACTCTTTTTATATTTGAGCTCAATGGTTGGGGGCTTGGTGGAGAGAGTGAAAAACTGAAAAATTGTTTTCTCAGGATTAACAGTCATTTTATTGCAGTCGGCCCATAGCCCAATGTTTTCCAATACTAGGTTCATAGTTCCTTCAAGGTGGTCAGTCTTGTTAGTAGTATTCCACACAATGATGTCATCAGCATACAGCAGGTATGATGTGCCAGGTGTCTTTTCGATGGCGGCGGTGAGGTCATTAATCATTGTGTTGAAGAGAAGACAACTGAGCACGGCTCCCTGAGGTAAACCTTGTTTTTGGACTTTAAAATTGGAGACAGCACTCATGAACCTCGTCCTTATCAGGCGCTGGGTTGGGAAATTTTTTTATCCACTTCATCATATTGTTTACCACCCCCAGTTTCGCTAGTTTTGATAGTAGCAATTGCTTCCACACTTTATCATATGCAGCTTTAAAATCAATTAGTACGGCCAGGGTGGACTGCCTTCTGTGGAAACCATCCTTCACAGCTTGAGTGAACTTCACCAGTTGGTCAACAGTAGAGCGGTTTTGGCGAAAACCTGCTTGGGCTTCGCTTATTGCTCCTTTCATTTCTAAGAAGTTTCTCAGTCTTAGCTCAATCATCTTTTCAGCCACCTTTGAGCAGACACTGGTCAGCGATATCGGCCGGAAGCTCTCGAGGTAGTTACGGAGTTTGCCTTTCTTACGGATGGAGATAATTTTAGCTCTTTTCCATTGGTGGGGGACCCATTTCATCCATGTCAAGTTTATGAGCTTGAGGAGGCACTGCTTTGCTGTGACACCAAGGTGTTTTATAAATTCGGGAAATATTCGGTCCGGTCCCGCTGCTTTTCCATTTTTTAGTGTGCGAATGGCTGCTTCCAGTTCATGTGTTAGGAAAGGGTTGACCATTTCAGGTGTCGGCGCGGCTTTGAGAGGGCCCACTGATTGCTGTTTGATGTATTTACGGTCATTGGCTCTTATGTCAAGGGTGCTGACAGCAGCATAGTGCTTGCAGAGTGCTTGTGCAACGTCTTTTGGGCTGGTGATCGTCCTTCCATTGAAAATGATTGGTTCCCATGTGAAGTTACATTTGTCGTGATTGAGGCTTGAAATAAAATTGTGAGCTTTCGAGCCGTCCTTTTTAAAATCTAGTTTGGCAAAAAAATTACGGTATGTGCTTCTTTTCGATTGGATGATCTCCCTCCTGAGTTGGGCTTGTTTTTTTCTGAGTTAGATACAGTCTTCGAGGTTGTTGGTAGTCTCTGCCCTTTTCCTGGCTTTATTACGTTCCCTTTGTAGTTTTGTCAGATTTTCATTCCAAAAATGCTTTGATGTTTGTTCAAAAGCTGTCCAGTCTGCCCTTTTGAAATTCCAGCGTAGAAAACGTAGTTTTTGGGCATTATTATTTTTTGGTCGCACCTGTAAGAACAAGACTCTATGACCACATCCCTCAACAGCATCTCTCAGTTTCAGGTCAGATCTGCTTATCAGGTTTGCATGTACCAGGCACATGCCAGGTGTACTGGTGCTTCCACCAAATGATAGAAAGGTGGGTTCTGATTGTAGATAGATCAGTTGTGTTTTGTCAATAAAATTCTCCATAGCGTGGCCAGGTGCATTGCGGTCAGAGTAGTTCCATCGGGGGGAGTGTGCATTGAAGTCCCCTAGTATAATGGAGTTGCGGTGTCGGGATGACATTTCTATGAGACTTGTATTTAAGTTGTTAGTTGGTGGGTTATAAACACCAATGATTTTGTAGTAGTGTCCGTTTATCCAGACTTCTATAAGTACGGCTTCATGTTTGTCGGTTTCGCACATCTTGTGAAGCACCTTAAATTTGCATGCTGCGTTGTTATTTACACCGACAACAATCCCTGAGGCCACTTGTCTAGACCTAGGTAAAATAAAATTGATAAAATTCATAGAGTGAAAAAAATCTGGAGAGTCTGTTGAGGCTCCAGCTTCAACTACAATGAAAACATCTGCGTCCAGTTTATGAATGAGAGTCTTGAACTCTGTGAGCTATTTTACGTTTACACCTAAATTTTACCTACAAATAACAAATTAAAGCTAATTTTGTAAATTATTCAATGAATATCTGTCGTAATCGCTGTTATATTCATTTATCTTTATTAAGATTTATCAAAATTAAAATAAAATATTATATTTATTAGCATGTCAAGAATTTTTAACAATAATCTTTTTCCTTAAAAATGTTTTAAAAAACTTGTAAAGTAACGTACTTTATGTAAAACAGCTTTTCTACAACACAACCTATACCACAAAATCTGCTGTTGCATGATATCATATGTTATAAATTAACTAACTTTGAGTTAACTCGTGGCGTAACACGGAGGAAATTATACTGTCGTGGAATTGTATGTTTATGTTCATCCAATAGGTTTTTGTAGACGTCACTTTGGAGATTTTCACTTTTGGACGTTTTACTGTTGTATATGTCTCACTATAAATCTTCCATAAACTGCAATAAAATTGTATATACTATATTGATATTATTAATATTATATTTGTAATGAATCAATGATTTACTAATGAATAAACCAATTCATCTAAAGACGGATAAATAACTAGCAGTTAGTTACAGACAAAATAACATTATCGTCTGTAAATGCGTGTGAGAGGGCGAAGATTTGATTACGTGTTATTTTCAGCGCCATATAACAAATTTCCTGAAAACATTGACGATTTCTTTCTCAGATAGTCGGATATAAACAATGTCTTCTGAGTTGTTTCGACGTTTCAATGATTTCAAACTTCACTATATACTTGTATTTTTTTTGTTAAAAAAGCTGCTGTTTTGTTGAAAGCTTTTTCACTTACAGAAAATACGTAATTTCTTGGAAGAAGAAGTGTACTAATAAAATGTCTATGTAAAAATGCATTTTCCTATCAAACTAACCTCGTTTCATATTCCATTTCTGTTTTTTGTTATAAAAAAAATAATTAGAATGTATAAGTACTTGTAAAATTTTATAAACATCAGATCTTATACCTACACTATAACTCTTTCAATTCAAAGAATATGTCGAGAGTGTGTTTATGATTGTTACAAAAAGTCTGGTCCACTGGAATATCATCCACCCCTTCAAGAAAGTGTTTTCAGTTTATCACTTAAATATATTCAACTACGTACAATAAAATAAAAACAATAGCATATAAAATAATCAATCAAATGTCACTATGCTTCTGCTAATCTTAAAATACGGAAAAATAAAGAGGAAAAGCTTTGTAAAGAAATGCAAGGAATTCTATGTGTTGTACGTTCTGCTGATATGAAAATGTGTCCACCTCATTCAATGCAGGTTTACAGACGTGAGAAAGTCCCTTTTGTTTGATTCGTTGGTTATCGTAAAGACGTGAATATATTCAGGGACAACAAAAGTTGTTGAAATAAAAGTATAACATTTCTACAACAATTTGATTCAAATTAATACCTTGTTTACCTTAAACACAAATAATACTATTATAAATTCTAAAAGTATTGTATACATATTTGTTATAAAACTATTTGTACAATTATTATGGGCCATAAGGAAGTATATGGTCCTACATCTCGAGCTAGAGTTGAGGTGAGAAAATGAGAATTTGATGTGAGAGTTAAGGTAGGAGTTGATTCCTGTATTCCTTCCATGATAAGAAAAGAGAAAGAAATTATTTTCACAAATAGGTGCACTACACTGAATTGGACCTCGTATCAGAAGCAAAATCAAGAGGTGGCCCGCCATCTGGTAACACTATTAATAATGTGAACAATTAGTTTATAAACATACATTAGAGTTGTTTTGGAATTTTTAAAATCATATTTATAGCTAGATTGATGGTATTGGTAAAGTTTTAAATTATAGAAATATAGTAGAGTCTCGATAAATTTATATTGATTGGACCGAACCCCGCTTCGGATCGCCAAAAACTCAAATTACAAGGAAGCACTTTATTGTACACTAAAAAAAGGAGAACTTTATATAAATGATTATTGGTAGCCGGACTCATTTCCTTTGCATAGCGTGTTGATATATATACTTCTGGGAAGCCCGACTCATGATTTTCTTTCAAATAGATAAAATAGGCTCGAATAGAAATAGGCTCGATTTACACGGAGGCTCGAAATAATAGGACTTAGATTTTTAAGACTCTTTTGTATGTTCAGTATAATAGATCATACTCAAAATCCTCTAACTACAAAAAAGGATTTTCCAGTACCATTTATTATTATTTAAGATTCTTATTTTTACCATCTTGAACTAACAGATTAAACTATAAGTAAATGATACTTAAATAGGTAAAGAGTAGAGGTTTAGCTTCGTAAAGGAACGATTGTTTCGAAACCCGTCAGCAAGTAAGCACTTTTGTATTCACTTAGGTATTTTACCACGGTAAAAATTAAGGACTGATGAAGACGACATCGTCGTCGAAACTAATATAGTTGTTTGAATAAGCTACTGTTTGTTATAATAAATAATTGTATAATGAGATTTATAGTTAATTTTTACGGTTATGAATTGTTCCAACAAGTTAAGCTCTAATTATCTTAATATTTATGTTTTAATTTTAACGAGAATCGCCAATGCTAAATGAACTAATACTTCTAGAAGCATTTCCACATTGGTAGTATAACTTAATGTGAATTCTTGTATTTAATAGCGCGTTATTAATTATTAACTAGTATGGTATAATGCGTTATTCAAATGTTTACAACATTTACAGGTTAACTTAATAAATAGTTGAGGATATTCTTATTGAAATAAATCCGGTATACACATCGTGATTATTCTATTTTGAAAGGTAAATATTTTATTCTTGGTATTACTCATATGCAATTAATGCTTTGAGCTACTCAGACGTGGCTATTTAATCTCTATTAGTAGTGTGTGTGTATGTGTATGTGTGTGTGTGTGTGTGTGTGTGTGTGTGTGTGTTTGTGTGTGTGTGTGTTTGTGTGTGTGTGTGTTGCCGCACGGGCCGGGAGCCATCTTTACTTGCAGCGGAGTGAGCACAGGGCCGCATAATGAAGTATGCAGCATAATGGTAAATATTGCCAAAGGGCTCTATCTTGCGTATGTTAGATCCACATATTCTCTTTTGAAAATATAGGAAAATATAGATTACCTCTAACAAAACTGTTTAAGGGTTGGAAATAGTAAGCACAAGATGACATATGATCTACATGGTTACGGGCGTATACATAATTTACATTTTTAATTTGTTTTTTGTACCGCAATTAAATAACAATCATTGGATACATTATGAATATTGGCATTCCTTTTGGTAAATAAATATGGGTGCTTTCCTTTTACCTTTCTCCTAATTATATATTTTATATTTTTTTTTCACCAGTTATGTGTTTCAACGATATGGCCTTTGTTCGTTTTAATTTTATAAATATATTTTCGTAAGCAAAATAACATTCAATTAAAATTGGAAGTTACCGATCTCTTTTGATTAAAAATATAGTTTTGAATGAATTTATAAAATACTCTACGTTTGAATTTGAAGAAGTTAGTTTCATTCCGTTGTAATTTAAATGTCAGAAAATATTCCCCTGCGACACGCTCCATTTAGACGTTGAATAATTGCACCCGTTTATTCTCTACACCCGCAAGCTCATTGAACTCTTCTTGTTTTGCCAACGTTAAAACGAAATGGTCATTTACTATTGTTTTCTTACTTGCTCTAATTGTATGTAATTCGATATCCACGTTACAATTGATTTAAAAATATTTACCCTGATCGTGACTACAACAGGAAGGTTTTCTTATAATTGGTGTGATCTTTAACTACTCTCGAAAATATATGCGAACAAATATTACGCAGATAAAAGTCAAACTTACAAAGACACACATTCGGCACATAAGTGGGATCAATTCACATGCCGGCGGATAAACATGAACTTTTGTCTTAAAAAGTAGGATTCAAAGCTAACAAAGAAGGTTCGAACTAAATAGGGTTCAAAGATAGGGTAAACAAAGACATCTTGATTTAACCCTTGTAGGGCCAAGGGTGGGGTCTGTCAGGCCCATGGTTTTTAATTTTATCGTTTTTCTATAGAAAACCTTTTCGGAAAATTTATATAAAATTATTTATTGTCAATCTGTAACTGAAGATTCGGTTTCTAGACTTGTTACATTTTTTTACAAAAATTCCTGTCCATAAGATTAAAACTAGTCCGTTTGGGCCTCTGAGGCCCACCCCTTGGTCCTCAACGTAACCATTAAAAAAATGTTTCATATGTCGACTTTTTTTATTTTTATGAAAACAAACAATATTTAACAGCAATAGTGTATTAATATAAAAAGTTAAACGGCTGAGGCAATTTTTACTTAAATTTGTGTAAGATTGGTAGCACTGGGTGACCTTGGTATTTCCCTCTTTTTGCCGCTTGTCATTTCAGTCTGCCAGTGTATTTGTGTTTGCCAGCATTATTGAGGTTGTGTCTGTGTTATTATTTACACCGAAATATGAGTAATTTATATGAACATAACAGTGAAATAGACAGAATATTTGATGTATTGGAAACTTTCCAAACTGGAAACCGAGAGAAAAGAATCAGCGGCTTCAGTTTTTACGCATGTTGTCGCTTGAGCTTATCAAACCGCAAGTACGAGCACAAAACATCGAAGGTCTAGCTATAGAACCACTTCTTGAACGAAAACTAACTTATAACGTTCGACCTCAACCAGTCCCACAAGCTGACGTTGGTCGTGGAAGATGCTTCATTTGTGTCGGTGCAGCGAGGTCAAAGAAAGTAAAATATGATAAGTTAGGGAAGTCAAAGTTTGTTTGTAATCATTGCAATAAACATATATGTGGAAATCATAGCAAGAATAGTGTCACCTGTGAGAAATGCCAAGCGGGTGGATGCGATTCGGATTAAATATTTTGTTTAAGGAACATTTTTATTGACTAAATCACATTTTTATGTTTTCATTATTTAATCAATATTTTTTATTATATTTCATCAAATATTAATGTAATAGTTTAGTCAATAATATAAATATAAAGTAAATAATGTAAAGTGATGTTTTTTATGAGTTCAATATATATATATATATATTTAATAGAATGAACGTTTTTGTTTTGTGGGCCTGCCAGGCCTCCCCTTGGTCTTTGAAGTAATAACCTGACCCTTGGTCCTACAAGGGTTAAAGATCTTCTATTGAACTCCTGGCTTGTATTTTGTTTGAAATAACATGAAGCAATTATATCAAAGTAGTTAAATAGCATTAACAAATTTACAACTTTCTAGAAAATTAATAAGTTTTTCAGTAGTTTTTATATGTGAATTATAATTTGTATGTAGAAAAATCGCGTTAATAGCATTTTTAAACTTTTTTATTGTTTATAATGAGTATTTAGTATTAACGTTTTAAGCTATATTGCTAAACATATTCAAATACATTACAATTCACCCTTTAATGACAAAAGGAAAACTAATGCTATTATCACCCAGTTCGGAATCAGGAGGGGGTACAAATCAATGAAACATCATTTTATAGCCTACAGCTATTACATAAGGTTTACATTAAATGAGAGTAAATAAAATGAAAGTTGTTATATGTAAATTATACGATATTCTGCATTATATGTAAACAAATTATTTCTATATTTAATACGATTTATTCCTACATGTCTCTAACATTTAAAAGTAACTACATAATAATAGCATTTGTTATAATTTTGTACATACAAAAAATAATCACAATCCAACAATTGTAATTGAAACCGTATATATATATATATATATATATATATATATATATATATATGTGTGTGTGTTTATATATATATATATATATAAATATATATATGTGTGTGTATATATATATATATATATATATATAAATATATATATATACATATATATATATATATATATATATATATATATATATATATATATATATATATATATGTGAGTGTATGTAACGAAGGTCTACGATACCCAGCACAGGCAGGCTCTACTTCTTTTCCGTTGTTTTCCTCCAGAACCACACTTACTTGTAGACCGCCGACACAGGTAAAATTTGTAACAAGCAGATCTGAGACGAGCCAGAACCTGTACTGCCGAATGCCAAACTCTGCCAGAGAACCTGCCAATGGAGTTTGATTTTCAATTGGTACAATTAATTTCTATTAATCATAACTTGTCATTAAAACATTACCCATAAATAAAAATCCTTTGTAAAAACCACATAAATTTTACATAAGAAAGATATGAAATAATAACATTTGATAAAACTTACAGACTTCTAAATCTAAACATGTTCATATACCAACAGGTATATTATCTTGTTATTGTTATAAATTTCAACTTATTTCCTTCAGTATTTACAGTGAAAGCCATTTTGAAAATTTCTGTCGACTATGAAAATCTGAATAAAAGTTATTTAAAAAGTTTAATATAAATTTAAATTGTCAATTTTTTAGATCACTTTTTATTTCCTGAATTTCCTTTGAAATTAATAAAATATAAATTTTATAAATTTTAAAATTGATTTAAATCTTTAAAAATTTCAAATAAACATAGTTAATAAAAATTTAAAAATTGAAAGACAATCAAAGACAGTGCTAACTTCTTTGCTAGTCTACTACCACAGGAATCCTTTGATTTGACACAGCCCTCGATCCGGTGGTTTGGTCCTCGATCCGGTCTGTCCTTGGTCTGGGGTTCACATCTCCCTCTCGCTTTCTCTCCTCCTTGGCTCCTCGTTCTTGCTCCGCGTAGGTCCCTTTCTGTTTGCCCACACAGGTGGGCCTTTTCTTTGTCTTGGTAGTTTGGTTTTAATTTGATCGCATTTTTATATAGCTTTGAAGAGATCTGTTGTTTAGCGCTCGTTATTCTCGCCTGAATTTTGCTTTGCTAAGCTTCATTTATCCTTTAATCTTGATTTAACTATTTTTTATATTTATTTCAAAACCTCTTTACGCCTACTTACAGTTCGTTTTGCGTACAAAATTATTTTTATCATTTACTATTCACGTAACAAGGCTCGTCGCGTAATATTATAATTTGGAAAACAGAAAACTCCTTGATCACCTATGTTAATATATTCGGTTTTAGGGGGTATACTCGTATTTTTACTGCATTTAATATCTTCCTGTGACAAAATGCATACAGTATATATTAGTTTTTTTTAAAAAAGATCAATTATTATTTATTTATTGCATTACAAATTTAGTAACAAAAGCGATATTTTAAAAAATATTTATCTATTCAAGACAACCTACTTTAAGTGAAAAATTTATGTAATATTCTCTTTATTTCACACTCATAAAATTACGTATCTGTTATTCCTGGTTTTATCTGTTAATTGTATTTAAATGGCTGATTTCAGTGTTGAATTGTTTAATTTTTAAATACCAGTTGTTATATGTTATCATGTTAATCAAGTGTTATACGTTATCATGTATGTGTTTTTCTCCGCATTTTATGTCACGTTATATATATATATATATATATATATATATATATATATATATATATATATATATTCTGCAAATTAATGCAATACGTTACTTCGTCTGATTACCAAAACATAAATAATTTTATCACAATTATTAAAATAAATACAGTTTTAAAATTTAAAAGATTGCCCCCAACTTCGTTACGTTCGAAGAAAAGTCGTAAAGCGGAAGTGGGAAACTTACGTAACAGCTTTGCTCCTTATTCTTCGCCTTTTCTTTAAAAACTATGATTGCCCTGTAATAAAGGTTTCGTGGTAAACATGGAACCTTATGTATAACCTAGGTTCTGGGTACAATTGTCTTTCCTAATACAGATCAATAGAAGTAATCAACCTATTAAAATATTATGTTATATTCAGTTTTATTTTACGTAGTTTAAATAGGAATATTTACCAAAATTGAATTTTTTCTATCATCATGTATATATATACACACATACATGTTGTTGAAATTTTAAATTGTTAGAAAAATATTTTTCATTATTGCACTCGTTAAAATACATTTTTTTAAACTTTAATTAAATGATACTTAATAATAATACATTTCTTTAAAAAAATATTAAACAAATAATTAAATTGAATAATAGATTATTTTTGTTTTAATTGGGAGAAATAATTTCGAGGTATGCAATGCAGTAGAGAATCGCTAATCGCGGATTCATTACTCACGGTTGCCAAAATTACAGGAAATCACCCTAAAATGTATGGTATTTAAAAAAAAGACTAGGAAGGTAATATATTTACTGTGCAGGTAGTAGAATAATGTGTTCTCGTCCTATTAATTTTTTACAGCACTGGATTTATTTATCACGAAGAAGCTTGAATTTTTTTCCATCATACTGTACAATACTGGGCCTACTACTCAAAAGGTAGGAATTCCTTATTTATAAGGATAAAACTAGACTGATATAGAAACGAAAGCCTTCAAGAACCTTTTTACCGGCCGAAAAAGATCGTTTGACTGTTATACTGTGCTGTAGTGCTAGTGGACTAATAAAGGTCTCGTGATAGGTTTTAAGAAATCAACAGTGAAGATGTCCATCTTTTGAAAAGTGGTCACCAAGATTTGACGGAAGAAGAGATAGAAGAACTAATTACCGAATCTGTTTATTTTACGAAACCGTTTATTTTACCATTATTTTCTCTAAATTTCCTAGATTTCACAATTATTAGAAATGAAACGAATTTAGAATATATGATTTATCGTAAACCTACATTAAAAAATCAAATAATACCTAATTATTCCAACCATCCATATAATCAGAAAATGGTTGCTTTATATAATCTTCTTTACAGAATGAATAAAATTCCTATGAGCAATGAAAATAAAATGAGGGAAAGAAACATAATATACCAGATAGCCGTAGAAAATGGTTACAAAAAGAAAACGGTAGATAAATTAAATTATAATATATTACAAAAACAAATAAAAAATAATATTCATTACAATAGTAATAATAATAATAATACTGTATGGAGTACTTTTACTTACACTGGTTTTGAAATAAAAATTATTTCCAAATTAATTACTAATAAAAACATAAAAATTGCATATAGAACCAATAATAGAATAATAAGTATAATTAACCATAATAATAATATAAATAGTAGGCCTATACATGAGAAAAATGGAGTATATAAATTAGAATGTGAATTTTGTAATAAAGTTTATATAGGACAAACAAAGAAAAAAATAAAAGAAAGGTATAAAAAACATTTTAATGCTTTTTTAAAACCAAATATATATAGGTCTAATTTCGCAACCCATTGTATTAATAATAATCATATGTTTCCTAATATAAATAATATGAAAATTATAAAAGAAGTAAATAAAGGGTTACAAATGAACGTATGTGAAGCATTTGAAATTTACAAGCATAATGTTAATAACAAATTAATAGATGAACAAAATCATATACGTTCTAAATACCATACTTTGTTCAATGTATATAATGTTGTGGCAGCAGTGGAATAGTTTTGGCAATATTGTAATAGATTTGGCAACTGTGTATTGCTTTATCTAGTAGCTTCATGTTTGTTAGACAGTTCTTTTATCATTCTTAGTATTCTAACTCCTGAAGATGTTGGTAATGTAAACCAACGAAAAGCTTTGAGTTTATTATTCAATAAATAAAATATTCCTGTATTTGTGTATATTATTTGATCGTAAAAATATTCTAACAGGAAACACATTTGATATTCTATATATATATATATAATTCTATATATATATATATATATATATATATATATATATATATATAGGTCTAAACCGATATATATATAGTATATATATTATACTATAATGTACATAACAACAATATTATATTGTATATGTTATAAATCTTGTTTAAAACTTCAATCGTTAATAAAATATTATTTATATATCAGAGCTTTAATACAGTTTTAAAATATTTCTGTAGATGACACTTGTTGTTAATATTTGTTTATTTTTAAATGGGAGAAAATCCCTTCGCAAGAAGTAGCTTTAACGTATAAGTTATAATAAATTATTTATGTTAGTTTCATTTTTAAAATAATTTTTTTCTACCCAAGTAAGAATTGACATCAAAAGGTTTTTTGGTGTGCTACTTGTTATCACAACTAACTACACAACTCTCTTTAGTTGATTTTAACCTACAACCACGACATTCTGCTGTTTTATCCTGTGTTTAAGATAAATTAATCTAAACAGGATGAGGTAGAGTAAACACTGAACACACGTGGTATAATTAGTGATTCGTTTATTAATGTTGATGAATACTATTTTATATCGCCATCATTAATAACATTTACACCTTGTCATGTAGCACTGCCACCTACAATACGCAAGGATTAATCCTGCCTAGGCGTATATACAGTGATTAATGGAAGTGAAGTTGTGTTACGTATGAATGGCAGGTTGTGCAAATATCCCGCCTTGAAGATGAAAACAGCCTAATTATTTGCAGTAAACACACTATCATACAGATTCCAACTATTTAGGTTACGATAAAAACACCTGTTGGGTCAATATCAATAATAAAATATTTGTAATAAAACTAGATATTAACATTGCCCATACATGTTTAAACCATTCAACTAGACCTTGCTGTTATAGTATTCCTGACTATTAATTCTCACTAAAAATAGTTTAATTTCTTTACATTATTTGCATTGATTTTAAAATTGTAATGCAAAAGATTAAAAATAATGCTTTTTAACCATGCAGTTTAACAAATTAATACATTGATTTCGGTTTTTTTAAGCTACAATAATGTTCTATAAGCAACGTTAAAAAACCTAATACATATTTTTTCATTTATTCTGTTTCTTATGTTTAAATATTACATGACTTTGTGTACTACTTATGTATTTATTTATATTCTTTTTATATTTTTCAACCAAAAATTGTACGGAACAAAAGAATAAATAAATTTAAACCTTTAAGTAATAGGACCTTATATGTATACATTAAATATTGAAACTATATAAAATAAGTATTATAATATTATATTATTCTATATTATAATTAATATTTATTAAAACATTTGGTATATAATAATAAATACTTAATATAAATAATAATTGATATACATACATACATATATATATATATATATATATATATATATATATATATATATATATATATATATTTTATCACTACGCTAATATTTATTTATATCATTTTTTAAATTTTTCGATGAAATATTGTATGTAAAACGAAAATATGTACATGTAAACCTTTTAGTAATAGGAATATATATATATATATATATATATATATATATATATATATATATATATATATATATAATATATAAAATATATAAAGTATATAAAATAAATATTACAATATTTAATATTATAAATATTGTTTAATAAAACATTTAATATATATTCATAAATATTTACTATAAATAATAAATTATATATATTGTTAGATCTGATTCCCAATATTAGGATAATGTACAGAACTATTTAATAGTTTCGTCTTAAATAAGTTTCAACAAAACCATTTTAATAATATTTAGTATATAATATAGTCATTTATGAATTGGAACGCCAGTAGCCATAAAGTTATTACCATTTATAACCCTAAACTATTTTATTACTTTTAGTTTGATTTACCAAACTAAAATTTAAAATTAGCAATAATGCTAATAAGTAAGTAGATGAATTTCTAATATTAGTCAGACCTGATGGAGACGAATCTAGTGTTTGTAAGAAACATGATTAAATAGAAAAAAGGTTTTTAAAATACTTGAAAAGTACTAAATACGTTTTAATTTATACTTTTTATATTTATTATTAAATGTTTTTGTTACAAGTTAGTGGAAATGAGTAAATCATTTGTTGAATATGGCCTTGTATGTAATACTTGGAAAATGATGTGTTTTTAGAATGTAAATTACAATATGAGTATGTTTTCCAACCGCATGTACACTTGAAATTACTGTATGAAACATTTGATTCCTAAAGTATTGCTGGAATATTTTTAGCATAATAATGCAAGTATCTGAATATACTGTATATTAAAATTAAACACATATACAGTAGAGTATCGAAATTCCGGGTCCCGATATTACAAGCGTCCGTTAAACTTAGGCCTATTTTTATTTGAGCCTATTTCATCATTTTGAAGTAAAATGATGAGTTGGGATTATCAGAAATATTTATATCATAACCTTTTGCAAAGAAAATGAGTCGGCATTTGAAAATATCTTTTTAATAGTATTTTATGCATAGGAAATAAGTCGGGCCTCCAAGTAATTTTTATACGATATACGTAAAAGATACTAATGCGGTATATAAAAGAAAGTAGTCAAGAAATGTTTATATCAATACAGCATGCAAAGTAAATGTTTCGGACTTCCAAGCAATTTGTATTCGGTTTACGTATAAGATACCAATGCGGTATATAAAAGAAAGTTGTCAAGAAATGTTTATATCAATACATGGGCTTCCAAGCAATTTGTATACGGTATACGTATAAGATACCATTACAGTATGTAAAAGAGAGTAGTCAAGAAATGTATATAAATCAATACAGTATGCAATGTTAATTAGTCGGGCTTTCAAGGAATTTTTATATCAATATGGTATGGAAGGGAAATGATTCGGGCTTCCAAGAAATTTGTATTCGGTTTACGTATAAGATACTAATGCGGTATATAAAAGAAAGTAGTCAAAAAATGTTTATATCAATACAGCATGCAAAGTAAATGTTTCTGGCTTCCAAGCAATTTGTATACGGTATACGTATAAGATACCATTACAGTATGTAAAAGAGAGTAGCCAAGAAATGTATATATCAATACAGTATGCAAAGTAAATTAGTCGGGGTTTCAAGGAATTTTTATATCAATATGGTATGGAGGGGAAATGATTCGGGCTTCCAAGACATTTGTATTCGGTTTACGTATAAGATACTAATGCGGTATATAAAAGAAAGAAGTCAAGAAATGTTTATGTCAATACAGCATGCAAAGTAAATGTTTCGGGCTTCCAAGCAATTTGTATACCGTATACTTATAAGATACCATTCCAGTAT
Source organism: Prosapia bicincta (assembly GCA_036971475.1). Classification (NCBI taxonomy): domain Eukaryota; kingdom Metazoa; phylum Arthropoda; class Insecta; order Hemiptera; family Cercopidae; genus Prosapia; species Prosapia bicincta. The sequence goes on from JBAIZL010000087.1 coordinate 180,335, forward strand.
GTAAAAGAGAGTAGTCAAGAAATGTATATAACAATATAGTATGCAAAGTAAATTAGTCGGGCTCTCAAGGAATTTTTATATAAATATGGTATATAAGGCAAATGATTCGGGCTTCCAACAAATTTGTATTCGGTTAACGTATAATATACTAATGCGGTATATAAAAGAAAGTAGTCAAGAAATGTTTATATCAATACAGCATGCAAAGTAAATGTTTCGGACTTGCAAGCAATTTGTATACGGTATACGTATAAGATACCATTACAGTATGTAAAAGAAAGTAGTCTAGAAATGTATATATCAATACAGTATGCAAAGTAAATTAGTCGGGCTTTCAAGGAATTTTTATATCAATATGGTATGGAAGGGAAATGATTCGGGCTTCCAAGAAATTTGTATTCGGGATATTTGTATTCCAAGAAATGTATGTTAAACATTGATTAGTGTTTGTAGTTGGGGAAATGCAACACTTCAATACGAATCTAAGGATTGTGGGTAAAGTCGAATATGGTAGATTTTTTTAGTCAACAGATTGGCTGATAGAGTGCTCTGATTCCGCTACTAAAGGTAACAATGTGAGATCGAAACGTATTGCACTGTGTATTTTTTTCCTTCAAAACCATATAAACCAAATACATTAGTTATACATTGCCTCTTATTGAGTCATTCTGTTGAAAATTGGTTACATTTATTTTTTCTTCATCAATAGTTACAAAATAAATGTTTGTCCCAAATTTTTACTTAAACCAGATATAGGTTGTTAAGATTATTTACTTATAAATATGGTAAAAACATATTAGTTTTCAAACGAAATAATGCTTTGCACATAGAAGTATGCGTAATAAAGTCGGTAATTAATTCTGAGATAGGTCAATTGTATTTAAAAATACATCCTAATTTTGAAACCCACAATCAAGAATATAAATTAGTTTTGCCACGTCGTTTCAAAATAATTATGAACAGGTTAGATAAATTTATATTATGAGGATAACACTAATTGAATGAATGGAATGCATATTTTGCAATGCTCTACTATATAAAATGTTTGAGTAATATTCATTTACATTATAAACAAATTATTAAAAAGTAGAAAATTAGAGTAAAGCGAAAAACGTTAGGTTCATAAACACCTTTTTGCGTTTGAACTACAATAACTCCATTGAATTGCCAAAATTTATTAGCTTATTCATTAGCAATGCAGGATTATCATAATTTGTAGTTTTGTGTATTTCTTAAAAAAATTGAATTTAAAAGGAAACTATTCCGTTGTTATTACTTTATTTACAACTTTTATGAAACATTTTTTTTATAGGCAATTCAACGGAGATATTTTAGTCCAATCGCAATAAAGTGCGTTTACGGGCCTAACGTTTTTAGGCGTCTGAGTGAGAGAGAGAGAGAGAGAGAGAGAGAGAGAGAGAGAGAAAGGAAATCTACATACAATATAACAATATGAAATTGTCTGTACAATATAAATTATATATCTATTCTTGTATTATGTATGTTTATAACATTTTTCACGTATATAAAGAATATTATATACAATAGCTTAGGAAATCTAAAAGGTATATTTCATTTCGGTGTATGTTAGTAATAACAATGGTTTGCAGCTAATACTATTTTTTAGAAAATATTAAACTAATTTTTTTGCCATTTTGAAATATAGTGTATTATTTAAAACAAGGTATAGGTATTAGGGAGAGTGTTCAACTTTTACTTATATAACAAAGAACTTTTGTTGACAAAACTTGCTTCACTTCTTTATCCTTGTCGTTAAGAGAAACTTTTTTCCATTCCAGAAAACGGTGAATCCTGTTTACGTGCCTTTTTATGACACCTATAAGGTTTTTTATTATACATAACATTTTTTTAGTGAATTGTGAGCTTAGATAAGAAAGTGGTTTGTTTTTAGTAATACTTTTATACATTTGAGTTCATTTTATATATCCGTTAGAAACACTAAGGATATAGGATGTAATTAATATCAAATATTGAATATTAAACTATCAATAAATAAAAGAAAATCAACATTAAAAAACCAATATAAAAAAGTTTCTATTGGGCTCGTAAAACTCACCCATGCGTGAGAATTCACTTTCATCATGTTTTCAGGAAAATTTCTAATACAGTATACCTATTTAATATATATATACGAAAGTCTAAATACAAATACAAGAATTATAATTGAATATACAATTCAAAGCTATATATATATATATATATATATATATATATATATATATATATATATATATTATGGGTAATGTATGAAATAAGTCACTCCATAGAATGACTATCCATTCTAAATATTTACAAAAATTGACGAGTAAAGTAGTAAGAAAATTATATTTCATAATTTGCCTGGGCATTTAATATAGTATCCGCCATGGTTCAGGCAGTGCTGCAGGTTGCGGCAAGACCCGTCCATGACCTCACCACTCACTTGTCACAGCACTGTCCTTTAACGGCTAACGTGGTTCATTAGTGTACTACAGAACAGAAAGTGTTATTCAAAGTGACAACGCTCTTTCCTGTTGTTATCATTAGTAACTTTTCTTTAATAAGTTGTTTATTCGCACACATGACTGAAAATGTTTCCAAGTAATTAACTTAAAATAAAAAAGTCTTTGCGTTGTTAATTAAAAATTTGCAGTAATTGAAGGGTGCAGAGGAAAAACGCAAGATGTCAATTTTTTTCAATTTTGAGTTCTGTGCACAGAACGTCAGATAATATGCTAAAGTATCACCACATGCAAAATACAGAGGAATAACGCTCATTGTCCTTGTTATTTAACAAACAAATAATCAGTACCAGAGGAAGAACGAACGTTGTCCACCGCACCAGTCAAGAATGTCTCTCGCAGGGGCACAAAGCTGTTGTTGTCCTGCAGCCAGTTCGTGTCCGCGTCTGCTTGGTGACCGTTGTGTTATAATTTTTCCCTATTGTTATTCTTGTTTCTAGTGTTCAATAGTATGGATAAGTGAAAGTGTTAAGGTTTGTGTTACTGGATAATAATGGAATCGGGTAGTGATGAAGAAACAAGTGCTTAGGTTGAACTGTAAAAGATGCAAGTAAAAAAATGAGAAACTGTACAAATGAGACTGCGCCGGACTGTTATTGTAAGAGGTTTAAATGTTATCAAAATAGCATAGCAAGTGAGAGGGCCTTGTTAAATAGGGATTTTAATGAATTAGGGGATAGAAATACCCAGAACTAGTACCTAGCGGGTTTAATTACGTTACACCCTATCGAAAGAAGCCGATCCTGTAAAGGTAAAGAACTTACAACGTCCTTATACGATTATTCATATGTATACAAAGTTCGTGTTATAAGAAATAATGGTAAACTCGGTGAAGAAAGGGTTTATTGTTTAGAATATCAGTCAATAGGGGGACCTAACGCCGTTTACGTACTATAAAAAGTGAATTTGCTAAAACTGGTCAGGCCCCTGTTGACAAAAGGGGGAAGCACACAAACAGATGGAACAGTCTTCCTGAAACATCACATGATGCCTTACATACATTTTAAAATTCTCTAAAAAGCCGTAAATCAACCTATAGTCCTGCTGAGTAAGATTTACTTACTTGAGGAACTTAATAACAAGAATCTTTTAGGCATGTTTTTGCAGAAAAACCCTGGCGTATAAATGTCCCTAGAAACATTTAGGCACACTTTGGTGACAAAGCACAACATAAAATTTTGTTATCTCCGGACAGATACCTGCAGTATGTGCGATGAACACAAGGTATAGGAGTTGGCTATTTTAGGAGATATACAAAAAACTACAAACACAGTTGAAAAAAAATATGTTGAACGATTCTCTCACAAAACTGCAATATGATATGACACTTCATAAAAAGAAAGCACAGTGGTTTTATGCAAATAAGAAAAATTCACGGTTCCATTCCAAGAAAAATCTTGAATATGAAGCTATTTGTGTGGATTAGAAGCGTAACCTGCCTTTACCAAACATTAGCACAAATGACGTATACTATAAGCGTCATTATTCTTTCAACATTCATGTTTTGGCCACTGGTGATTCATATTTTTATACGTATAATAGTACGAATGTTGTATACTATTAAAACTTCACATAATAAAATATGTTAAAACATAACAAAAATTGAATATTTTTTTTGTTACAAGAACAGAGGGAAAACGAACAATGTCCTTTCTGAGGTTAACAAAATAAACCTAATGTGGTAACTTAAAACATTCTTAGATGTATAAATTGTACAGGGATATATATTCCATTAAAATATATAGTCATTAAAATTCGTTTAGTTACCTTGGTTTTCATAAACATTGGTGAACTACAAACCTTTAAAGTTTAAAAAGCTTCTCCTGTAAAATTTACTCTTTGTGACATCTAGCGTTTTTCCTCTGCATCCTTCAATTTTAGTGGTAATTCCTTATCCCATTTGACCCTTTCTGTTAAACATTTACAACACAGGTTTATAATTATACAGTACAGTTCGTATATTTCTATGTTTAACAACACCTTAAAGTTGTGAACAATTCTTTTTACTAGTCTTTACTTTATGACTTTCTTCTACCCAAATTAAATTTTTATCTTCTTTTCTCTGATAAAAAATAATATTTTAATTTTAGTGGTAATTCCTTATCCCATTTGACCCTCTCTTTTAAACATTTACCATCAAAATCCAATTAAATATTTTCTTCATTTATTTTAAAATAAAAAATTCTAAGAAAATTAGTTTTTCTCTATGTTTAATTAAAATTGCTACTTAATTCTTGTTCTATTTAAATATTTAATACCAAAACAAGATGTAGAATGTTTTTCTGTGTAAAGTTTTTCTTTATTTTCTAAAATTCTTTTTTAATCTTTTTGAAAATAAAACAAACACTTTATTTGATTATGAAGATTATGAGGCTTTGATTTTGTACAATCTTTTGTACAAGATAAACAACTGATCTATGAAAACCAAAATTTATCCACAAACAAATTTAACTTTTTACCTTTATCTGGATATCCTTTCAGAACTCATTTCAAAACCAACTTAATAATATTTTCTATTTTTATATGTAAGTGAAACAAATATGTCTTATCTCTAAATGTGAATTTCGTAAGCTAAATTTAAGTTACTAGACCCAGATAATTGTTCTAAAATATTATCTTCCATTTATCTTTTGTTCAGTTAACATTCAACATAATTTAACTTTAATGTTAATCAAAGAAATTATTCACAAAATTTCATTTTGCTTCCTTTTTTCTGCATTACTACTCTTTAATTTTTTTTCAATTAATTTTGTAAAAATTTAATCCCATTTAAATTATTTTCATTTAGTCTAATCTACTATAAAAAGAAAAATTTACATTTAAATAGGCTGTACTTGTCGGCTTCTTTGATACGAAGTTCATGATAAATTATCTTTACTAAATTTTATTTTCAATTTATTTTTAATTTTAATTAATATTTAAAAACAGTATAATTTCTACATTTGAGTTAATCACTTTATGTTCTAAACAATTTCTAAATTTCTGCTTTAAATTTCCAAATTACCGTAAATTATTTTTCTATCAAAACTATAAAGCTCGTTAGGTGTTGTCCTCCACTTTGTGGCTGGACTTTCCCCCCAAAACTGCTACTCCTCAATTTTTTATACTAAACAAAGCCACTGCTTGATATTTGTGAACTTTTCCCCCAAAATCTTCAAAAACATTTTTTCTTGTATTTATTTGAAAAGAGGGACGCGGAAATCTGACCTTCCCATTTATAATCTCTCCTCTGGCTAGGTATGTTGGCTTCATCTTCTCCTTCTCTCGTTTCTTGGCCATCTTGAATGAGCTGTGGACTCCAAATAGTTGGCGTCATCACGCGAGCTTCTCCTTGGAGATCGTCTCAGGCCGAAACAAAACGTCCCCTCTCTCTCTGCACGAGATCTTAACTCCTTTCTTCGTTGGCTTGATAAATTCCAGATCCAGTTTTTTATTATTTTAAAATTTTGCTCTCACTCTACGTCTTTAAATTTTTATTGTTTTACTGTTTTACTTAATTTTTACTGTTCTCTTTCAAAAATATTTTATATCGAAATTTAATTGTAGTTCAATTTTAATCTGTTAACATTTTTTTAAATTTTGAAGCACAGTTCATTATTAAAAAACTCACTGACATTGTTTTTCCTTTACACTTTCTACAGCAACACACAAAATTCGCGAAGACGCTACGACATTGATGGTAATCTTGGAAACCACTTTTGGGAGAGTTTTCTGCTCAAAAGGCTTCCAAAAACACACGAGGATACATAACAGCGATTACACTACGAGATTTTAGCCCTGCATACTCTCGTTTAACTTATCGGTTTGTAAGCTATAAGTGTCTTACAAAACGGAGCGCACAGGTAAAACGTAAAGCGCACTCCTCGAATTCCAGAGTATAGCTATTCTAATTGACGATTTTTAGTAACCGCCCGCCGAGCATATTTCATCGCTCCCAGTTTTCCACCAACGGCGAGGCTTCAAAAAATGTCGTATTTTGGGTCAGGTGATATTTGGGTCAGGTAGCCGATCGATATTTATACCTGTTTTCGTAATGCTCGTCTAACTCTTTCATCTTGCTTTTTCTTGATTTCTGCGTCTAGGCATCTTCTTCTTCTTTGGACATTCTGCATCTCCTCGAATGTCGTTGATGTTTCTAGGTAGATTCTGACCTATTTTCTCTTTTGCAATATATGTAAAGTATTAAAAAACACCATCACCCTCCTTTGTTCCTTTTGTTTAATATCCTATAATTTATAGTTTTTTCAACTCTAGGGTCTTTCTATATTGTTTTCTCCCTCGTAACCCGGCCTATACAACTTACTAAAATACATGAAATTTGCTTATTTTTGCAACGGCATTCTGTGACATTGTTTGCCGTTGCAATACCCACCTACGAAAAAGAAAAGAAATTCTATTTCCTTACTTTGTATTGCTTCTCCTTTTACTTAAAAAATGTATTCTTTGAATTATTTGTTATGTGGTCTAGTTAATCCCTTACACACTAAATTACATTGCTTATTTCTATGCTTTTTCTTCTGCATTACGGTCCGTGTTCTTTAACACACTGCTCCTTGATCCTGTAAGCATTCAAAACACAAACATTTAAAAACAACTAGTATACAGATATCTCTTATGTAAAACCTTTACCGCTAGACTTATCTA
>JBAIZL010000087.1:195000-225000 GCA_036971475.1 Prosapia bicincta
CAACGATCCATTAGCTTAGCAGCTACGCCCAAATCTCTGGATATGTGTCTGCATATACGTGTTTATACTTCTAAAGCTTGCACTAAAGCATGAGTGCCAACTTAATCCCTTTTTAACTAGCCTTTTTGCTGAAGAAGGTTTCACGACTTTTCCGTGAGAATACACAAACTGTAGAAAATACAGCTTCTAGAAAACACAATTTCTCGTTTTTTTTGAAATGCAAGTTGCTCTAAGTGAAGAATAAATCAAGGACTTTTAGAGAGGTTTGCCTATTCTAAGGAGAAATATTTTGCTAATGCTGGATAAAACAAATCAAAGCTCAGCTTTGAAAAAAATTATAAAAGATACACAACTGAAATATTAAGATAACAGCGAATCCTCAATGTAAAGCCCTTATAGGAAGAGATACTTAAAAACTAATATATTACGGTTTTTTCTAATTTTAATATAAGTGAGTTAACTTATTGCCTCATGTGAGTGGATAAACTGTATTTGAGAAGCCACTGTAGCCTCGGATCACCTATGCGATCAACTTTTTCAACTCTATAAATTATTGTGGTTAAGTAGATGTGAATCATCATTATTGTAAAAACAAGTAATGTAATTAAAACTTTTTAAAAGCTAATTCCTACTTTTTTTATACCAACTGAGTGTAGATAACAATATTTCATACCTCGTCCATTTCTTGAAACGTTTTCATCGCATATTAAATTAAAATAATTCAATTACAAATTTGTTATTTTAATTATTACTTGAAAAAAACTATATTAAAACTTCATCCACTGAAGAGAATTTATTTGAACTTGAGTGGACGAGTAAAAAGTATTTTACTAACATTGAAAAATTTCAACAAGGTACACACACACACACACACAAACACATACACACACACACACACACACATATATATATATATATATATATATAAGTTACGTTTTATATTAAGCAAGAAAGGTTTTTAAAAATGATTTTTATTTTTAACAAACCTTTGAATTTAATAAACAATTAATTTAGAAAACTGTTACATAAATTTTTACTTAATAAAACAATACAATTGATGTGCACTCAATCGGAGTGGAAAATGTCTGTGCGATACAGAGGCGACTTACACACTGCCGGGGCTCTGTTCTCACACCTATATAATACTAAAGCTGCGTAAGCAGGAATTTTCCTAGCACGCATTTAATTATGAAATGTTCACATAAAATGTTTATATAACTCCTCCATCCCTAAAGAAAACTTCGGGGGTTGGCGAAGTTTCGGCATCGGTTGAGGTCCTCTTCATCTTCTTGATGAGGGCGAAGTATATAAGCTGCTGAATAGGCCTCCGTAAAGGGCAATTTTCGGCATGGGTTGAAGTCCTCTTCACTGGAGAAAGTCACCGGGCAAAGGTTGATTTCCAAGATCCAGTTAAATGGGTTGTCTGCGATTTCCAACGCAGTATCCTCGTAGTTTGTAGGCGTTATTGTTTTTGATGATGGGCATTTTACAGTCTAATTTTCTGTTCATTATAATTCAACTGAGCAAAAGTATTTGGAATTGATTAATACAATTTATAATGAGTCTTTTCTATCATAGGATAGATACAAAATGTTTATAACATATACAATTGTTATCAGAATCTAATTTTTGTTCTACAAAATTTACATTGATTACAATAAAAGTTTTATATAATTTTTCATAATTTTTACCATCATTTACATTCAAATTGCCTGCTATAGATTTGATAAAGGATTCTAGTGAGTTTATAAGAATTCTTTTTGTTTTGTTATCTCTTTAAGAGTATAGTTTCTAATTTTCTTCAATTACAATTCCTTTTTTGTGATTAACATATTTCAAATAATTAACAATATTTATTATCATAATTAGTTACATATCATTTAATAAATTACAACAGTTTGTAACACATACAATTAATAAAAACAATGTTGTTTAAAAGTTTAATAAAGTTTCTTGCATAGAACTAGTGGACAAAGGTATGGTAGGGATTTTAATTTGATTGTGTCGAATATGAACAAGAAGGATTTTGGTCATTAATTACATTTTTTATCTTCTTAGGCCTTTTAATTTTCGACAAATGTATTTTGTCTTTTGTGTTATGATGTCTAGGCTTTATTTTTCCAGTTTTTCTTTCTTTATCTATCGAAGCTATTTCTTCCTTGCTATATCTGTTTTTAGTTTTGCTTTGCTTCTGAACTGATTTTATATAAACTTCAGATGGTATTTCTGGAAGTGGTTCCTTGTTTACATTCCTTTTTTCTATAACTTTTTCTTTAATTCTTTGATTGCTATCCCTAATGTTTTCGTAAAGTATTTTTGTTTTTTCCTTATGGTTTAAAACGTAGTCATTTACAATTTGTTTTTCTAAATCTATATCTAATAAATTGTTTGAATTTATGTGTCCAAATAAGACTTCGCACGGCGTTAATTTTGTGACTGAATGAATGCTATTGTTATAGGCAATTATAGCATATTTGACTTTCTTAATTATACTGTCTTTTTTAAATTCGATTTGATTGTTTAACAGCCTTATGTGTTCTATTAAGGTGGAATGAAATCTTTCACATAATCCGTTTGATTGGGGGTTTTGTGTACTGATAAAATGGATTTTGATTTTATGCAGGTCTAATATCTCCTTCACAATCCTGTTATTAAACTCCGTTCCATTGTCTGAGATAATAACTGTTGGTAAGCAGAACTGCGCAAAGTAATCTAATAGCTTGTCTGCAATCTCTGTAGCTTGAGAGCTTCCCAAGCGATAAGCTTGAGCATACTTTGTGAAACTGTCGACAATGCTGATAAACGCATTCTTTTCTAAAGAGATAGAGTCGATGTGAATTATCTGGAAAGGCCTTGAAGCTGTAGGCGTCAAGTTCATCTCTAATTGTAAGGGCATTCTGTCATATTTGGTTCTTTGACATATGTCACACTGATTTATGAAATTTTGGATTAGTGATTTTAAATTAGGCCAATAATATCTTCGCTTAATTTGTTCGTATGTTTCTTGTATCCCTCGGTGATTGGTTTTGCTGACATGATAATTACTTATCGTTTCTAAGGTATCTTCTTCCGAAGTTAGGTCTAAGAGTTTGTTATTACACTTAACCAAATTTAGTTCAGTTTGTTTGAAATTTTTGGCTACGCATGATGCAAATTTCTCGTAAAAATCGTCTTCAAAATATAGATTATATTTTATTTTGGGTACCAAATATGATTTTACGAAGTTAACTATGTCTTCTTTAAAGTTATTTTCTGATATTTCGACCATTAAACGAATTTTTGAAGTTCCGAATAGTTTTATAATTTTTACTTTCTTTGGTTCGTATTTTACTAATGACAAAAATATTTGATTTCTCCCAAAGTTTCAGGTTCGTCGGAAATTGGTATTTCAATTTGGGTGTTCCCTTCGAAGTTGGAATGCACGGTTTGACTGTCACTTTCTTGATCGTACTCTAAGTTGGCATTATCTGTTGCGTCGAGTTGTACGACCATAGACTCGTTATCTTCATTTAATTCCGGGAAGAAACGTTGGATTAATCCAGCTGGAGATAAATCAAGGTCTGGTTCTACAGTGTGTTGGGTGTTTGTTGACCTTTTATTAGTAATGTTCAATTGTATTCTAGACAGGGCATCTGCGTTTTGGTTTAATTTCCCTTTTTTGTATCTTATGTCATAATCATATTCTTCTAATTTTAATCTCCATCTTAAAAGCTTGGAATTTGGTTCTTTAACTGAAAATAACCATTGTAAAGGTTTATGGTCTGTATAAATTTTAAATTTTCTTCCAAATAAATAAGGCCTAAAGTGTTTAGTGGCCCATACGATTGCTAGTAATTCCTTTTCAATCGCGGAGTAATTAGTTTCGCTGTCGTTTAAAGTTCTGCTGGCATACGCTATAGGAAGGTCCTTCCCATTTTTGTCCTGGCTTAAAATTGCTCCTAGTGCAAAATTACTAGCGTCTGTTGTTAGAGTAAACTCCTTTTCAAAATCTGGGTATTGTAGAAGGGGCTCATTAGTCAGTATATTTTTACATGTCTCAAAACATTCTATGAAGTCTGGATTTTCTATGTTTATTTTTGCATTTTTCTTTAAACAGTTAGTAAAGGGTTTTGTTATCTTGGCGAAGTTTTTTAATAAATTTTCGATAATAGCCTATTAGTCCTAAAAATCCTTTAATTTGTTTGGTGGTTTTGGGTATTGGATAGTTTTTGATTGCCAAAATCTTTGCTGGGTTAGGTTTTACGCCTTCCGGTGTAACAACATGCCCTAGATACGCTACTTCTTTTCTTAAAAATTCTGTTTTATCCAGCTGTACTTTAAAGTTGGCTTTGCGTAATCTGTCGAATACTTCTTTAAGTCTTTGTATATGTTCTTGGAGGCTAGTGGAGTAAATTATAATATCGTCTAAATAAACTAAACATGTTTCATTTTGGATTCCTCTCAGAATGTTATTCATAATTCTTTGAAATGTAGGGGGGCTATTCTTTAGTCCAAAAGGCATTCTTAAAAATTCATAGTGTCCCGTTTCTGTTGAAAACGCTGTTTTTTCTATGCTATTTTTATCCATTTCTACTTGGTGAAATCCTGAGGCTAAATCTAAAGTTGTAAAATACTGAGATCGTCCTAATTTATCTAATATGTCGGTAATGTTTGGCAAGGGAAATTTATCGTCAATTGTTTTCTTGTTTAATCCTCTAAAATCTATTACTAATCGAAATTTTCTTTTGCCAGAAGCGTCTTGTTTTTTGGGTACAATCCAGACAGGAGAGTTCCATGCAGAATTTGAAGGTCTAATAATTCCTTGTTCAAGCATGTCCTCAGTTTGTTTATTAATTTCGTTCTTGTAAATCTCTGGATATCTATAATTTCTGGAGTATACGGGAATTTCATCAGTAGTCCTAATAACATGTTTTATTTGGTTGGTAAAAGTTAAATCGTTTCCCTCAATATGGAATAAATCTGCATAATCTTTTATTAAACTTGTTATAGCGGATTTTTCTTCCGAGTTCATATGTTCCATTCTAAATTTTGATAAATCTAAATTTTTTCTTCTCGAATTTTTTTGTTTATAATCTAATAAATTGAAATTAGCGTTCATTTGCATTGCATCAGGTCTAAGGATATTGTATTCTTCTAAAGATTTTAATTCTAATGGTTCATTTACTGTTAATTCTACATTTACTTCTGTGTTGTTTATTATAGGGCAGTAGGCTTCTCCCTTGTGTACTGAGACTATACACTGCGGAATTTCTAATCCATTTAAGTTTTTGTATGGTAAGAGTCCTTCTCCATCTTGAATATTTTGTATTCTAAATTTAATCGTTTGGCTAGCGCGGGCTTGTATAACATAACTTGTTCCCTTTTTTGCTTTCTGTTCCTGACATTCGCTTATATTATTATTATTATTGTTATTATTATTATTTTGTTCTTCTGTGTTAAAATATTTGATCGGCATTTGCTTATTGCGAAATATTAATTTATCATTCACAAAGTTTAAATTAATTTTTAATTCTTTTATGTTATCTAATCCAAGGAGTAAGTCAAAATCTTTATGGAAATCAAATAAATAGAATTTGGTTGTTTCTTTTCCTAAAAGGGGTAGCGTACAACTGTATTTTTCTTTTGATACTCCATGAGCTGTACTCACTTCAAATGGCTCTTGTTTTAGAGTGTTTTTGAAAAATTGGAAAGCTATTGATTTTTTAATAAATGATCTCGTACTTCCAGTGTCAATCAGCATCTTTAAATTGGTCTTGGGATCGTGGATGTACGGTAGTTCGTTTGTGTCGTCTTCTATATGCATTATGGAAAATGTCTTTTTAATGTGGTTAGTCCTAAAAAATGATTTTGGGTATGATTGTCCTCTTGAGTGAATCCGCATGCGTTTTCCTCTTGCGGGGAATCATCAAAGTCTATGTAGCTGTCAGGGTCCTCTTGCGGTTCATAATCTGTTTGTTCAGTCAGATAAGAGTTAGTCATTTGTTCAGTCAATCGATTCATAGTTTGATCGTAATTTTCCTCCTCTATTGGTTTCCCTGTCATCTGATAAAGTCTATTTTGTCTAATTGTGTTCCCTGTTTGACGTGTGGAAATGCTCATTGGTTCTGGTTCAAATTTTTGATGAACTTTTAATGGTGTGTAGTTGTTAGACTGTCTCGGTTGTTGATTTTGCTGCACGTATGAGTTAGGTTTAGTAAATTGGTTAGGATTATTTTGGTAGTTGGGCCTATAGTTTTGGAAGGTTTGTTTGTTAGGAAGGGGTTTGCGAATAGGCGGGTATTGTGGGGCCCTAGGTGGAATGTTCTGTTTAACATTTTGAAATAATTTGTTATTTTTAAATTGAAAATCGTTAGTAAGCATATTAAGTGCTTCGCTAAGAGAATCTGGATTTTTGGTTCGCATTAGCGATCCTACAGGTTCATGTAAACCTCTAAGGAGAACTCTTAAAGCTAGTTTCTGAACATATTCTATTAAAACATCTTTGGCCAATTGTCTTTGTGGCTCTTTATTAACAAAAAATGAAATTTGTAAATTTAATAGTTTTTGAATTCTTTCATAAAATTTAAAAGGTGATTCGTTATGCTCTTGTTTTAACTCAGCCATTTCTAAATTTAAGGTAAAACAATCTCTTTTGTCTGAATAGCTGGTTAATAATACTTTTTTAATCTCATACCAGTTATATGAGTTTGAGTTTACTACCATTTCTAATGCTTGGCCTTTTAGTTTAGCTAGTATAGAAGAAAATAAATATTCATTTTGAAAATCCTCTGGATTTTCGCTTACATAAAACTTATTTACTACTTTGTCACATATAGAAATAAATCTGTGGAGCATAGTGGGCTCTCCACTATACTCAGGAATCATATCTAGATATTCTTTCTTTAATGTTGGCGTTGCCATTTTAAAATATTATTTTCTTTAAAATAATAAAATCAAAAATCAATTATATAAAATTAAAAAGTATTTACTCTACTTTTTCTTAATTCTATATCTTAAGATCTACTTACAAGTTGATCCAAAATACTTTGCTCATTTGAACAACTTTCACTTTTCACTTTTCACCTACACGATATTCGCTCGTGTTCTTAATAGATATGCGCTCTATTAAGTGGTTGTAGATATTCACTCTACTTAAGGTTTCCTCAATTAACGGTTAAAACCGACGGACGTTATATTCGTTAACTTCCTTGAGGTGTCCTACCGACTGCGCCAGTTACGTTTTATATTAAGCAAGAAAGGTTTTTAAAAATGATTTTTATTTTTAACAAACCTTTGAATTTAATAAACAATTAATTTAGAAAACTGTTACATAAATTTTTACTTAATAAAACAATACAATTGATGTGCACTCAATCGGAGTGGAAAATGTCTGTGCGATACAGAGGCGACTTACACACTGCCGGGGCTCTGTTCTCACACCTATATAATACTAAAGCTGCGTAAGCAGGAATTTTCCTAGCACGCATTTAATTATGAAATGTTCACATAAAATGTTTATATAACTTATATATATACATATATATATATATATATATATATATATATATATATATATATATATATACATATGAATTGTCATGTAAGGAGAATGAGAACTAATCGAACGAATATAAAAAAACTGTTTGAATGGTAATTGTGAAATTATTATTATGCCATAACTATGGTTGTTTTAAAGCTGCCTGTCGTTTTACAAAGCCATATCTTTGTTTCACATCGTGCATAAAACACAAAGCAAACGTTGTTAATCGTGTGATAGTTTTCTCATCTTAGTAGATGTAACACTTATTGTTTTAATATTTGGGAATAAAGCTACTAAAAAGGCTTAGCCCAATGCTAGGGGGATATTGTAGTCAACGTTATAAATTTTCATTAATTAACAATCTATTGATGGATTTGTGATATTTACTATATGAAATAATTATATTTTAATTTCGTATCACCAAAATAATTAAATGCTAAAAAATCAAAATGTACCAAAAACGAACCTTATAACTCGAAAATAACTATTTACTAAGAAATAAATAGTAGTATAATAGAAAGTTAGATATTTGACTGAGGAGGACATCTAATTGAATGAAGAAACCACGTTCTACAACTGGTATTATATATTAACTACAAAAAAAAAAAATTAATATTGTGTGATAAACAAAACAATTATTGAGAGAAGTGGCGACGGAGGTATCTAGCCATACATATGAGTTGTGTTCTTTTGAATAATTAAATAGATAGTTTTTTTCATGTTAAATAACAATTAATAAAACTTGATTTGACTTTTATGACACAAATTCGTATCTGTATTTTCCTTAAAATATATTTACTACCTGGTATATTTTTCCAGAAAAAAAATGTTTAACCTAAATTACATTCAAAGATTCTAGAAACCGAATCCTAAATTTTATGCAGCCATCTATCAGTGAACACTTGATTATGCCATTTAAAATAAGAAACTCTCTTCGTTATGATACGTTTCGGCAAAGGTATTTTTATTCCAACTGGATACTCGAATTTGTTCTGCATTACTTCACTTCTTAGGAGTTGCATGAACCGTCAAATCGGACCTAATAGAAGTACTCGTCGACATAAATATGAATTGTCTGTAACAAGATGTTTTTACTTATATATATATATATATATATATATATATATATATATATATATATATATATATATTCACTGGATATTTATTATAATATTCTTAATTTTGTATATTCTTACACTGTAAATATAGTGTTCATAATGTCAACAGAAAAGTAATACTTGAAAACTATACAGGTCTATTTGGAAGTAGTGTGACGTACAAGAGAAGTTGTATGTTATGTTGCATGTTATATTTGCATGAATTCCGTACACATTACAAGTGGTAAAATAAACTATCATGGAACTAAGCAAACAAATGCAATTCCCATAGTATGTAAAATAAAACTTTAATTTCATTTGACACAGACATATATATTAACACTATACAACAGTTTTAATCATGTGTATACACTTTTTCATTGAGATTTTCAATATTTTCCTTTATGATCATCAAAACATAAAGTCATGCAAAAACAATGTATGCAGTATTTTACATTTAATTATTGAAATGAGGAAGTTGTTTGCCTTACATAAAACTAGTGAATTATTAACAAAAAATATTCACTATGCCTTATATTTTTTTAAACCATAAATTCAGCTATTGTTGTTAATTGCCTTGTATTGGATAATTTACATACAGGACCAGGCTAAAAACAATTTTTCAGTCAATGATATATAAAACAGAATCAGTACCTTGGGGGTTTTGAATAATTTCATTTAACAATTTCTTTTGCCTAGAAACAAAACACGATTCAATTAAATGATTTTTTCAATCTTATCTCGCGAGTTTATATTGTTTTAAAATATAGAAATTCATTATTTGAAATTTCATTTAAACATCGTTCATAATAATTCGTTTTTTATTTCGCTTTGTATTTAATTTTAAAAAGGTATAAATCTCAAGAATTATTTTTCGATTACCTTTTTGAGAATCTTAGTTGTGTAAGATTCATCTTCAGATGTATAAATGGAATACTTTCAATAAATTCCAGGGGTCATTTATTAATAATCTTTACAGGTATTGGATAGTTGACAATTTTATAGTTACACAATTTACAGCGCTATTGAAACAATTTACAGTTTATATATTTATACCATAAACAAATTATGTTCAATAAATTATTTTTGAAACTCAATAGCTTATAATTAAATACGTATGTAACAGATAAGTCGCCGCTACAATTTTTACAGCATACGCCCTTTTACAGCTATTTTTCTAAATCTGATTAAGTAATTATTTTTTAAATTTAATATATATTTATTATTAAGATGCAGACAAAACGTAGTTTTGGGTATACAAATAATGATATTGTTAGACACTCTTTATTAAAGTAATTAAACAAATGAGTAATGGTCACATAAAACAAGTTTACTGGGGCAAACTTTACGCTTGGTTTAACTTGTAATTGGATAAATAAACCTAGTTTCCTCAGGGATGAAAATAGAATTCCTGAGTAGCATAAATTGATTTAACTTTTGTTAAATTACACAAAACGCTAGTTTACATTCCATGGTGCTGCTAACTTACCTCACTTTATTGTGAAGCTTGGGGTCAGATTTACATAGTGGGAAACTTACGGCTTAAATCAATTATAAAATGTTTCAGAAGATAATTCAAGTGAATTTTAGTTCCGAATTCGTAAACGTGATCTTGAGTCAGTGACACCCCGCGAGATTTCACGTGTACTACCATTTCTTAAAACATGTTACATATTCAGAACGTGCTATTCATCGAGAGCTTCAGAATCCGATATATCCACACATATTTCAATACCGAAGCTAATTTATCACTGAATTTATCTAATACTACCAGTGACATGGAAGTTTTGAGAGTTCCTATCATATATGTAGGAAAATATTTATACCTACCACCCTCTTCCACATGTCTCACCCACTGCTATTTTACAAGGCCAAGGGCACGGTGGCGTGGTCCGTGCTATACTGGAATATATCATAAATCATAATCTAGTGGGAGTTGCGCAACTTTGAGAGTAAAAGTCTTTGAGAGTTTGAGAGTATAATTTTAAAAGTGATAAAAAGAGAAACTAGAAAATAAAATGACAAAAATTTTGTGTATAGTAGCGGGTGCACACAGTTATAAATTAAAGTTCTTACAACGAGAAATGATGTTAATATAGTTGAGTTCCTTAAAACGGACGATATATATATATATATATATATATATATATATATATATATATATATATATATATATTAATAGCGAGAGAGAGTGAATATTAAACGGATTCAATAAGATTTTCCTTGCAGATCTCTTAGAATACGAATAATGTAAACCGTAATTATTTCAAATATATACTGTTATTTTAATTCATTTAGGAGTTTTATATATTTTATAAATGGTCAATTTTACAATTTGCAGCATAGGGGTATATCATTGTTAACGGAAATGTTATATCAACTGTAATAGCAATGCTACCATCTCGGATAATATAAATTGATATAGTTTTACTCTAATCAAGTTATGTTTCATGCTAGTAAGTAATTTTAGGCTATTTATTGTAAACATATTTAATAGTTTACTATGTCTTATTTGTATATTACTGGCTATGAATTAAATAAAAGATTAAAGCAAACGCCGATTTGAGATAACGAAATCATATCATTATTAATGTCGCAAAAATAAAAAAATTCGGAAGTTTTTCCGGTCTGTTCGTTTGTCACTGCTCCTCTCGTTCTGCTGTCTCACCATCACTCGGGGGTGTTTGACTTCCTCCCTCTCTCTGCCAGCCTCTACTTTATAGTGTTAAAACAAAACACAAAAAAATGTTGCTCCCATTTCTCCAGTTATACTTTCTTAAATGGCTATTATTGAAGTTATATGTAATTTTAAATAAACCATTGCTTTTAACTGACATGTTTGTGCTGCTTCCAGAAATTCCTATTTATAAAGTTTAAACGGTTTATGTAGGCTATTACATATGGTAGAGATACTAACTAAATTCAATTTTAGAGTATATAAATGCGAAGCTATATAGCTTAAAACAATCGAGAATCAGAAACAAATTTAAAAAATTTAGAATCAGAATCAATAATGTTAGTTATCATCCATTCCTAGTTATTATTGTTCTGTAATTATATAGATGTTCTCAAATAGAAGATAAATTTTAAGACTCTTATATATTGATAAGTTTAATTTTATTAAAATTATTTCAACTTTTATGGTCAGGATTACACATGACATTAAAATGATATAAAACTGTTTCGCAGGAATTAGGAAAGCCTTATGCTAGCAAGCAACACCGGATATTTACAAGTTTCCTGGCCTATCATGCAGCTTTATAGTCTCGCACTGAATAATTACATCACGAAGTACTCCATGCATTGAGGTAGTTTTAGCACTTACAATATAATTTCATATGAGGAAGAATATGTAGGCTGTTACAGAATACATTGCTTGACCTGATTGCAAACAATCAATTATACCTTAAACGTCAAGAGGTCTACACGACAGATTCAAATATTTGTTGAACCTGCATCAAGAAAATCAACAGTCTGAACTTTATTAACAATTATTGTGTTATGTATCGTTATTTTGGAATACATACATAGTTTTAAATAATATATTTATAAGTGTTGACTTTTAAAATCTGTACACTAACTAAGAACTTATTCCCAAACTATTTAGGCTGTGGTTTCGTGATAGAAATTACAAATTACAACAATAATAGCATTTCTACCCAAAATTAGTTTCTAACGTTTTAAAATCGGCTATGATAATAAAATAAATTCCTTAAATATTATTTCAAATGCTTACTATGCTTTGATTGGTGATGAACAAAATTTTAAAAAAAACTCATTAAATAGATAAAAACTCATAAAACATTGCTTTAGATGTTAATGAAAAGACAATTTTCAGCATAAATATTTCACATTTATTCTCTAATATGTAAAACATTATACAAAATAAAGTAAGTAAACTCAATAATTAAACAACTAATCTGTCCCCTCAAAATTGAAAGTAATTTATTTAGCTTGTTTAATGTAAACGATATTTTAGGTAGGAGAACTATTCAAAAGCCGTGGTATTTTCATCATAAAGAAGCCATGAATAGGAGATACTTTTGTAACAAAATAACAGGAAACAATGTTTAGAAATACACAGCAAATGTTAATCTATTTATGAAATTTCATATTTAGGTCTTGGTGTAAATAAACACGTCTATGTTACTTAACGTACCTACATTTCTTTTCCATGAACATTAGACTCAATCAATAGATAGTGCTTACAAAGCTCTCTCTTCCATTTTCTTTGGCAATGGGGTTGTGAATAATCGTGTGTCATCGTATGGTTAGTTTTAATATTGTAACCTACAATAATACTTGAATATATCTCTTATTATTATTAAATACCCAGTAATGGGAAGGACATAGAGCTGAGGTGAGTGAAGTAGAGTAGAGGAGTTAGCCGAAAGAGGTCAAGAAAATGCCAGAGAAGCGGAGAGATAGGTAAGGTTTGTAAGAACATAACGACAATGGGTGCGTGTAACGGGATATCGCAGCTGACAGAGTGGTTAGTACGATACTGACATACCAATATGAAACGGGATGTATACATTAACAAAGTGGTCGGCACGATACTCACATCCCAACATGTAACGGCATATAGAACGTGACAAAGAGCTCAGTATAGCACGCTGACATACCTGCTTACTGACAATGAAAGAGAGGTAAATACCCCATTTTCACATACCGACAAATAACATGATTCATACCCCAAAAGATAGATCATTACAGCGTGCTGACATACATTGATGTAACGACATATTGACACTGAAAGATAAGTCAGTACGGCATGCTGACATACCGGCGCACTGACACTGGAAAAGAAGTCAATACGGCATTGTTACATGCTGACAAGTAAAGTCATACGTATTCCAGCAGATTAGTCGGTACGGCATGCTGACATACCATTAGAAAATAGAATATGTACCATAACAACGTGATCAGTACTATTCTAATATACTGACATTTAACGGCATATAGACCCGTACAGAGAGGTCAGTACGGCATACTGACATTCCGGCGCACTGACACTGAAAAAGCGGTCATAACGGGATTATTATAAGCCGACAAGTAACGGCATACATATCCTAGCGAGTAGGTCATTACAGCATGCTCACATACCGACAGGTACCGGCATACATATCCTAGCGAGTAGGTCATTACAGCATGCTCACATACCAACAAGTAACGGCATACATATCCCAGCGAGTAGGTCGGTACGGCATGCTCACATACCGACAAGTAACGACATACATATCCCAGCGAGTAGGTCAGTACGGCATGCTCACATACCGACAAGTAACGGCATACATATCCCAGCGAGTGGGTCAGTATGGCATGCTCACATACCGACAAGTAACGGCATACATATCCCAGCAGATAGGTCAGTAAGGCATGCTCACATACCATTATATAACAGCATATGTACCCTAACAACGTGATCAGTACTATTCTAATATACTGACATTTAACGGCATATAGACCCGTATAGAGAGGTAAGTGTGATATACTGACATACCGGCGAACTGACACTGAATAAGTGATCGATACGGCATTATTACATTACCCCCAGTAACGGGATAGATTTCCCAGAGGGTAGGTCAGTAAGGCATGCTGACATACCATTATATAGCAGCATATGTACCCTAACAACGTGATCAGTACTATTCTAATATACTGACTTGTAACATTGTTGTAGTAAAGAGACTATTCACTATATGTTTGTACGTATAAAATTGAAAACGCATTTTTCCTATGAACTTCAAATTAATATTTGTAATGTATACTTGTTTGTTGATGACGCTCCGAGGAATGTCAACAGAAGGGAAAACTTTTATAACCACGTTTATTGAAATTGTGAATTGAGGAAAATATTATTGTATATTAAGAAAGTACCCACATTTTTCTTGCTATTTAAGCAATAATATAGCAGAAAATTTACCTTTAACCACAACATTTTAACTCCAAATAAGATATTATTCCTAATAATTTTGCTAAATTTTTAATGAATAAAATGAAAATACAGGTTTATAAAAATAACATTAAATGCAACAAATTTTAAATGAAAAATAATACAGATATTTTACTTTTACACCTAAATTTTACCTACAAATAACAAATTAAAGCTAATTTTGTAAATTATCCAATGAATATCTGTCGTAATCCCTGTTATATTCATTTATCTTTATTAAGATTTATCAAAATTAAAATAAAATATCATATTTATTAGCATGTCAAGAATTTTTAACAATAATCTTTTTCCTTAAAAATGTTTTAAAAAACTTGTAAAGTAACGTACTTTATGTAAAACAGCTGTTCTACAACACAACCTATACCACAAAATCTGCTGTTGCATGATATCATATGTTATAAATTAACTAACTTTGAGGTAACTCGTAGCGTAACACGGAGGAAATTATACTGTCGTGGAATTGTATGTTTATGTCCATCCAATAGGTTTTTGTAGACGTCAATTTGGATATTTTCACTTGTGGACGTTTTACTGTTGTGTATGTCTCACTATAAATCTTCCATAAACTGCAATAAAATTGTATATACTATATTGATATTATTAATATTTTATTTGTAATGAATAAACCAATTCATCTGAAGACGGATACATAACTAGTTAGTTACAGACAAAATAACATTTCCGTCTGTAAATGCGTGTAAGAGGGCGAAGATTTGATTACGTGTTATTTTCTGCGCCATTTAAGAAATTTCCTGACAACATTGACGATTTCTTTCTCAGAGAGTCGGAGATAAAAAATGTCTTCCGAGTTATTTTGACTTTTCAATGCTTTCATACTTCACTATATACTTGTATTTTTTTTTTTGTAAAAAAAGCTGCTGTTTTGTTGAAAGCTTTTTCACTTACAGAAAATACGTAATTTCTTGGAAGAAGAAGTTTACTAATAAAATGTATATGTAAAAATGCATTCTCCTATCAAACAAATCTCGTTTCTTATTCCATTTCGGTTTTTTGTTATAAAAAACATAATTAGAATGTATAAGTACTTGTAAAATTTTTTAAACGTCAGATCCTATAGCTACACTATAACACTTGCAATTCAAAGAATATGGCGATAGTGTGTTTATGATTGTTACAGATAGTCTAGTCCACTGGAATATAATCCACCCCTTCAAGAAAGTCTCTTCAGTTTATGACTTAAATATATTCAACTACGTACAATAAAATAAAAACAATAGCATATAAAATAATACAATCAAATGTCACTATGCTTCTGCTAATCTTAAAATACGGAAAAATAAAGAGGAAAAGCTTTGTAAAGAAATGCAAGGAATTCTATGTGTTGTACGTTCTGCTGAGATGAAAATGTGTCCACCTCATTCAATGCAGGTTTACAGACGTGAGAAAGTCCCTTTTGTTTGATTCGTTGGTTATCGTAAAGACGTGAATATATTCAGGGACAACAAAAGTTGTTGAAATAAAAGTATAACATTTCTGCTATGTGATTCAAATTAATACCTTGTTTACCTTAAACACAAATAATACAATTATAAATTCTAAAAGTATTGTATACATATTTGTTATAAAATTATTTGTACAATTATTACGGGTCATAAATAAGTATATGGTCCTACATCTCGAGCTAGAGTTGAGGTGAGAAAATAAGAATTTGATGTGAGAGTTAAGGTAGGAGTTGATTCCTGTATTCCTTCCATGATAAGAAAAGAGAAAGAAATTATTTTCACAAATAGGTGCACTACACTGAATTGGACCTCGTATCAGAAGCAAAATCAAGGGGTGGCCCGCCATCTGGTAACACTATTAATAATGTGAACAATTAGTTTATAAACATACATTAGAGTTGTTTTGGAATTTTTTAAATCATATTTATAGCTAGATTTATGTTACTGGTAAAGTTTTAAATTATAGAAATATAGTAGAGTCTCGATAAAGTGATATTGTTTGGACCGAACCCCGCTCCGGATCGCCAAAAACTCAAATTACAAGGAAGCCCTTTATTGTACATTAAAAAAGGAGAACTTTATATAAATATTTATTGGTAGCCCGACTCATTTCCTTTGCATAGCGTGTTGATATATATACTTCTGGGAAGCCCGACTCATGATTTTCTTTCAAATAGATAAAATAGGCTCGAATAGAAATAGGCTCGATTTACACGGAGGCTCGAAATAATAGGACTTAGATTTTTAAGACTCTTTTGTATGTTCAGTATAATAGATCATACTCAAAATCCTCTAACTACAAAAAAGGATTTTCCAGTACCATTTATTATTATTTAAGATTCTTATTTTTACCATCTTGAACTAACAGATTAAACTATAAGTAAATGATACTTAAATAGGTAAAGAGTAGAGGTTTAGCTTCGTAAAGGAACGATTGTTTCGAAACCCGTCAGCAAGTAAGCACTTTTGTATTCACTTAGGTATTTTACCACGGTAAAAATTAAGGACTGATGAAGACGACATCGTCGTCGAAACTAATATAGTTGTTTGAATAAGCTACTGTTTGTTATAATAAATAATTGTATAATGAGATTTATAGTTAATTTTTACGGTTATGAATTGTTCCAACAAGTTAAGCTCTAATTATCTTAATATTTATGTTTTAATTTTAACGAGAATCGCCAATGCTAAATGAACTAATACTTCTAGAAGCATTTCCACATTGGTAGTATAACTTAATGTGAATTCTTGTATTTAATAGCGCGTTATTAATTATTAACTAGTATGGTATAATGCGTTATTCAAATGTTTACAACATTTACAGGTTAACTTAATAAATAGTTGAGGATATTCTTATTGAAATAAATCCGGTATACACATCGTGATTATTCTATTTTGAAAGGTAAATATTTTATTCTTGGTATTACTCATATGCAATTAATGCTTTGAGCTACTCAGACGTGGCTATTTAATCTCTATTAGTAGTGTGTGTGTATGTGTATGTGTGTGTGTGTGTGTGTGTGTGTGTGTGTGTGTTTGTGTGTGTGTGTGTTTGTGTGTGTGTGTGTTGCCGCACGGGCCGGGAGCCATCTTTACTTGCAGCGGAGTGAGCACAGGGCCGCATAATGAAGTATGCAGCATAATGGTAAATATTGCCAAAGGGCTCTATCTTGCGTATGTTAGATCCACATATTCTCTTTTGAAAATATAGGAAAATATAGATTACCTCTAACAAAACTGTTTAAGGGTTGGAAATAGTAAGCACAAGATGACATATGATCTACATGGTTACGGGCGTATACATAATTTACATTTTTAATTTGTTTTTTGTACCGCAATTAAATAACAATCATTGGATACATTATGAATATTGGCATTCCTTTTGGTAAATAAATATGGGTGCTTTCCTTTTACCTTTCTCCTAATTATATATTTTATATTTTTTTTTCACCAGTTATGTGTTTCAACGATATGGCCTTTGTTCGTTTTAATTTTATAAATATATTTTCGTAAGCAAAATAACATTCAATTAAAATTGGAAGTTACCGATCTCTTTTGATTAAAAATATAGTTTTGAATGAATTTATAAAATACTCTACGTTTGAATTTGAAGAAGTTAGTTTCATTCCGTTGTAATTTAAATGTCAGAAAATATTCCCCTGCGACACGCTCCATTTAGACGTTGAATAATTGCACCCCTTTATTCTCTACACCCGCAAGCTCATTGAACTCTTCTTGTTTTGCCAACGTTAAAACGAAATGGTCATTTACTATTGTTTTCTTACTTGCTCTAATTGTATGTAATTCGATATCCACGTTACAATTGATTTAAAAATATTTACCCTGATCGTGACTACAACAGGAAGGTTTTCTTATAATTGGTGTGATCTTTAACTACTCTCGAAAATATATGCGAACAAATATTACGCAGATAAAAGTCAAACTTACAAAGACACACATTCGGCACATAAGTGGGATCAATTCACATGCCGGCGGATAAACATGAACTTTTGTCTTAAAAAGTAGGATTCAAAGCTAACAAAGAAGGTTCGAACTAAATAGGGTTCAAAGATAGGGTAAACAAAGACATCTTGATTTAACCCTTGTAGGGCCAAGGGTGGGGTCTGTCAGGCCCATGGTTTTTAATTTTATCGTTTTTCTATAGAAAACCTTTTCGGAAAATTTATATAAAATTATTTATTGTCAATCTGTAACTGAAGATTCGGTTTCTAGACTTGTTACATTTTTTTACAAAAATTCCTGTCCATAAGATTAAAACTAGTCTGTTTGGGCCTCTGAGGCCCACCCCTTGGTCCTCAACGTAACCATTAAAAAAATGTTTCATATGTCGACTTTTTTTATTTTTATGAAAACAAACAATATTTAACAGCAATAGTGTATTAATATAAAAAGTTAAACGGCTGAGGCAATTTTTACTTAAATTTGTGTAAGATTGGTAGCACTGGGTGACCTTGGTATTTCCCTCTTTTTGCCGCTTGTCATTTCAGTCTGCCAGTGTATTTGTGTTTGCCAGCATTATTGAGGTTGTGTCTGTGTTATTATTTACACCGAAATATGAGTAATTTATATGAACATAACAGTGAAATAGACAGAATATTTGATGTATTGGAAACTTTCCAAACTGGAAACCGAGAGAAAAGAATCAGCGGCTTCAGTTTTTACGCATGTTGTCGCTTGAGCTTATCAAACCGCAAGTACGAGCACAAAACATCGAAGGTCTAGCTATAGAACCACTTCTTGAACGAAAACTAACTTATAACGTTCGACCTCAACCAGTCCCACAAGCTGACGTTGGTCGTGGAAGATGCTTCATTTGTGTCGGTGCAGCGAGGTCAAAGAAAGTAAAATATGATAAGTTAGGGAAGTCAAAGTTTGTTTGTAATCATTGCAATAAACATATATGTGGAAATCATAGCAAGAATAGTGTCACCTGTGAGAAATGCCAAGCGGGTGGATGCGATTCGGATTAAATATTTTGTTTAAGGAACATTTTTATTGACTAAATCACATTTTTATGTTTTCATTATTTAATCAATATTTTTTATTATATTTCATCAAATATTAATGTAATAGTTTAGTCAATAATATAAATATAAAGTAAATAATGTAAAGTGATGTTTTTTATGAGTTCAATATATATATATATATATTTAATAGAATGAACGTTTTTGTTTTGTGGGCCTGCCAGGCCTCCCCTTGGTCTTTGAAGTAATAACCTGACCCTTGGTCCTACAAGGGTTAAAGATCTTCTATTGAACTCCTGGCTTGTATTTTGTTTGAAATAACATGAAGCAATTATATCAAAGTAGTTAAATAGCATTAACAAATTTACAACTTTCTAGAAAATTAATAAGTTTTTCAGTAGTTTTTATATGTGAATTATAATTTGTATGTAGAAAAATCGCGTTAATAGCATTTTTAAACTTTTTTATTGTTTATAATGAGTATTTAGTATTAACGTTTTAAGCTATATTGCTAAACATATTCAAATACATTACAATTCACCCTTTAATGACAAAAGGAAAACTAATGCTATTATCACCCAGTTCGGAATCAGGAGGGGGTACAAATCAATGAAACATCATTTTATAGCCTACAGCTATTACATAAGGTTTACATTAAATGAGAGTAAATAAAATGAAAGTTGTTATATGTAAATTATACGATATTCTGCATTATATGTAAACAAATTATTTCTATATTTAATACGATTTATTCCTACATGTCTCTAACATTTAAAAGTAACTACATAATAATAGCATTTGTTATAATTTTGTACATACAAAAAATAATCACAATCCAACAATTGTAATTGAAACCGTATATATATATATATATATATATATATATGTGTGTGTGTTTATATATATATATATATAAATATATATATGTGTGTGTATATATATATATATATATAAATATATATATATACATATATATATATATATATATATATATATATATATATATATATATATATATATATATATGTGAGTGTATGTAACGAAGGTCTACGATACCCAGCACAGGCAGGCTCTACTTCTTTTCCGTTGTTTTCCTCCAGAACCACACTTACTTGTAGACCGCCGACACAGGTAAAATTTGTAACAAGCAGATCTGAGACGAGCCAGAACCTGTACTGCCGAATGCCAAACTCTGCCAGAGAACCTGCCAATGGAGTTTGATTTTCAATTGGTACAATTAATTTCTATTAATCATAACTTGTCATTAAAACATTACCCATAAATAAAAATCCTTTGTAAAAACCACATAAATTTTACATAAGAAAGATATGAAATAATAACATTTGATAAAACTTACAGACTTCTAAATCTAAACATGTTCATATACCAACAGATATATTATCTTGTTATTGTTATAAATTTCAACTTATTTCCTTCAGTATTTACAGTGAAAGCCATTTTGAAAATTTCTGTCGACTATGAAAATCTGAATAAAAGTTATTTAAAAAGTTTAATATAAATTTAAATTGTCAATTTTTTAGATCACTTTTTATTTCCTGAATTTCCTTTGAAATTAATAAAATATAAATTTTATAAATTTTAAAATTGATTTAAATCTTTAAAAATTTCAAATAAACATAGTTAATAAAAATTTAAAAATTGAAAGACAATCAAAGACAGTGCTAACTTCTTTGCTAGTCTACTACCACAGGAATCCTTTGATTTGACACAGCCCTCGATCCGGTGGTTTGGTCCTCGATCCGGTCTGTCCTTGGTCTGGGGTTCACATCTCCCTCTCGCTTTCTCTCCTCCTTGGCTCCTCGTTCTTGCTCCGCGTAGGTCCCTTTCTGTTTGCCCACACAGGTGGGCCTTTTCTTTGTCTTGGTAGTTTGGTTTTAATTTGATCGCATTTTTATATAGCTTTGAAGAGATCTGTTGTTTAGCGCTCGTTATTCTCGCCTGAATTTTGCTTTGCTAAGCTTCATTTATCCTTTAATCTTGATTTAACTATTTTTTATATTTATTTCAAAACCTCTTTACGCCTACTTACAGTTCGTTTTGCGTACAAAATTATTTTTATCATTTACTATTCACGTAACAAGGCTCGTCGCGTAATATTATAATTTGGAAAACAGAAAACTCCTTGATCACCTATGTTAATATATTCGGTTTTAGGGGGTATACTCCTAAACCTTACACCGGGAATACACGAGTTCTACATGTTGGTGTCACCACTCACCTTTACCAGCACATTGTCTATTTATTGATACTATTAAGAAATAAACGTAAGACCCTATAAAAATGTCCAACGCATCTAGAAGTATCCATAAAGCCATGAGTTACCACTCTTTATGTATACCACTCTTCTTGTATAAGCAATATTGAATAAGAAGATGGTTTAAATAAAGGCTAAGTGAAGGACAGAACTGCAAGGAATCGTAGCCACCCATGAGTGAACTAGATTACATTCAGTTAGGCTATTCATATCCATTAAAAAATATTACTGCATTTCTGTTTAGATATTTAAGAATAAAAGGGCAATCAAGATATAAGGAGCTGGACACACAGCTTTGCTTAAGGGTAGTCCGAAATGTAAATAAATAGGGAAACACAAACAGGGAAGGCGGTTTAAAATTTTTTGTTTTCAGATATATATATATATATATATATATACCGATTACAAATAATAATCTTTAGTTACGTCACCCCTTAATTGTTGATAACAAGTTGGAAACAGTGCATATTAAGTACACAGATAATTCTCTCTTCATAAATATTTCTCAAGTTTTATAGATTTTTCGTGGCTTAATGATTGAGAATTTTTCAAATTATTCATGAATTACAATATAAAGCTCAAATGATCAAATTATTAAAAAAATTTTTTTTGTATTAATACATAAAAATTGTATTTTTAAACCGTAAATAATGCGACTCTACAAAATATTTTCTTTTTAAATATTTCAGCCACCATGCTAAAAATTCATCTTCATGTTTTCACTATATCTACGTTATGCATAACCTTCCTAACTAATAAATAAACTATATCATCCATAATGTCTTATTTACCCTACAGTCATGTTAAAGCCCACACAATAATCATAGTATAATATATCAGTTATTGTAATACTGCACCATTAAATCTCAATATAAATCATTCAATCGAAGTTATAAATATCTTGTATAAAATTCCTTACTCAATGTTTGCCAGCGTCGAAGATGAAAACGGGAGAAAATGACTTTTGTGATCGAAGTATTTAAATTTCGAAACTTTATTGTTCATGACGAGCTAGCTGTCAATCACCTAATACAATTTGAAATTATTTGCCACCAGTCATTCTTTTAATAACATGAACATCCTTCACAAATGTGACAAAGGCCACAAAAATAAACACATTAGAACAATACCAAATATACAAACATAGCAGCACAATAAAATGAACAAACACGACACGGATCACATTTACTTTTCGATCACATCACTTCTAACTTACAAAAATTGGAACTGAAAAGTACACCTGCATGAATATTAGCGGCAGAAACGTGAGTCTAAAGAAGTCGTAAGACGAAAATGTTTTATCCGATTGTAAGTTGACAATGTAACAACTTATAAGTAAAAGAATGTCTGGTCGCAAGTAATTTCAAATTGTAATAAACGAAATATTATTTCTGGCCAACAGAGTTGTTTTTAATAACCTTTTACAATATAAATTTTATTTTAATCAGGGAGTAAATACCAATGAAGCGATTAAATTATTTTGTCTTCCATGTCTTCGTTTTCTATTTTCTGTTCAAATATACTAATTTCTGTTCGTCGGTACCACCTCCGATGTAAACCTTTGCTTTGAAACTAACAACATACTTTTGTCACTCTTGATCCTCTTTAATCGTTATAACTAATGTTACACTCTTTCATACAACGGAATGTGTTATATATATATATATATATATATATATATATATATATATATATATATTTTAAAATAGGTTAGATTATTATTAAAGTACAAATTGTAAGTCACACAATATAATTGTATGCAATAGACTTATAATACACCCTAATCACCAATAAAACTTTTTCTGTACATTATAATTCGAATGAATCATCATAAAATAAAATATCTTTGAACATGCTTACTTTAGATTTGAAATATACAACAAGTATATTTCTTATTAAAAGTTGCTACAATAAATCTCTATAAAAATATATTTATATTTTAATGACCTACGATACTCACTTCAGGTTTTTTCCTGTAATTTAAAGGAAAGTAATAATTCATTCAGTAGTAAAACGCAACGCTTTTGTAAAATTCAAGTAATCTATTATGTTTTTAAAATGTACATTCCTAATTGAAATCAATAAAGAATAATAATTTGTTAGTTTCTTTATTTTATATTTACAAATATTATAAAATGTATATACATAAGTCATAATAACAATATTTGGTAGCAGAATAGCAAGCGAATTTCCTTGCAATTTATCATTTTCGTTTCCATAAATGGTAGTACTTTTGTTTGTTAATATTTATTGGCTTTCTTTTTCGTCGCTTGCATTATATTGTATTTTTTCTCATTGTCTGTTTCTGATGCAAAGTTCCTTACCGATAATCCAGTTTGGTTGTATTATTTATTATGTTTATTATCTTTAATCCTACAGGATTATTTAAGATATTGTGAGGTAATCCTGACACAAATTTTAGGTTTATCAATGAGGTTCCAACGACAACCACATTGGGGCAAAAGAAAAATTCGTATACATCTTTGAGTGCATTTCTAGCTATGTAAAGTTGGTTTTCTTTTAAAGCGCTAGACTTCGAACATTAAAGTACTCAGTTCGAATCCGACCTAGAACCCCCAAATGTTTATAATTTAA
This sequence comes from Prosapia bicincta, assembly GCA_036971475.1. Taxonomy (NCBI): domain Eukaryota; kingdom Metazoa; phylum Arthropoda; class Insecta; order Hemiptera; family Cercopidae; genus Prosapia; species Prosapia bicincta. Next base: position 219,391 of record JBAIZL010000087.1, read on the forward strand.
TGATCCATAAGATTATTTGATAAAACTGTATTACCATCTATTGCTATCAACTATAGGTTAAATGAAATTAATTTGAAAGTGATTGGATGAATAAAAACGTATTTTATTACAGATTGAAAGTTTGTACAAGATACATATAGCGAGAATGTGACCTAATAGAAGGAATTAATTAACTGTAATTCCGTAAGTAACTAAACATTATAATTCAATCAGGGTAGAATTTATATAGGTGATTGTAGGAGGTTATCCGGTCTAGACACAATATTTATAACTAATAGGAAAGCGAGAAAACCACATAGCAATGACACTATTTCAATTCGGCCGGCATTTGTATATATAACGTTATTTACATACGGAATTCAATTTATAAAATCCCCCCTATCTTTCATGTAAAAATAAGTACCCTCTTGCAAATAAATAAAGATTGTTTTAAAAAATAGTTTTGATGGAGATGTATTGCTGAATAAAACCTTATTTTAGTTATACTTACTTATTATTGTTATGCTCTTCTAGATGGATAAAAACTATTTTCTTATTTTTTGATTATTACCAACTGTAGTTTATGTTTTATTTCATATTAGCATTTATTGAGGTTTGAGTAATACAAGTTCATCTTATTATTCTATTTATGCTTTACTTATATCTCTTACTTGCTCAATAGTAGATCAACAAAAACAAAAGAAATATATACAACCCACAATTATATAATTTTAACTCAAAGGCGTGGCAAGTAAGTTATGACGTCATCATCAGTGATTCTGTAACAAACATACAGCTTTAATTAAAAAATGGAACTTTACCTATAATATTTTATACTTTAAGATAGAACCGAATCTGCTCATTGCCAAATTTACAACCTCGGCTACTAATATATTTACAATAAACAAAATGTGATAATTACAAATATTTAGTTTTGATAAAACTGTGGTATTAGTCAAATGTAATATTACAATATTATTCAATTAATTTAGATTATACCTAATATTTAACACTACATTAAATTTCAAAAAACTGTTTTTTTATTAATTCTAATTCGTTATTAACAGTTTTATATCTATATCTATTTATAAATGAATTTGTACATTCATCTATGTTTTTAAAATGTGTCCCATTCTACAATAGGATTAAACTTTCACTTCTAAATATATGATCCTCGTTAAAACCATTCTTTAAAATAGCTTTTACAGCAGATCAATATGCTTATCTACATGATAAAAGCTGACACAAATTTTAAAAAAACATACAAAAGCTTACACGTACCTGTATAAACAGTATTTTAAACCTATAACCTAGGTGAAATACTATCTATTTTGTAAGATTCTGTGATGTAGTTATTTTATAATCTATAAATTTTAGAAGGTTTTAAAGTTCTATTTTGCACTACGTGATACAATAGTTTATTTTTAGCCTGCATCTACTCTGGGATTAGATGCTATAAAATTCCATTACCCATTTTGATCAAAGAATATAATCTATCCTATAGGATAGATAAGCCCTCCTTTTATTGGGGCTGATACATTAAACTTAAATCCACTCCAGAAACTTAAATAACGACACAGCGAATACATAGCTTATCAGTTACTTTTCTCGTTAAATGCACAAGTTTTTAAAAATAAGAGATGGACTTGTTTCTTGTGCAAACTATATTTATTTATTTTATGAAGTGAAACGTTAACTAGTTGTGAGATTACAAGCCTAACATGTTTTCCTTCCTGCTTAAGAAAACAATTATTTAGACCACAAAATAAAGAAACGTATTTACACACACAACATATACATAATCGTCTATTATAATGCTGCATTTTAAAATAATACAAAAGTTGCTAAAGATAGTGTCTCCAAGTTATATTACGTAAAATAATGGAAACAACAGTCAGTGAAAGTTTGGATATTTATTTGGATATTATTAAAGACTAACGTCTGCCTTCAGGGAAAGTGAATATTTAAGTAGCTATTAATATATATATATATATATATATATATATATATATATATATATATATATATATATATATATATATATTTCAACTAAATTAATTAATTTCATCCTGAACAATATTTAATTAAAATTCAGTTTCAAAATGTGTATTCAGAAAAACTCATTTAGTTCTTTTCTGCACCTAATCTAGGATAGTCTCCTATAAAATATTGTTGTTGGTTTTGATGAAACTATTTAATCTATCCAATGCAGTTTCGTTTTACAAGGTTTAAAACTAAAGTACCAATGGATGGAAAAACCGCTCGTCTTGTTCTATTTTGTATTCAACATTGACGTTCACAGATATTTTATGACAACTTTACCCTACAACAAATATTTAAATTACAAAACGTAATAAGGCTGTGAGTTATTATCTATACATAAGTTTTAAGTTTATATGATGTATAAAACATCTATGATATTGAGCGTGTTAAAGAATAAAATCCCTACTTATATTGTGATGCTTTATGCAATTATTTATTTATTAAAGAGAAGATCATTAGATTTAGACATTATGAGATAAAGTATGTCAGCAACGTATCTCTATGATTAACAAAAAATTCAATGAAGGTTTATAAAATAATAAATGTATAGTTAAAAAATAATTTTAGTTTATTTAGTAATAGGAAAATTTAAAGAACTTTTTTACCTTCTTTCAAAGTTAAATAGTAATTTTGAATTTTTTTTTCTTGTGAATATTTACCAACATATCAATTACTTTTCTAGTCCTAATATTGTTTGTGAGTAAACCAAAAAATATAGGAAAGCATATAAATACGAGCTTTTAAATTAAGCAAGACGAAAGGTAACAACAAAGCTTAGATTTGCACACTGAGTGTCTTCAACTGTAGTAATATACACGTTATCTCTCATTAGATTAGAAGCGATGAATATTGACGAGAGGTCTTCAGGGAAATTTCAAAAGGAACATTGATAAACAGATTTTGATCAAAGCGTAAAATAAAATTTTACCGAATGTAATTACCATAATGGAGGGTCAATTTGTAAAATTATATTTTTTGACAAATAAAAGTAAAATTGTTAAAGTGTTCTATTTTTTATCGATGCATTATTAAATATATATTATAAAACGGCAAGACAATAAGCCGTTCTTCATGGGCAGGTATACCGTAGTTTTCGTTTAGAAAATTAGGAATAATAAACACGAAAAATATATACAACACTCAATTATAAACTTGTATTCAAAGGCGCTTCAATGACATTACGTCATTATCATCAGTGATGCTAACATAAAAAAATTTAATTAAAAAACAATATTGGTAAAACATTTTTCTCTCTTTCTTTAAAGTTTTATACTTGTGATATCATCACAAATGATGATGACGTGATACCACTGAAACGCGTGTGGAAATCAAGTTTATTATTTGAGAGCTGTATTTATTTCTCATGTTTGTAACATTATATCATGATACAGGTATTATATTGTTTATATTAATGATAATATTCACGTATTTATTATAAACGCAGTTGTTTAGCCTTGAATGCTATTTAATAATTAACAAAATTTCAATAATTATATTTTTAATGAGTTTTAAATTAAAGATTGTGAATTTAAAAAGATTTTCATATAAGGAAAAACAGGAACACTGGTTCATTGTATCCACTTATCATTATTGATATACTGTATGTATTCAAGAATCCTGTTTGGTATGTTTGCGAGTCGACTTTCGAGAGCTTAGTACTAACCATCCTCTAATTTTCGAATTTTAGATACCTCTTCTTAATGTAATACCCAATATTTTACTATTTTATTATTTTAGGAATTTAAACGCTTAAGTTTATTATACCGAAGAATAAAATCATAAAAATATATTATTCTACGAACTTCATTATTTTGTTTCAATGGAAACAAACGATTTAAATGATTTAATGTAGGTAACAAATAACAAGTAACCACCAGAGACAAAACATACAATTTTTTGAATACACTTTAAAGTTTAACTTTGTTTAAACATATTTAGGAGCTAGAAGAAATCTAAAGTTATTACCCATGCAAACATAACCTATTTTATCTCCTTAACAATATGAAATAATAGTATTTTTTCTCAACACTAAGTAAAGTTCAATATTTCCACTTCACTTCATGAATGAGTTTAAATTAAACTGCTAAGTAGATGCTTGACATGTGTTTCTGTCAGATGATAGACTTATCATTCGATTATTAAGGATTGGTTATTCGGAAAACCCACATCATTTCTGTCCTTTCAAAGCAACTGATCCTGTTAGCTCTTCCAGTTCCCTTAGCAGTTCGTTTCTGATCCTTATTATATTAATATTTGAATGACAGACATTGAGCTCAGGTTACATATACTTTCTATAACTACGATGTATACGTTTGTATGTATCAAGCTAAAGTACTACTAGTAAAAATAGTTTCTAATATATCCAAATATTTATATTGATGACTTATAAATATCATAGGCTACTTTATAATAAAACGTTTTTGGATCTTCAAAATTTTCACTCGCTAAAATGGATTTTACATTCCTGTTGACCATTTCAGCAAGTGGCCCCACAGGATCCAGGTTTTGCCTTTATGTTCTACATAGCTTTGATCCAACCTGGTCTTAAACAGAACATATTTTTAAACTGTAATATCTATCTATTTAGAAACACTTGGAGGTACGTGAACTTGGATCGTTAGTGTATTATATTACTTTTTGAATGCATGTGGTCCGAACTCCAAATTAGTTTAGGTTTGTTGAAAATTAGATTTATATCTTCATTTTATCTTATGCCTTTTCACAGACCAGCCAGGACTTATGACGGTGAGCGATGGGTATGGGTCTTTAAAGTTTTTTGTTCTATCGTAGAATACTCAAGTAACTTTGAAGATAAAAATCTTTACTTAGGAAAAATACTTGATATCAGTTAATGACTCAAAGGTTGACGGTAAGTTGACTGCAATGAATTTGCAGCATCTGTCTTCCGACCAACAGTAACGTGTGTCTTCCTAATGTAGGAATGATTATCCTAAAAAGAGTGTTAGGCTTTGGGTAACCACAAGAAATCTGATCCATACGATGTAGATCTGATACAATGCACTCGGGAAATATAAAGTTAAGTGTTTGTTATACGACATTTCGGATCCGTATAGTTTGATATAAACACACAGATATGTGTTTAATATAATTCACACTGAAGTTGATATTAGTCTCTATGTATTATCGGTTAACCTTCCACAAGGGCTGTACTTGGAAGGAAGACTTAGGTAAAGTCATGCAAAAACAGCATATAGCATTTAGCTCTAACTCTTGATAGGAAAGCCATGATGACGATAATAAAGAAAGTTAAACAAATTTAATTTATTCACCAAACTGAAAATTGCTAAATAGATTCCAATGATTTTGAATATTACCTTAATCTCTTTCATACTTGATACACCATTCATTTCTGATTCGATTATCTATATCGTCGCTCTTGATAGTAATATTATATTTTCCTTGTATTTCTATTTTGGTGTAAATTTTTTTGTTATAGACTTCTTGTAAATATTTAATAATCTCAAATTTATGTTTTAAATAATATGTAACACTTTATGTTTATTGTTAACAAATAATATTAACAAAAACCTGTTTGTCAGTTCCTACTTAGGTCAACAAATTAGAAAA
>JBAIZL010000087.1:227500-240000 GCA_036971475.1 Prosapia bicincta
AGCTTTCTTGATTTAGTTGCTAGTACACATTCACAAAGGTGTTCTGAGTTAATGAAAGCGTATATTTATATACGTATAACTTGTATAAATATTTAGGTTATGCCACGACCCTATCTCAAAAGAGCGCAGGTGAAATAAGACCTTACGAGGTGAGACCGCACCCGTTATTAAAACGTTACCTGTATTACTATTACAATGCATTGAATAAAAACTGTAATTTCAAAGCAACCAACAAAATAACAAGGGCTTATACAATAAAGCTGATGTTTCTAGTGTCTAGTAGTTGAATATTAATTAAAACAACCTCTCACCACAAATTCAACAAATTTTATTTTAACCTTATGTACATATCGACTACAAAGGAATCATCTTCTGAGGTATTTTTACAAATAACTGACTTACAACTAAACCTATGCGTATTTATAAGCAACGGGAACTCCTTGGCCACGCCCCCTACACTATCCGAACAATCATGTTACGAGTATCAACTAGCTGTGGTCTAACAGAAGGAGTTACCATTACATTATTTTTGAATTTTACAGTAATTAATAAATTTACACATTCAACAATTAAAACTATAACTATCTCTTAACTAGATACAACTGGGAATTCGGGATAGGCCCTTTGTCAGAATTTAATAATTTATTAGTTTTATATTTATTAATAAACATACTTTCGAAACTATTTAACATATTTTTTGATTTAACATTTTTAATTAACTTAAGGTTATTTATATCTCGGTTATGATTAGTTTCTAAGATATGTTCAGCTACACTTGATTTCTCTGGCCTTTGAAATTTTATATGACTAATGTGTTCTTTGAATCTAGTGGAAATTTTTCGTTTTTAGTTTGACCAATATAAATCTTTTCACATGAATTACAAGTTACTTTATAAATCCCTGACTTATCAAATGATTCTGTTTTATCTTTTGGGTTACCTAAGAGATTTTTAAGGCTATTTTGGCTCTTATATGCTACTTTAAAGTTTACTTCTTTAAAAACTTTTTCTAGGCCTTTTGTTAAATTTTTATCAAAGGGTAAACTAATATATTTATTTTTAACAGTTTCTCTCTCTGGTATTAAGGTAGTGGAATCTTTTCTTAATTTATTCAAACTCTGCTTTCTTAATATATTATTAATAATTTTAGGGTCATATCCATTAATTTTGGCTATTTCTTTAATTCTAGCAAGTTCAATTTCAAATCTATTTTTATTTAAAGGTGATTCAATTAATCTATTAATCATACTATTAAATACTGCAAGTTTATGTGACATACAATGGTTCGAATTTATTATTCGTAATTTTGCGATATATATCAAACTCTATTTCATTATTGTTCCGTATACATAAAATATCAAGAAACGGTAAACTATTATTCTTCTCTAACTCATAAGTAAATTTAATGTTTCTATGGTGTTTGTTAATATCTGATAAAAAATTGTTAATATTACATTCTTTAAGATTAAAAATTGCAAATATGTCATCTACATACCTAACCCATACCTTTGGGAAATACGAGAGTTATTTTTTAATTCTTTTTCAAAATTGTTTATAAAAAGTTCAGCTATAAAAGGTGATAAGCTATTACCCATAGCTGTACCATCTTTTTGCTCATAAAATTCATTATTAAATGAAAAATAATTTTGTTTCATACAACACCTATCCCAATTGTATCTATTAGTTAAGAGATAGTTATAGTTTTAATTGTTAAATGTGTAAATTTAATAATTACTGTAAAATTCAAAAATAATATAACGGTAACTCCTTCTGTAGGACCAGACCTAGTTGTTACTCGTAACATGATTAGTCGGATAGTGTAGGGGGCGTGGCCAAGGAGTTGCCGTTGCTTATAAATACGCATAGGATTAGCTGTAAGTTAGTTATTTGTAAAAATACCTCTGAAGATGATTACTTTGTAGTCGAAATGTACATAAGGTTAAAATAAAATTTGTTGAATTTGTGGTGAGAGGTTGTTTTATTAATATAAACATTTACGCAACAGTTGCTTTAAGTTGTTGTCTAGTAGTTGAAGTTGGGATAATGTTGAAACGTTTACAGGATTGTTGTATCTCCTTTAACAATAACCTATATGAATCTTTCCAATTTATAATTATTAAAATTATTATGTTTTAACAAAAACTCTGTAGCATTGCCTAAAATGTACTACACAATATTATGGGTTTGTGTGAGTGTGTATGATTGATGTTTATTCTGTGTGTGTGTGGGAGTTTCATTATATTAGTTCTAGATATACTAAAAACTGAAATTAATTACGTAACCACCTCCACATTACACTTTACCTCATATTTTAACAATTTGCAACGAAGTTGAATTACCAAAGTTATTTCTCGAAGCCGTTGTCTAGAAAAGGTATAATTAATTGCCGGAACACAAACAGCCTGCGGTTAAGCATCCGTGAAAACGAGAGAGTAGATCGTGCCGGAGTTAACTCTAGTTTTAAATCTAGTTAAAGGTAACCTGTTACAGTGATCAATAACTGTTTACATTACTCTTAGCTCTAGCTTCTCTATATCATCATTTTATTATTTTTCTTTTACAGGAATACTTAAAGAGCATAGATATTTACTGAATTATTTCATTATGTTAAATGCAATATTATAATATTACAGAATCGCCGTAAAGTGCTAAGAAAGTTTTCCAGCTTTATTTATAGAATTGTAGTCTTATGTAATTAAAATAGTAAAAAATACGTTCCGTAAATCATTTCCAGTACGGTATGTGTATATATCTTGACAAATAAAATATTTTCATCTATTAAAAAAAGAAATCTATTCCGGTCTTTATTATTCTTTTCGATAATACGTTTTACAGTTCCTATAATTACTTTATACTCTCCATATAATTATTAATATATTAAATGGTTCAATTTCCAATCGTTAATTAAATACTTTTTATTCATCCCTACAAGCTCCAGTAGATTTTTTTGAACTTGTGGTGGAAGGCACTTGGTGATAATGAAATAATTTCCTTTTATAATTGTCCACTTTATATTATCATTCAGTCACTTGTATATATATGTTTATATTATTTATAGTTATTTATTAAAGTAACCAAAACAAATATTTTTTGTTCACCCAAATAGAAGTTGGCTTAAATTTCGTTTGGTAATTGAGTTAACTACCTATCAATTGATTTCAAATTTTAAAATACGTCATACTGTCACCACTTTGAGTAGCCAAAGACCTTTATAGTTTTAATGTAGCTGGGGCCTTATCTAGATATATCCTTTGTATTAACACATTGAACCAATCTCAAATCGTGAAAAACCTAGTTTACTCTTTCTAATATTTTCTTCATATTCGAAATCCAATTTCATGCAAGTACTCTTCAAAAACTTACGAATTAAAAAAGATTTAAAAAATTATCCGCTACAACTTTTAACAATTAATAAAGTAACACACACACACACACACACACACACATACACACAAACAAACACAAATATATATATATATATATATATATATATATATATATATATATATATATATATATATATATAGCATGTAAAAGAGGTGTATATATAAAGAGTTATCATGTTTTCGTAAGAATAGTTTACAAAATATAGTGTTTTAACAATACTGTGTTTAAATAAAAAGCTTTTCAATTAGATCTATCTAGACTGTTTTATTCATTACCCTATAACCTTTTCCGACATGTATTTGACTTTTTAGAAGAACCAAAACTCCTAGTTTTTAAACAACTATTCTTTACATTTAACCTCTATCTCGTCGCTCCCGAATCTGGTGGCTTGCACTAACTGAACAAAGTGGGTACATGATGCTTAAATGATAATATAATAATCATAATTTAAATGATGAGGCACAATGAGTTTGCTAAACGACAAAACTGATTTACGTTTCAACACTTTGACAAGGGGCGTTCTGGAGCTAGTACGTACAATTCGAGTAGTTAATGCATACCACTTTCAACAGAATGCCCTTTCTTACTTCTACCTTATCTGAGGCGTAGCAACAGCCATCATTTTTATGCAGGTTCAAGTTTCCTGCAACTAGCGAGACCTTAATTCTCAACAGAGGTGTTTTTGTACTACCCAGATAATAACTTGGCTTTCATTTCACCCGTTTGAACGATACGGATTAGCATGGTTTTCGGTACCCAGCTTGGCTATTATTTACCTTAGACATTCTGCCACAGTTTCTATAATACACCCACTGCTAGTGAGAGATATATTTATAACATAACGTGATCATAGTGGTACTATTCTCTTACCGATTTCAAAATCCTCTGCACCAAAACTTCAGTAATGAATGTTGGTCTTCCTTTGCACTATATGTATATTCGTGTGTCCATTTATTCCTTTTTACCCATTACTATTCTAATCTGTAAACCAACTTTTTTATAGACAAAAAACATCAAGTGATGCATTTCGGACTTGAAATATATAAAATGTTACAATATTTGCTGTGTTCTTTAATACAACGATGTTAATACAAAAGTTTATTTATTTAGTATCAGGTAAAAACCATATACACAGCAATAAAGATACGACTTTTAATGGTTTCCCTTACGGAATGTATTAGCTTCACTAATAATAAATTTTGCTGCAAGAAAAAGATTCGAACTTATGTTTCCTCACTATTTTCGTAATATATTACAATCTCCAACAGCGATCTGTTCTACCGCGCAAAGGCTTATAAATGAATAAAAGATGTATATGTTTCTAATGAAATAAAGATCAGGGGTAATTCACAATTTAATAAAGACGTAACATTAAGTGGAACAATTTACTCAGACAGTAACTTTCTTAATAAAACTATCCACATTAGAAAGTTACTTTATTCTTTAATCACTCAACTACAAACCTTACACATTATGGCGGTTTATATATATACGACTATAATATTTTCCAGTATCTAACTGAAACTATATTCTACAAAAGTTGTAACTAACGTCCTTTTAGTCATATATTTTCAATAATCTTGTGTTACAATAAGATAATTAACCTTTGAAAAGTTTTACTTATTTCATGATTTTTCCTTTTTTAAAATAATTAATCCACTTTATAGAGTTTGTATAATCATGTGTTGAAGTTAAACTTGAACCACGACTTGTATATATTGAAACAGCTGCATTTATTTAATGTGATTTTAGTATCTGTAAACTAATTAGTCAAGTAATTGAGTAAATAAAATGATATTTCTATTTGTTTCAATGATATTATATCCTCGTTTCAGCGATCTCTGTAGGATTGCTGAGGCCCTCTATAATTCGGACTGCAGCTATGCAAACCTCAACATAAGTATAGGCCTCGCCTACTTTTCTACAACGGAGCTAGGGACCCTCATTATGCCGCTACAGTCTATATCTGTGGACCCTGGGGGTCCATTCGCTACTACCTTCACCAGCCCCGTAACCAAGGCCAACTGGCTTTTATGAGCCTAGACATCCCCGACGTCGGTGGAGCTAAGGAAACAGTCGACGTCAACACCACCGCCGCCTCCTACGTCGACGGCACCACCACCACCTCCTCCGTCTCTGTTGTCACCGTCACCATCACCACAGTCAACACACCACCTCCACGACCGTCGACACCGTCACCTAATCCACAACCTCCATCTGTCTCTTCCGAGGAGGAAATTCGCCTGACGGAAGAAGATTAATGAATATCAGCACGTTGATGCTACTGTGGGATTTCAATCTCTAATTCTAGTCTGTATATATATACAAGTATAATTTTATTATTTTATATGTTATTTTCAGCTGAGGCCCTCTGCAATTCGGGCTGCAGGTATCCAGCCCTAAACATAAGTATAGGCTTCACCTACTTTTCTACGACGGAGCTAGAGACCCTCATAATGCCGCCCCGGTCTATCTCACCGTGAACCCTAGGGGTCCATTCACTACAACCTCCACCACCCCCGTCAACAAGACCAACTGGGGTTTGTTGGCCAATGTATCCCCGACGTGTGTTGGAGGAAAGGGAACAGTCGACTTCACCACCACCACCGCCTCCTCCATCACCAACGCCACCAGCACCTCCTACGTCGCTGATGTCACCGTCGCCATCACCACAGTCAACATCACCACCTCCACGACCGTTGACACCGTCACCTCATCCACAAACTCCATTTGTCTCTTCCGAGGAGAAAATTCGCCTGATGGGAAAAGAGGTAATGAAGATCGGTACGTTGATGCGACTCTGGGATTTCAATCCCTAATTCTAGTCTGTATATATATTTGTATAATTATATTATTTTATATGTGATGTTTTTTTCAATAAAACCTTTATCAAGTATACCTGTTTACACATTTTTATCCTAACCTCTCTCTCTCTCTCTCCCCCCTCACTTATATACCACTCGAGAATTTAACATACACAAGGTCAAATATTTAGCTCAGTGGTAGAGTACGATCTTCACAATTATAATAAGACAGGCATGAGCTTATGAAATAATTAATGAGTTCACAAATGAACAATCTTACAGGGAGCAGTAACCAAATCGCTTTTACATCTGCAAATTTTGAAAATAATTTGCAATAGGGGCAGTACATTACAGTAGCGGAGGCACATTACGGTGGTCACCGTAGATTACAGTATTGGAAGTACATTACAGTATTGGAATTACATTACCTTATTGGAAGTACATTACAATATTGGCAGTACATTAGAGTATTGGCAGTGCATTAGAGTATTAAAAGTACATTACAGTATTGATAGTACATTACAGTATTAGTAGTACATTGCAATAGTGGTAGTACATTTTAGTAGTGGCAGTAAATTGCAGTAGATGCAGTACTTACAGTATTGGCATTACATTACAGTAGTGTCAGTGCATTACAGTATTGGAAGTGCATTACGGTATTGGCAGTACATTATACAATTGAAAGTACATTACAGTATTGTCAGTACATCACAGTATTAGGAGTACATTGCAATAGAGGGAGTACATTTCAGTAGTGGCAGTACGTTGCAGTAGTGTCAGTGCATTACAGTATTGGAAGTACAATACAGTATTGGATATGCATTACAGTATTGGAAGTGTACTACAGTAGTGGCAGTACATTGCATTATTTTTTGCAGTACATTATAATATTGGCAGTACATTACAGTAGTGGCAGTACATTACAGTAGTGTCAGTGCATTATAGCATTGGAAGTGCAATACGGTATTGGCAGTATATTATACTATTGAAAGTACATTACAGTATTGTCAGTACATCACAGTATTAGGAGTACATTGCAATAGAGGAAGTACATTTCAGTAGTGGCAGTACGTTGCAGTAGTGTCAGTGCATTACAGTATTAGAAGTACATTACAGTATTGGATATGCATTACAGTATTGGAAGTGTACTACAGTAGTGGCAGTACATTGCATTATTTTTTGCAGTACATTATAATATTGGCAGTACATTACAGTAGTGGCAGTACATTACAGTGGGGGCAGTACACTGCATTATTTGAAGTACGTTATAGTAGTGGCAGTACATTACAGTAGTGTTAGTACATTACAGTATTGGAAGTGGATTATAGTATTAGTAGTACATTGGAATTGTATCAGTACTTACAGTATTTACAGTACATTACAGTAGTGTAAAAACATTACAGTATTGGCAGTACATTAAGGTATTAGAAGTACATTACAGTATCCGTAGTACATTACAGTATTGAAAGTGCATTACAGTATTGACAGTACATTACATTATTTGGCAGTACATTATATTAGTTGCAGTACATTACAGTAGTAGCAGTACATTACAGTAGTGGCAGTACACTACAGTATTGGAAGTGCATTACAGTATTGGCAGTACATTACAGTAGTGGCAGTACTTTACATTATTTGGCAGTAGATTATAGTAGTGGCAGTAGATTACAGTAGTAGCAGTACATTACAGTAGTGGCAGTACACTACAGTTTGAAAGTACATTACAGTATTGGCAGTATATTAGAGTATTGACCAACTATACAAAAAAACATGAAGCCTTTTTCAAAGTGTTATAGCTACACTAGTTGCAATGATAGACTAAAGAAGATATTTTAGTATGTTCAAAAAAGTTAACGTTTTTAAGGAATAATATGAGGCAAGATTGACTTAATAAATGTATAAAAAGTGGTAATCTTCAGAAATCGAGTCATCAATTTATTTACCTATCAAAAAAACAGTCGAGTTTATATCAATTCTACAACTAAAACAATAATTTTTAATATAGGTTATTGTACATCTTCAGGCCCTACAATTTATGAATCTGGTAAGTATAAATATTTACTACCTGGTAAGTAAACCTAATTACAGTTTATTGCTTTTATGATATACGTTTTGACAATTAATTGTATAATTGCGTCAAGCAAGTTCTAACTGTATTTATTCTCAGCGGTCCCACCAATGAAATTAGTCTACCAGTTCATACGAACATTCAGTCATTTGGAATTTACGAGTTATTAAAAAGATCTGAAACTGAGGAAGAACTTACGATCCGTTAGTTCTGGTGATTCCTATTGGTTTTCTGTCGAGAAAGAACTAATATCATTCAGTAGCTCGATGCACCGGCAAAGCAATTGGCTGCTCTCCAACTAGCAGATGCATCGGCCATCTATATTGAAATTGAACTAGTTACTACTCTGACGACTTAAAGGAATTTTTAATTAAACGGGAAACAGGAAGATACAAAGTTCACCAGTTCAGTGACCACTAAGAATACATTATTTCAAACTACTTAATACTTGCTTTAGCACAGTAATTACTATTTAATATTTAGTTATTTTGTGGTAGTTAAGTCGATTTCATACTCTACTGACACACGTGTCAGGTGTGATGAGAATATGTATCAGGTGTCACACTTAAGCTGTGAAACACTGTTTCCCTGTCCTGAATATGTCAGTCAAAGTTAAGGGTAGTCGGTGCACTATAGAAAAAAATTAAAAAAACTGTCTTTTCTTGGTTGAACATTCAGTGACGGGGGTCGCATCTGAAAACCAAAAGATTATTGCTGTGAGTACATCAGGGTCTATTTCAGAAATGCCCACGGCCCTCGAGTTGGTTTTTGCGGACCGCAGACAATTCTAAAATGTTGCTTGAGAATTTAGAGAAACGTAATACTACTTCCCTACTTTCATAGCGAAAGGCATGAGCAAGCTCAATATTGCTGTACTAGCAGTATTTGTAGCAATATTTAAACATAACTTATCTGCACCCCATAATTCAGGGAAAGTCAAAAGTTGGTGAGGTTTCATCATTGGATTACTACAAAAATTGCTTACCTCTTAAAATGGTTAATCTGCGAGAATAATGTTTTTTATTTCGTGTTTGTTCGTTAGTACTTATATTTGTGACATGCTTTTTCGATAATGGAATTATCAAATCTAAAGCTTGTAATCGTTTGCAACAACAAACACTTGGAATCAACTTAGAAAATAATAACCCCAAACATTGAAGAGTTATCAACAGAAAAACCGTTTCAAAATTCTTACTAAAATAATTGCTTTTCAGACTGCATTTTATGTTTATAACATTTTCAAGGTGAAAATAGTTTTGTTTTTAATTCTGGTGTAATAACAACATTACAACATTATAAAAATTGGGAATTATTGACACCTAGATACATTATTACAGGTATGTATGTTATTATATATTATAAAATGGGTGTGTATGTATGGTATTTATACATTTAACAATATAAAATGTAGGTTATAATATTTGGATATTCAAGCACATCTAAACAAAATCCCCGGCTCGATAAAAATGAGCAGTTAATTGACCCACGGTTCAAATAAGGTTGTGCATCCATGTTCTACTTATGTGATTTTCTCTACCATAAAATGTATGTATGTGTACTTACGAACAGATGATTTCTTAAGATATTGGTGGTTGCACACCTACCTTAAGAGTGACACCTCAATGGACGCACCTTCTACCTTATCTGCACTTAGAGTGACAACTCAATGGCTTCCCTCCTGCTTTAAAATGGCACCCCAATGTTGCACCTCCTACCTTAAGAGTGAAACCTCAAAGGTTGTACCTCCTACCTTTTCCGCCCTAAAAGTGACACTTTAATGACTGCACCTCCTACCTCACCTCCCTTAAAAGTGCCACCTCAATAGCTGCACCTCTTGACTTAAGAGTGACACCCCGGTAACTCCACCCTCTGCCTTAAGACTGACACCCCGATGGCTAAACCTCCTGCCTTAAAAGTCACAGCTCAATGGCTGCTCCTCGTGCCTTAAAATTGACTCCTCGATTGCAGCATTTCCTGCCTTAAAGGTGACATCTCAATGGATGCCCCTCCTACCTTAAGAATTTATTGAATTACTGAAGAAAATGTTTGCAAGTTTCAAATATTTAGTTTAGGTTAACTTCAACCCCATATTTTTCTTTAATTAAACCCATACGATAAATTTGGTCTTACTGTCCGTACTATATATTTGGCACAATCCGAACCTGATCGATACAGGTTTTGTCTCCCCTGATCCATTACATTAATAGAAACATAAGACGGTGTATCATGTTAAATTTAATTTGTAGAACTACAAATATTTATGCCTATCTTCAGTTAATTTTTTGCTTTAATTTAACTTGTAATAAACAAAACAATGAACTCATTCTCATAAGAATAAAATTTCATGATTTGTGATTATTTCTTAAAAATACATATTACAATTTACCCCTGTTTGTATTGTTTTTATTTTAATAAATAATATCTATATAATACGGTTTCGGTTTACGTTATTATTAAACCTATTAATATCAAAGAGTTGTCCGATTTATAATTCAAGTTAAACAAGAAAAAACGTACAGTGACAAACATTTCTTACCACATTGATGTACCTTTGACAAGACACTGACGAAGATTGCTTAGAGCGGTAGAAAATACTTTGTCGTACGTTATTGAAATATTTACTTAACTTTCAAGTTAGAAGGGTTTTTTTTCAATCTAATAATAACCATAAAGTGGGTTATATTAGAAGAAAAATATAAATAACCAGGCGATAAAATCCACGAAAATAGACGTGACTATTATATTACATAAAGAACAAAATTCCATATTACATGTTTAACTTATTTCAAATAATATTTGAAATAAATAATATTTTATAAATAATATTTTAAATATTATTTTATATTATAAAAAGCATTTAACAATTAGTATAAAAACTAACAATGAAAAATAAAACTGCATTTATATTACCATAGTTTCGTAAAAATACTTTTACTTGAAACTAGTTTTGATTAGCATCAGCATTATGAAGCTAAAAAGCTTTTTGAAAGTTTGTAAGTTATCCTTAACGCATTTATTTAATTTTGGTATTATGTCACCTACGCAATGCTGCTGTACACTTAGATTGAATAAAACAAACAACTAACTTTTTATAACTCTAAGTATTGCTTTCCTCAGCTCATGATGAGGTACCATGGAAAGAACTTTACTTGTGCTTGACCTTATATAAAACTTGCTCTTACTTAACACACTATATAGGCCTATGTCAACCGTTTCTAGTTAGAATGACCTATTTTCCCAATTAAGTATATCCCAATTCACTAGATATTACTATATCCAACCTAAGAATTTCCTTCTCCAAAACCATATTCAACTTAAGCCCTTATATCCCTGAAACATACCTTGGATTTCTCCTTATTACTATCTTGCTGTTATTAAAGCAAGAAAATTTAAAACCGTCGATATTCCCCTGTAAATATCGACAGATGCGTAATAGTTTATTGTCCGATCAAATATTCGTTTATATTAAGATACATTCGGACCTTCGCCAGTGTAAATGTCGAAAAAAGCACAAATAAGCAACGGGGGATGAGGTTAGGGCTATTCGTGTTTGTCGACATTTACCTACAAAACTGTGAATGTATCGTAACGTGAAACAAATATTCAATTTTCATTTATCAATTTTCTTTCAAGTAACTTGATATCGTAGGAAGATGGAAATATGTGGCTCTAGATAAAATTTTTGGAGCCAAATGGAGTGTTTTCTAAGATAGTGTTATTTCAAGATTTAATAATGATTTCCTCCTTAAATTTGAAATCACAAACCTATGCTTTTATAACAAAAAGCCGGATAGGTCAATTTAACTTTTATTTAACTACAACTACATTTTCAAGGAACTAATTTTCTATTTAAAAAAGCTTTTAAAACAACAAAAAAAGTAAAAACATCTAGTTCTATTAATAACTTGTTTATTTTTTCAGAAAATATCTTTAACTACTTTTCCAAATAACATGACGTGAATACAAAGTTGAATCAATGGATTAGCATAATCATTTTATTTTTCAATTATCATGCCATTCAAATACCAGGTTACCAAAGCCTTTACTTTACTTACTTTCATTTTCTTTGCAATTTGTTTCTTCTCTTCGGTGAAAACTTGTACAAAATTTCATCTTAGTCATATTTTGAAACCTTTGACATTTTTTCTATTCGTAATGTTGCAACGTGGCTGCTTATACTCCTTCCCTATGTTAATTAACACTGTTTGACTCCTGGTTTTCTTCAACGAATTAAAAAATCTT
>JBAIZL010000087.1:252500-275000 GCA_036971475.1 Prosapia bicincta
AGATTGTGGCGAAGTGATTGACACTGCACAAGGGCCCAGCAACCAATCATTCGGTAAGTACCAAAAATCTATTTTTTCTCGTATCAGTTTACTACCCAGTTTATAAGAAATGCTGGTAAACTCTTATTAGCCGCAAGTTTAAACACACTTTGGACCTCTTTAATGTTAAACTTATGTGTTCTCGAATTCTTCCCAAAAAAATTATTGCTCTCAACACTTTGAAATTGAAACTTGGACTTCTTGAAAGGTTCAACATTGACGATCGATTGAAATATAGCTTAGTTTTCATATTCAAAGTGTTGTTCAATTTTAATCAATATTTGTTTTCTATGAAGTATTTTAATTGTTTTATTTGTTATAGTGGAGGAAGTAGAAGTGATGGACACGACAGAAGGCCCTAGCCATCGACCCTTCGGTAAGTAGGAATAATCTATTAGAATTATACAATATTTTAACAATCTATTAGTATAGTTTACAAGAAGTACTGGTAAACTGTTATTAGTATAAAGTCCATTACAACTTCTTTCTGAAGTATGATAACTCGTTATCTTTTAATTTTTAATAAGTTTATCATCTCAGCTGTTATAGCCTCAATCCATAATTTTATCAAAATTTCTCAAGTCATTTTATTTTAGAAAGAAATTTTCATTCACCCTGTTTGTATTTTGAATTGTTATCTATCATTTACGTAGTAATGATTAAATATGCTTTTTGGATTAGGCTTTTAAATACTGTGTGTATCCTAACCATATGAGAGAATTTATATAATTTATGTGAGAGATATTGCCAATTCTAAGTTCCATCTGTTGTATTAAAATGAACACGACTTTGGTTGCACAAAGTGAAAAAAATATGACAACTGAACGGTTTACATTACAAAAATGTAAATTTATTCACTAGAAACCTGTTTATTTATAACACACTTGTTGCCCATTTCAGAGACTTGCGACGATACTTATACGATGTGTTACATGATACTCTTAGAAACGTTACAAGCTTTTGGACATACACCTACCCCTGACACAATTCCCGAGGAGGATAAGGAGGTACGGGATTGCGTTACACACACACCTACATTATTGTCTGCAAGTGATTCTGCGCTCTTCCCGTCTAAATTACGAGATCCTGCTTCACGCAGGACTCTGTCTTTTTGTAAGTAATCTATATTTCCCCTAATACAGTATGTTTATTAGTATTACAGAAAATCAATCTATATTCATTTTCTGATTAGTTTCTTAAACCTTTTAAGTTTTGCTGTAATTGTAAAGTAGGAGAATTTCTGAAAATTGTTTTAACTTTATTTATAATATATTGAATGTTTTCAGTATTTCTTTTCCAAATCATCTTCAAATTGACTTTTTTCCTTCATTTTGTTTTTCATACAAATTAACTTTATATACGTATATATATATATATATATATATATATATATATATATATATATATATAATCCAAACATTTCCTGTGTTTACCATTCATTTGAGTGTACCTATTTGGAGACAGTTTCCTTGTAAACAATGAAAGTCTTCGTCAAAATCATTCTTTGTTACTTAGTATTAGTTTTTTTTTTAATCCAACCAATAGTTATTGCTTCATTTCTTATTTAACTCGTACCATGTTGCAGCATATCGATTTTAAAATACATATAGGCATATTCTATTTGTTGTAATGGCGAGTTTTCTACACTCTAATATCAATTCAAAGTTTTTAAAGGTAGAAGTAACACATTTCATCCTTAAATAAATCAATCCCTTGCTACGATAAAATATCTTTTATTCTTTAATTGAAGCAATTTATTACACAATAATTACTTATTGCTCATTTCTAGTTTCTTCATTTACTTCATTTTCATCTGTTAACCATGATTCCTTCTACTTATCACAGTCAGAAACCTAATACCATTATAGTTTATTATAATTGTAGGCATATTACTTATAATATTCTTGTGATTTCATTTTAGCATAGCATCAAAGTATTGTATAATTTTATGTACTTTATTAGGTTAATACCAGTAATCTAGTGTCCATCTATTAAAGGGTTAATTGGAAACAAAATCATTGACCAGTTTTTATTTTTAAAACTACGTATCTACCTACCTACCTATATTTATCTACTTATCTACCTACTTACATATATCTCTGCCTATCTATATATCTATCTTTCTACCTATCTGTTTGTCTATCTCTACATCTACTTATCTATCCCCCTACCCTGGATATCTATAAAATACATTAAAATGAAATACATAAATTACTGTTTACTCTGTAAATGTAAAATGGATTTAAGCATTTTTAAAGATTACTCTTTTAATTTATTTTACTAAGTCAAATGATTAAGACGAATTCCGTTTTCTTTTTCAGAAGCCACGTTCTGGCTTCGTGGTTTGGATCGGCTTCTGGTGGAGGTAAGCACATATTTATATCACTGTTATATAAACAAAAAATTTGAAACCAATTATGTTTAAGCACCCTAATAACTCTCTCAGCTTAAGTGAGCACATCAAAGGCGGATTTCACTAAAATCCCCTACATTTTATTGAGTAGGCTTGAATTTTACTCTCCTTCAGCAGTTCCTTATATTTTACGATTCTCTCTTGTAGCCTATAGCCTATTTCGTGTAACCTCAAACAATCTATAAACATTAAACATTCACCTTAACTTTATAGAGGACGTGCTTTAAACGAAAAACAGGTGGAAATTCTGCTGAATTCGTTATCTTCAGGACATTCAAGTTTTTCCCAATACGTTACACCAGAACATGGTCGGATTTACAGGTTTTGTTCTTGGGCGAGCTAGACTCCCATGGGGGGGGGTGTCAAATGGTAGGCCTACTCCCACCTTAAAAATAGAGAGCATTTAAAAGCTTGTCGACAATGAGGCCGCATCCAAAATTTTACATTATAATGCACATGTTTTAAACTACTTTTTTTTATCAAGTTAGGGTATGGTATTCAACCATGTGTTTCTCATAGAACACCAATCGAAGGCTATTAGACTTTGCCGAATTAAAATTTTTTTCTAATTCGGCAAAGTTATAAGTCCAAAAATAAGCCAGATTTTATTTCTGTGAGAAACTTAACGTTGAATATCAAACTTAATCTAAAAAAATATCTAAAAATTCATTTTTAACATCACGATTTTAAAGATTAAAATAAATTTCATATTTTTCTTTGAACTTACAGTCATATTTATAAAATAACTCGCATATGATCAATTTAACAACTGATATTACCAAGTAAGTTTCTTGTCAGCACTATTATTATTCTTGTAGTATTTTAATGACATCATTATAAGCTATTGATTATAAAAAAGTAATATAACTGTCCAGAAAATTAGGGGATGGCAATGCACCCACTTGCCCCCCCCCTCTTAACTCCGTCCATGCTGACCAGAAGAGCGAATACAACTATACTTGAATCGTTCCCTCATTCTCTGGCCTACGGCCTTATTTCTATCGTTTATGGCTCGTACAATGCAAACTATGAGCCAAAATATGAGCTTCACTTGTGAAGGTGTAGTAATAGTGTTATATTTTATGCGGGAAAAGTGTTATACAGTTTATCGAAATAGTCACATAGCCTAACTTACTATTTATTTTATAGATTTTTTTAAATAGGAAAGAAGAAATGTAATAAACTTTTTAAGCTGTTGAATAAATATTACATATTGCTGCTTATTCATAGTAGCTACAATTAAATCAGCCGGCCACTTGTTTACATGTAAAGTTCAACCTTTTGAATTTACCTGTTTTTACTAGTGAAAAGTGCTGTTTTAAATTTGTTTAATAATCTAGGCGAACTTCTATTTAAAAAAAAGCACTGATTTATATTGAAAATGCTGTGAAATTCATTTAGAATTTATTTTTAATATTTTCTTACGCAGATCGCTGAAATGAATATCCACCCCGAATAAACGTTCTTCATCTCGAACAATCTTTGAAATTTTATCTTTCGACACAACCTTATCAAAATCTCTTGAAGGACAGGGTCATTTCAGGTAAAAATGAACAAAATACAATTATATATTTGAAAAATTAATTGGATTACATGTTTCCCAATTACAAATAAATTTTATTTAAATTTTTAAAGCATTATAAATTATCTTGTGAATTGTTTTACCCTGAGTAAATATTTGTTATAAGCAGTGGTGGATGGTGAAATTGAGTTTTATATGTTATATATTATAATGTAGAAGACATTACATGATGATGAGAATGTTTAAATTTATAGGATTTAAAGCTATTCTAAAATTATTCACTTCTTTCCATCTTTGAATCAATTTATCGTCCTGTCCCTCAAAACAGCAAATTTTCTACCACACGCTGCTTAGAGTTCAATGTTTTCTTGAAGTTATTTTTAATTAAAATCATTTCCCAGACCCGTCAATCTCTAAAGATTTTATTGTACACACAAAATTAGTGTAATTTTGATGTTTGAGATGAGATACACTTCGGCAAAACATTTATACGCTGAACTAAGTTTCTCAAATTTATCAAAATTTGGTTGTATACTATCAAAACACATGAGAAGAGAATACATTTGTTGCTCTGTGGGAGCAAAGGCTGGTGGATGGTTACGTCACAAACCTCCTTAGCTTCACTTTCCTCCGCATTGTTCGTCTGTCGCTTTCTTGTTAATCTATTGGCGGTTTCTGGAGGCGAATCAACATTATTTCACTCTCTATTACTATTATCTTTTTTTAAACCGGTAATAGCACTTTGAGCAGCTATTGTGTCTGTCTCTCTCCTGAACTATGCTATAGTCGATCTCTACGAATGCAGAAAAGGACAGTCAAACATCTTTGAGAAAAATATTCTTATGGTTTTTGGTCTGATCGAATGTCTGCGAATGTTTTATATCCGACTTCAGAATTTCATTCATTCACTGAATGACGTACACTTTATGGTCTTGGTAGTCTTCTTCGCCACAGAGTTTAGACTAAACTCAGTGTCGCTGGTTTTAAAAACTCAAAGAATCCATGAATGTTGAATGAAGCTTTGTAAATTTAAAAATTGCAACTCTCACTCCATTACAGCTTCAACTTTGTTCATATTTTGAAAACCCAGATATTGTTCCCAAAATTAAACTACCGATGCATGTTTATTATAGACCCGTATAAAGTCTTTTATGAAGGAAAATACTGTTGATAAATGAATCAAATATTTATTTTAATTACAGCAAATTGTACAATTGATGTAAACTTTGCCGTAACTAAAATAAATATTTATTTACCCGTTTATCAACCGCATTTTCCTTTATATTCAAATTACCGGTTGAATTGTTACCTCACAATTTATTAAAAATTAGGAAAAAGAAGAGCACTTTGGCCAATTAATAAATGGAATTGTTGATAATAGCAACGTACCCTAATATTACGTAAATTAAATTTGAAAAATATATTTGGTGTTCTTAGTAATGGAATCATGTCAGATTATTAGAACGAAGGCTCTTCTATGGACTACCTGCAAATTTATTACCCTCCCACCCCAGGGAATGCCTCCAACTAGAAATTATTTAAAATAATCAGAAATATGTATACATGCAATGTTAATACCTGTAACAATAAAGAAAATGAAGAAGAAGTCATTTAAAATCATGAGTGAAAATGAATTTCGTATTTAAATTTCATGCCATGCATAAATGTTCGTGACACATATACCAAATCTACAATAAATGTGTTAGAAGTCTACACCTCATCATTTTACATTATAACGTCATTAAATTAATGGAAATAATTTATCAATGATATATCACATCACAAATACAATCTATCTGGTGCACTACGACTATAATCTACAACTGTCTGAAAACTGTTTTTATATGTTGACCTTATACTCTATGTGTTAACGTATGTTTCTAAAGTTCGTACCTAACTTTCTTGTTCGAATTTTACACTATAAAAACTCTAGAAAAGGTTTTTGAATATCTCCACGTGAGGGAAAACATTTTAAAATATTTAACAAATGTGAAGTTTTGGAAGAACAATCGTTCACAATCAACACAATCATAAAAATGATACAAAGTATCGTGTTCTCATTTTTGGCTTCACAGAGACTTGAAGTGCATCCCTTTAGAGGTAGTGAAGAGATTCAAATTCTCCTAGTTTAGAACCGTTCTCAGAAGTAATTCTACTAGTGGAAGGGGAAATTTCTATTATTGGGTCGTGATCTTCACTTATCCATTTGGGTGTTATTTTATCACTTATCCATTTGTGTAATTTTCTAAAGGCGCCACAGTGTGACTCAACGTCTTTACTTTTGGACTTTGGAAAATGGTAACTGTATAACTTCCTCACACCGTCGATCAATATTGGCATTATTTTATATTTTCGGAGCACCACAATAAGAAAGTATCTACCTTACCCATTTCGAAGTCAAACAATTCCGATATGACTTACTAACCATATGTTTTGAGACACTGTAATCAAAGAATATATCGGAGCTACACCGTACACCATATAAATTTTACGCCGCCGCCCCAACCTCAAACCTCCCATAGAAAATAAAAACATGACCTCAAAATTTCAACATACTATAGTTTTGTATTTTCTATTTGTCCCTATAACTAAAAATGTTGTGTATTTTGTTTCTAAAAAAACATAAGTGCTTAATTTAATATGTTTTTTACGGTAATGGGTGAATATGTAGCTATAGAATATTAAATATATTTCTAAAAATTAACTCTAACTGAAATTAAGAACGAAAATGGTTTGATAATTAATGTATACCATAAAATATATGTTCCATTTCTATTCACCATAACTTAGTTTAAAATATAGTTAATAAATGTTTTTTTACTTTGATTTAGCTGCCACCAGAGCCATCGAAATTTATCTTGCTTGACCACCGGCCTAGGATCGGTACATTTTCGGCCTCATCATCAAAATTCATGGGATGCAACCAACCCGCTTCCGTGCCACGCACAAGTACATCCCGGGGAACGGAAATACGCCGTTTGCAAAATGGGTTAGCTACAAAACGTAATGAAGATTTTAACAAGCCAAATAGAACAGAACTATTAGAACTGTTGAAGTTTAACAGCATTTAGAAACTAATCTTCAATAAATCCGTTCGTAATATATAACATTATCATAGGGATTTCCTCCCGGGGTGTACTGAAGAGGATGGAGGGCACATAAGAAACAAAATTTTAGTGAAGATCAACCAGAAAAAAATGGGAAAAGGTCCGACCAGGCGAAAAATTCAAGTAAACTATCAAGTAAAGCAAAACATCGAAATTCCAGTATTTGTCAGGAAAACCAGCACGTCAAGATCATAGTAAGGATCAAGCGAAGGAGCATGTCCAAATTCAAGCAAGACTTGTCTTAAAGAGCAAGATAAATCTATTGTAACAAGAAATACAATTTTGTATCATTTAGTGTTATAGTTTTGTTGGTTTATTTATGTTGTGCACTATTTCAAATCTGCCAATTACATATAAATGTAGGGTAACTACAGTATTAGCATTAGCAAAGACTATGAGTTCGTTAACAAGCCTTCTTCAAAACCCAAAGCAATTGAAATTGAGTTTTCAAGAAGAAGTGTCAACGGTCTTATAGACTTTGATAATGCTAGAAATGTAGCTGGTGAAATGTTTAAATACATTATTGTTTATGCATTGTTACTTTGAACAAATAATGGAAACAAAATTGTTTCAAAATCAGTTCCTACTTACGACAAAAAACATTCATTTTACTTACTTTTTATTAAATAATTACAAATAATATATACAAAATAACATTCACTATGCGTTAAAACAGCTGTTCTACCACATAACCCACAATCTAAAAACAGCTGGTTTATGGATTATTATCACTTATTTTAATACACACACACACACACACACATATATATATATATATATATATATATATATATATATATATATATATATATATTACATATGGTGATATGTTTTCTTGTATATATAGTTAATAACTTTAAAATATTTCAAACACAAGAATACTTTTAATGAATATATTTATTCAAAGCTTTTCGCCGATAAAAAAGTATCAGCATCTTCAGGAAAAATAATTATCTAATAAAATACTTTTACAAAATTAAATCCTTAATTTAATTTAAATTTGTAAAAGTATTTTATTAGATAATTATTTTTCCTGAAGATGCTGATACTTTTTTATCGGCGAAAAGCTTTGATTAAATATATTCATTAAAAGTATTCTTGTGTTTGAAATATTTTAAATTTATTAAATATATATATATATATATATATATATATATATATATATATATATATATATAGATATAGATATGTGTGTGTGTGTGTGTGTGTGATTTTGTGTGTGTGTTTCTGTGTGTGTTGTGTGTGTGTGTGTGTGTGTGTGTGTGTGTGTGTTTGTGTGTGTGTGTGTGTGTGTGTGTGTTTGTGTGTGTGTGTGTGTGTGTGTGTGTGTGTGTGTGTGTGTGTGTGTGTGCGTGCGTGTGTGTGTGTGTATGTATGTGTGTGTGTGTGTGTGTGTGTGTGTGTGTGTGTAGTTAATAATCTCCTAACTTACTTTACATTTCTATCGGAAACTGAGAATGAAACATGGCTAAAAGCGAGAGTTTTATGATAAGACAAGGCTTTATTGCCCCAGACAGAGAATAACGGTTGCTTTTAAACACGGTGCTAACTTCAGACCATAAACTTAGAACGATATCAGATGTCATTATTTGAAACGCAGCCTAGTTAAAAGACTAAACTTACAGTTACAGCAAAATATTGACTGGAAGTGGAATATCCTTCATTAGTGTGATGGAAAGATTTGTGGTTCTTAATGACTAGAAATTGTTTGCAGAAATAAATGTAATATATATTTTAGCTTACGGTTCAGCATCTCCAGTACAGGTATAACACACTTCTAAATATACACTTGGATAACAAGACAAAATAAAAGGTCAACTAACTGCCCTAACTACTATCTATCTCTCCCTTGTAACTCACATAACGGCTGGAGTCTCACGTTCAAGGCTATGGGATGATTTAATGTTTTGTTTCATAAAACGACATTGAAGTACACAGCTGATAGTTAAACAACTAGTGATAACTATAACATTAGTTATCACAGTGAGATAAGTCAGAAATAAATTGTTTACTACTTGTGGTTTCCTTATCTCTATCAATTTCCTCTGGAGTCTTTCTACACTTATGACATCATCTATATCTGAGTGATTATTTATAATTTCTTCTAAATTTGAAATATTACTTTCATTATAGGAAAATTGATTTTTAAATAAGAACCGTTCTACAGAAGTTAAGATATCTGAACTTGCTGGGACAACGATATGGTTGAATTATACTTTAAGATACGTTTGTCCTTTAGAGTGAGGGGATATCTTGAAATATTTAGAATAGATATAACAATTCTGTGTGTTATAAATAATACCAGTTCCATCTAAGGTTTGAGTAGAAGTATGAGGGGTAGATTTAAGAGGAATTTCATTAGGAAGAGTCCATTTCCAAGTGGACATAATAGAATGAGGCAAACAAAAGATCCAAAATTCACCTTTATGACCTGGGTACAGAGTAGGCGTTGTGTAGTTTCGTAAGACGACTCTCTGGCAGTACAGATGTGCCTTACTGTCCTCTCCTGCACACATTGCATGTGTGCAGCTGGCTCCTTCCGCCGCTGGAAGTTGAGGTATATCAATCGAGCAAATTCCATAGACTTCGTCATTGCAGTTTTTCAGCTGCAAGAGAAATAGAGTGCTTGGAAGACCAATAGAGCATACCACTGTCGGTCGTTGGATATGGCAAAATAGCTTGCTTCTCCACTTACAACTACAAACCGTGCTAGGTCATTGTCGAAATAAAGTAATGGTCTTGCTTTAAACAGTTCAGAATATTTGTTATCTGACTTAAGACGTATTTCAGTAATCAACCTTATGTCACTTTTACTAGACATAGCATGAACCTAAACTATTTTAAAATAACCAGAAACTTTATCTAACTCTATATCTGTTATTAAAGACAAACCATTAGGTAAACGAGTTACAATTTCTTTTAAAATCATGTTTAATTTAGCTGCTAATTAACATAAAGCTTGAAGGACCAGTAGCAGTAACATCAAGAGCTTCCTGCAATTGTACTAATTGTTAATCTACTAAGCTTAAAGTTAATTCTATTTCTCTAATTAGGGCAGAAATACGCGCTTGATTTTCTCTTCAATTAATTTATTTCATTCCAAATACTGAAGTTTGTATGTTTGACTTCTAAAATTGTATCCTTTAACATCTCTTCTATAGTTTTGATTGCCTTTGAGTTTCCTTCCACTTCATTAGTTAGTTTTTTTCATTTAAGTAAGTTGTTCTTATTCCACGTGTACTAGAGTAGTAGATTCTTCATGAAGATCATCTAATTGAGAACTTGTACTTTGAAAATCTCCGTCGTCCATTGTTCCAAATAGAAATTTAAATGCATTACCGACTCCTTTTATTCTTCCTCGAGTAATTCTAAGTTTTGGCAGCAGGAGCCTTAAATTAGTTATTTCATTACGAGTTATTTGTAAGCTAACTCGAAGTCGTGATATTTCATGGTAATGAGGTATGCCATTTATTTCAGAAACATTCTTCTGGGATTCAAGATGAGTAAATAAAGACTCTATATTGTACAATATTTCGTCATAATCTTCGGTACCTATAAATATTACTAGATTCCATGTATGTGTTGAAAAGATTACATCCTTTTTTTTTTGACAAAAACAAGCTCACATGTTTTATCTGTTGGCTGATGAGAATAAGTGCAGTTTGGGGTAGCTTTACTGTAGTCAATGAAGTTCACCAGGGAAAGGATGATGATAATCTCTGAAATGGAAAATAAATTAGAAGGATTTAATTATTTCTAATACTTTGTGAGCGAAGTCTTAAGTTATAAGAATGAGGGGGAGGAGGGAATGGATGTATAGAAAGGACTCTATCAGGTATCCATTCAGGGTCTTTGGGGTCTTGGAAAGTTTCATCTGGAAGTATATCTTATCCCTTGTCTCTTCTTCTGCTTCAATTTCTACACCCTTCTTTTCTTCAAAGAGAAAAATAGGACCTGCTCCAACTAAATTATTTTCGCTATTAGAGTCTTCGTTTTCAATTTCGATTTCTGTAAAGCTTGTGCTCCATTCATTGCTATCATATGGCGATAAAACTGGCTGTTTGTATCTGCGGTTTACAGTTTCCTGTTTATTTTTACAGGGTTTTAATCTATTTACAGGAACAACTTTACTTTCCGTGTTATTTAATTTTATTCTATAATTTAGATCATTTAAAACATTTTCAATTTGATAGGGTCCTTTCCAATTCTTTGAAAATTTCTTAAGTGGTCCTTTCTTTATATTAGGGTCATATAAAAATAGTAGTCAAATCTTTACTAGTTTCTGTTGTTTTGTACAGCTGTCTTCCTTACTTGTTTTAATTTTTGTAGTGATTCGCTTAATCCATTCTGAGTTTCTTCATTAATTTCTGTTTTTATTAATAGCTCATCTTCTGTTGGAAATCACATTTCCTGTCCATACAGAAGCATATGTGGACTATGACCAGTAGCTGTCTGTCTTGCGCTACGATAAGCCATTAAAGCATAAGGTACTATTTCGTCCCAATTTGTTCCATCTTTTGATATATAATGCGATATCATGTCGGCTAAGTATTTATGAAGTCTTTCTAATATTCCGTTACACTGAGGGTGATATGGGGTATTTTGAAATTTCTTTATTCCCAATATAGTACACACTGCCTTAAAGAAAGAAGAAACCTCTTCCTTGATCAGTTAATAATCGTTTAGGAACTCCATGACGCGTAATAATTTTTTGTACAAACTCTTTACCAATAATATCAGCAGTTTGATAAGGAATTGGAATTGCCTTACAGTATCTAGTTAAATGATCCATAAAAGTAAGTAGATATCTATATCCATTCCTACTCACAGGTAGTCCAACTATATCCAATGACACAAGTTCAAATGGTTCTAAAATTGGATCAAATTTTGCCATTGGGGCTTTCGATATTTTACCTGGTTTTCTTTGATTACAAAAAATGCATTTACTTATATAATGTTCTATATATTTACTCAATGTTGGCCCCTAAATATCTTTCTTCAATTAAGGTAATGGTCCTTTTTATACCTTGGTGTCCAGAAAAAATCGCATCATGATGATGACTAATTATTTTGTTTACCACATTTCCAGGTTTTACCAGCCAAGGTTTTTCTTCGTCGATATCATGAAGTAAACCTTCATCGTCCAATTTATAATCTTTTTCAGGACCTTTTCTTTTTGATTGGCCAATTGTTCTGTAATAAATTCTTGTCTAGATAAATAAGGCGTTACTATTGTATTTACACATCTACTTAATGCATCAGCATTTGTATGTGCCTGGTTTATGAATGACGTCATAGTCAAATTCTTACAGTCTAAGTGCTCACCTCGTTAGTCTGGAAGATGTATCTTGTATACTTAGCATCCATTTTAAAGCTGAATGATCAGTTTCAACTGTGAATTTACAACCATAGAGATAACATCTGAAATATTTTGTAGGCCATACAAGACTAAGGAGTTCTCTTTCAGTAGTACCATAATTTCTTCCTGCCTTGTTAAGCTGTCTGCTTGCATAAGCAATCGGGTGTTCTTGACCATTATTTATCTGTGACAGTACAGATCCTATCGACACTGTGGAAGCATCTGTACTTAGAATAAAAGGTTTAGAAACATCTGGATATTTCAAAACAGGTTCATGACACAGTGAGTTAAATAATGTCTGGAAAGCTCCTTCTTGTTTACTCTCCCTACGCAACACTCGCTCTAGTTAATTTTGTCAAAGGCATGGCAATTTTGGCAAAATTCTTAATAAATCTTCTATAATATCCTACTAAACCTAAGAAAGCTAGTATGTCTTTAGGGTTGAGGTTAGGGTAGTTTTTGATGGCGGTAATCTTCTTGGGGTCGGGTCGTACACCAACAATTTGATAACTGTGCATAAAAATTAGCTTTTTATAATCTGTTTAAAATCTTTTCAAGACGTTCTGCATGTTGCTCAATAGTACTACTAAACACAATATCGTCTAAATAAACCAAAGCTCCATCATCTTTAATTCCTATCAATTTACTATCCATAAGTCGTTGAAAAGTCGCAGGAGCATTACATAAGCCAAAAGGCATGTTTCGAAATTCGTAATGTTAACCTGGAATACTAAACGCTGTCTTTTCTATATCTTTTTTCGACATCCGCACTTGATGAAAGCCACTATAGAAACCAAGGGTAGTAAAATATACACTATTGTGTAAGCAATCTAAAGTTTCAACAATATCTGGTAAAAGATAAGCATATCCACAAGTAATTACATTAAGTGCTCTGTAGTCCACGCAAAATCTATATTTAGGACTACCATCAAAACCTTTCTTCTTTACAATAACTACTGGACTCGCCCACGGTGACGTAGAATGACGTATAATCCCTTTTCGTAATATATCTTCAACTTGTTCTTCTGCTATTAGTTTCAAAGCATGTGGTATCCTATAAGGATTCTTCTTAATAGGTGGATTATCACCCTTATCGAATCTATGTTCCACGTTGATATGACAACCAATTTGTTTTTGGGGCTCATCAAATATACGATGACACTGTTTTAATACAGGACATAATACTTTATGTTCAGCTAAACTCAAATGTGTTAACTTAGTTTCAATTTCTTTAATTAAATTTATATTATCTACTTTTCTTGATTTCACATAATTCACTTTTTTCGTTGTGCACAAACTTTCTCTACAACTTTCTTCTATCAAGGGCTCATAAGCTTCCGCTATTCCTAATACACAATGATTTAGAATTAATAACCTTTCTTGACTAGAGTTTATAACTTTAACATTTACTTCTGGGATATCATTCACTACAGTGCTTAATACCCTAGACGCTCTTACACCATAAATATCCAATTAAACTGGCTCTAAAAGTACTTCCTTTGTAACAAACAATTTCCCTCGTGCTTCTGTTTTCAGGCCTCCCTGAATTAACACTTCAGACATAAGAGGCAAAGATATCTCATCTGTGTTTTTAACACAGTTAAGTCGTGGATATACTTGGTGGAATCATTGTTATCTTATCACTGTGGTTTAGAGAGGGCTGGCAAGGCTCTGTTACCTCTGCTTGTGAATGAAACTTTGACTCTTGTTCAGTATTTCCACCACTTTTATCCTTGTCTTCTATGCAACAGATTCTGTTATCTAAGCACAGTTCACCCGAAGTCAAATCTAACTTCGCTCATAATTGCAATAAGAAATCCATCCGTAATAATCCATCATTAGGAATCTGTAAAGCTGCAACTACAAACTTGTACGGAAATCTAGGTTTCCCTCTAATACTTATGATAACGTACTGTTCCCCATATATGTGTAACTGACCACCAGTTTCACTTTTTGCTATTATATTACAATCATATATTCTCTTTTGACTAATGCTCTTCTTGATTATCGATATTGTAGCGCCAGGGTCTAGTATAAACTTACATGGTTTCTTACCTATTATAACATCTATAACTATCTGATCGCTTGTATCGTTATGAAATAAATTTGTAACTACATGCTGGTTTTTCAAAAAAACCTTTTTTTTCTTTTATTCTCAGTTCGACAGGTCGGTGCAGTCTCCTGTTGAACCTTAAACGTTTGGGAAAACTCCTTGTCTCCTGCAATCTCTTGCAATATGTCCAAATTTATGGCAGGAATAGCATTCGATTTTGTTTCTGTTGTAGTTATAATTCTTGTACGTCTTGCTATTACTTTCAGGTTTTCGGAAATTTCCTTTAGGAGGATTATTCTTAGTTTTCTTGTGACAATGTTTTGCTATGTGACCTGGCTTAATTAATGCAAAACATGTCAGTTGTGTAAGAAACACGTTTTCTTTTTGAGTACTAGTATGAGTAGCTCGCCTTGCCTCGACTGCGGCTACTGTTACTGCCAATTGGATTGCCTCTGACATAGTAGCTGACATTCGGTATCTAACTTGCTTACCTACAATCCCAAGTAGACCATTCGTATATGCTGCTAGCATTCTTCTTTCTGCTTCTTCGTGGATAATTTTCTGTTATTCGGGGTCATCAACTTTCCTTATGGTTTTTGAACAAATTCGTTTGCATCTATCGGCAAATGCTTCAGGGGACTCCGTCTTATATTGCGCTGCATTTTGAAGAGCTAAATAATGAAATTGATCTAATTGTTTTACACGAAAACGCTCCACAAAACTATCTTTTAGTTCCTTAAAGGTTATATCACCTCGTTGCCGCTCGACATTACTATTTAAAAATAGTGCCTCGTTGCACTTTAGTTTCAATTTAAGTAAAGAAACTTTATCAGTTTCAGTCCAGCTTCCTACTGGAGCTAACCTTTCTATGTTATCGAACAACTCGCTTACAGAAACGGGACCATCACCATGCCAAGCATCAATTAAATTCGCTGTAGTTAAATCTTTCACTCTCGTCTGCAGTAAAGTCGCTACTTTCGCCGCTTTTAATTGTTCATTTTAAACGACAAGTAGTCTCCTGCCATCAGGAGAACTTGCCTACGGTTTTGTAAAGCTAGTTCTGCAGCCATTATTCACTCTAAACTATAACATTATAAAATTCCAAAACATTTTTGTTCTAAAGTATTTTATTTTGACCTTTAAATAGACACCAAAGCAAAGAAAAACTACAAGATAGACTATTCCTGATAAAAATTATCTGTGTTACCAGAAAAACCACAAATCCCATGATAAAACAAACAAGAGGTTTAGATAAAATTTGTTCACTAGCGTCTAAGAGATAAGCTCTTTTAATTAAAATATTCTATTTCTAACTTAATAACTTGAAACCTCATAACATTATGATCATCAGTGTAGTTTGAGTAGCCATTAATATGACGCTCTATAATACGCTGTATTAAATTTTTAAGTAAAGTTTCACACCCGTCTAATAAAACATCAGGGTCGGAAATAGGAGGGTGGTAGACAGGTCTAGCACTCATTTGGTCTTAGGAATATCGTAGATATTTACTTTCATTTCAGCAATAGGGTTAGTAATCTCTGATTCTGGTGTCCTGGAAATTGTAGGATGTTGAATTAACTGGGTTAAAGGAGTAGTATTAACAGTAGGTGAAAAGTGTTTATAGTGAGCTGTAACATTTCCTACACGAGTACCTATTTTCATAAGTAATCCAGGTGCTATAGGGGATTTCTCAGCTTTCTAACCAGAAGGAATACCAAATTGTCTCCTATTATCCATACAATTATCATCAAACTTTCTCTTCTTTTTATATATATTACCAATACACATAAGAATGTTAATCTAATACTAGTGCATAAATACACAATTTCACAATTGCACAATAATCTAATCCCCAAGACAGATTATCGTGCACCACAACGTTATACTAGATATATTTCAATGCTTCTAATGTATCAAAAGGACATGGAATTCAATGACACAGATTTACAAGTTTGAAATGCTTGACTATTACATGTACTGCCAATATAAAGGTTATTTATACCAACAACAACATGCAGCTCGTCGAGGGGTTAAAGAGAGAGAGGCAGCACAGACGGTTACGATATGAATAGTGAAAATAAAGAGAGAGTCACAACAAATATATGGTTACTGAAGGATTTATCTGAAGGAAATATGTACTCACACGCATATATACACACACACACACACACACACACATACACACACACACACAAGCACACACACACACACACACACACACATATATATATATATATATATATATATATATATATATATATATATATATATATATATATATATGCTGATACGTATTCCTTTACGGATGGAAAGGTATGATGAAGAGTTACTATCTGGAGTACATCTGTTCATTCTGCAGTCCATAAATTCGCAGTTCCGACATTTCGCTAGAATCTCATCCAGCACTGACGAGGTGAACCCAACAACAGTAGAAGAGCGAGAGTCAATGTTGTTGGGACACCAACGGTCTCTCGCTCTTCTACTGTTGTTGGGTTTACCTCGTCAATGCTGGATGAGATTCTTGCGAAACGTCGGAACTGCGAATTTATGGACTGCAGAATGAACCGATGTACTCCAGATAGTAACTTCATCATATATATATATATATATATATATATATATATATATATATATATATATATATATATATATATATATATATGTAGGCTCAGAGATGAGAGCACAGTATCAAATATGCTCACAATGATGACTCTAAAAAAAAGTTCTTAAATTTCTTTCGATACTATTAAAGTGTGCTATAGGTTGTAAAAACATAAGAATTAATATGGATATCGACTTTCTCTGTGTCGCATTTAATTAGCATTTCAATTCTTGAAATGACGGATCGTCATTTAATCTTCATGTAATAAAAACGACGCAATTATAATGTCAATGAAAATGCAAAATTGTATAAACGATAATTGTGTTAGGTAATTGAAATATCTAAGTCTCAAGCTCATAAAAGTCTGCTAATAATAACGCCGGATATAAAGTTTTTATACACCAGAAGTGAGTATTATGTTTATAGAAAAAATACTTTAGGGAAATAAAGTGGTTCGCAATTTTATATTATTTAAAATTAAATGACTTATCAGTGGTTATGTGTTTATTTTTGTCAATGTTCCATTATGGTATTTGAATCAAATATGGATGAGAAAATTGCTGTTCAGAAGGAAACCCTTTAGGTTAGTATGCACTTTATTAAACTTTATTAATTTGTAAATTAACACTACACCTCGTGGCGGCTGCACCCGCACACTATTAGAATGTCACATTAAATGGTAATTAAATAAATTTAAGCAAGTAATGAATGATAATGATTATGAAATGGGAAGACAAAGTTATGATAAAACAATAAATGTTTAACTGCGATTTCCATTTTCATGATACTGTAGTGTCACATTGTATTACAGATGTAAATAATTACATTATGTTTTGTTCATCATTCAGACTTTTATCATGATTCCCGTAAAATTTACAAAAAAATGAAAAGTACCATATAAAAGGTATTGTTTTGATTAGTATCTGACTATATGTGATTGTAAAATTTATTTATAATTTTCGAAATTATTTACATAGAAG
Organism: Prosapia bicincta; assembly: GCA_036971475.1. Classification (NCBI taxonomy): domain Eukaryota; kingdom Metazoa; phylum Arthropoda; class Insecta; order Hemiptera; family Cercopidae; genus Prosapia; species Prosapia bicincta. The sequence goes on from JBAIZL010000087.1 coordinate 270,577, forward strand.
CTAATAAACGTAATAGTTTTAACAATTCGCCTACTTTTTATTAGAAATTTTCCGTGAACTGGATTATTTCTTTTCCCAGTCGGAGATATTATTAGCAAATGATTTAAGGAACTACCTCTAGGTAAACCTATGTATCTTAATTTAATAAATATGGTCCAAGTTTTAAAATACAAAGGTTTTAAAATTCGATATTGAATACATATTTTAAATATACATATATAAATTTCATAAAATTATTTGTAATTAGTTTTTGGTTTTAAATAAAATTTGTACTTCAACAGAACATCTGGTGCTGGTCTGTTTTCTTGTAAGAAGGTATACTAATTATAGAATGTTCAATGTTCAAATAAATACTACTTTATGGAAATGAAAGCTGTCTATAGTATAAACAAACTAAATATTATTTTAAAATCAGGTCGTAACTACTATAGTATATAGAATAGGCGTTCATGGAAGGGCAAATATTTATTAATAAAGTGCGTTTTAATTTTTGCATATAAAATATTTAACTGGTGACATATTATATGTACATTGTATGTTTTATGCAACATAGATATATCCAACGTCAATTATTTAGTTAGATAATTTTCCCAAGTCGCTATAGATAATACATTACTTTAAGTTATTTGACCTTTAAATAATTGATTTTCCTTTTTACTGTTCAGTTACTATGATTACTAATACAACTGTCTCCAACATTGTGTGTCAAGATACTACCGCATTTGAGCTTGTGTGTATGTTAAATTTATAAGTTTATTGAATCTCAGGTTTTTTGTGCAAGCTTTTCTAGATTTAAAAACAGAATGTCGACATTTACAAAATACTCCTAAAAGAATTAAAGCTCTATTGGAATAATAACTTGACTATTTATGAATGGGTTTTTATTACTGCTAAAACTAAGTCTATGAAGTTTGAAAGAGAAACCAAGTGAACTGTTCTTCAAGTCCTCAACCATCCGCTTTTACTTTACTAGAATGAATACAACTGTATTTCAGAAAAAAACTTACTTTGTCATCCGTTACTCGTTGAACTTATTAATCACCGAAACATCAACCTATACTTTCAACGTTAGTGTATATATTTTTCTTTTACAGGTAAATTTGCGGATAAAATTGTAGCATAAATTTTATCAATCAATAATATCAATCGTAATAAGATATTAATTATATCTTTAATAACTTATTTCCGAAAGGTTAAAACATATTTTAAAATTTGAAAGTTATAAAGTTTTTACCCTGCAGCTTGTGTAAGAAAGATTTTCAATCACTTCCACCGTTTTATTACAAAAATATTTGTAGCTGCTTTCATTGAGTTAAGTCATGAATATTTAACAAAGTATAAAGTTTTTAATTTGAAAATAACTGGCTAACGGAAGCAATTAAATACGGTAGAGAGAAAATAATTAGAGGGACAGGATCGTGATGAAAAAACATTTCTCTCTAAAGAAAAAAGAAAATAATGTGTATACAGAATTGTTATATTTACTTATTGCTAAAATTAGCAGTTTGGGAAAATAGCAGTGGAAAAAATATGTTTCAGAGCAAGGTAAGTATAATGAAATACTTTATATAGGATCACTGTTGTTGTGTTCACCTTGTCAATGCAAGATTAGATTCTAGCGAAACGCCGGAACTGCGATTTTATGCACTGTATAATGAACGGGTGCAAATAATACCTATTCATCATACTTTTCCATCCGTGAAGGAATACGTATCAGCATATATATATATATATATATATATATATATATATATATATATATATATATATATATATATAATAAACAACATAGGTTATTCAAATACAAGAATATTTATTAATTTATATCCAAAGCTTTTTGTTGGTAAACAAAAGCTTTGGATATAAATTAATAAATACTCTTGTATTTGAATAACCTATGTTGTTTTAAAATATGAAACAAGAAAACGTATTATATATATATATATATATATATATATATATATATATATAATAAAATAAATTACTAATAAGTATTGATTACTAAAAACTAATATATCCACCATAATATGGTAGGAAAATATTTTTAACAACTTAATTTCTTATAGGGATTCGGATTACATATGTTAATTAAACACTAAAGCACTTTTTGTAAAAATGGTTTATAATTTTTAGTCGCACGTTTAGAACTTAAACGTAACATATATATTATGGGAGCACTTTAGTATGAAACTATATCAACCCTTTGAAGGTCAGAAGTTATTCCTTGCATGTATACTTATTTGATAAGAAGATGTCTCTCTAGTTATTAGATGTTTATTTCCGGCTCGTTACCCCACAACCTGCATTCCAAAAAACGGCCCATCCTATTTTTGTTCATATTTTCTCCTCATAGCTATAGTATGAACTTAATCTATACTGAACCAGAAAAGCAAATGAGAACAGTAAAAGGAAACATAATTCTCATGAGAGTGGGTCATGTTCACACAACACTAGCAGTGACTTTTTGCTTAGAAATGAACATTTATGCATTAGTTTTTCAAAAAAGAAAGTATGATTCTGCTAGAACCTGTTGTGTTATAAAGCCAATATTTGTTTCATCCTCTAGTTTTTTATGGTTATATATTTTAATAATGAAATCCCTTGTTTTCACAAAACATTATAATTAATTTTATATTCTAATATATAGGCCCTACCATCACGATAAAATATTTTGTATGTTTCTACGTTGAATTACTTTATTACAGAAAAATAACCCACAAACACCTCTCCCGTAATGAAAACAGTGGTTTAATATACAATGCTTACGCGTTTTAACATCTAGAAATAATTTTTAGAAATATGACGATTATAAAATTGAAATTTTACATTCATTATGTCTAAAATTATTTGTAATGCATTTTCATATAGTATTTAATTGTAAAGTCACCCAATAATGAAATCATAAACCGTTTAAAAATTAAAAGGTGTTTGTACGGAATAAACCTCCCCAAGCACCTTCTTCCGTTTGAAAGTTTAGGCGCTCTGTCGAAGGTGAAATTTCAACCCTGGCACCATTCCTGGTTTCCTTTGAAAGCTCTATTTGTCCAGGAGAGCAAAACGCCGTGTAAACCGCCGAGTTGCAAGCGGATGAATCCCGAAGTATCATACGCAATGACCATCGCTTTGATGAATCTCTCATCTAAATATTTGTTACTGAAACACGTACGCTTTAAATATATGTATCGTTTACGGTGAAAGTAAATTTATTAAGTTGCCTGTTCACTTGTTCAATTTCTCTTTGCTTATTTTGTTTTTTATTCCTCAGCCCTGATAAAAGATTTGAAGTGTCTTAAAACGGGACAAATGAATGTTATATTAAAACCATTATGATTGATAATTTTCTGAGATTAAATGTCTGCTGAGATATATTGAATAAATCCTTCAATATTTATATTGGATCAAGTATCCCTATTTCCGATACTTACATGTGACCAAAGTGTATTATTGGGGACTCATAGTACATACATACACTTATATATATATATATATATATATATATATATATATATATGGTTTTATACTAACCCCATTATCAATATTACGTAAACAAAATTATTTTTTATTTATAAGTTCTTGAAGTTGGTTATTTATTGAATTAAATCGTGTAACAAATTCCTTTCATTTACAAAATTCATTTTTCTTTAAAAAATAATTGTTAAAAGAAAAATATAAATATAATAATTTCTTTTGATCCTATTTATCAAGTCAGCTATTTAAAGCTCAACATGCTATTTTAAATTATTTTAGTTTTATTTCCTAATTGCAAAAGTTATTTTCTTTCTAACATTTGGTATATTAGTGTGGAACGTTTTCTGCTAGCTCTGTGTTCAGCACTTACCTGCGAGTGACATATTAATTTATAAAATTCTTTAGAGCTTATCGTTTCATACTGTATATTAGATATTTTTATAATATATATATATATATATATATATATATATTAGTTTTATTGACTTGAGATTTAAATAATCTAAATAGAATTTTTATAGCATTAAGGATACAATATTTTAATCCATCGCCATTTGTTTAGTTATTTTTTGAGCGCTTTCTAAAAACTATTAGTTAATTTTAATATCTGATTTTAAAAAGTAACACAATAGGAATAGTATTTTTAAATTAATATTTTTCTTACTAGAAAATATATAAAACTTATTTATATGCAATCGTAAAGAAAAACATTTTGCATATGAAAATAAAGTGAAGAAATTAATTAGTCATAGTCTGGGCTGTTTAGAAGGAAGTGGTAGGAAGTAATATAAAGGAAGTATATATATAGGAAGTAACAGTCATTATAACGAAATATGTACCCCAGTCATTTACCTGACACATTAAATGCCCAGATTTCACTGTACCTTGTACTCAACCTAGAGGTTTATTTGTCCAATGCTAAATGTTTGATATATTTGTTTCTTTACAAAACTTTA
>JBAIZL010000087.1:280000-415000 GCA_036971475.1 Prosapia bicincta
TCGAACGTGAAGATACTCAGTTAAAATCCAATCAAGACCAGTCAAACTTTATTTATTCGATTATTGAAATAATATTTGAAAAAAACCACAATAACATCAATTGTAATCCACTGGAAGTTAAACAGCTGCATTTGTTCAAGATATATAAAATGAGAGTGTGGGCTAATTGAAGGAATCTAATATAGTTTTATACATCAATAAGATACATTTGTGTCGTTATTGTTAGATGCATATGAAACGTTTCAGCTAGAATGACGTTTTCAAAGCGTAAAATATATTCCTCCATACTGTCAAAGAAATAAAAGTAAATAAAAAAAATCTTAAAGGAAAGCGTAACCACTGAAAATAGAACCGTAAAACCCATTTAAAACATTAAAGAAAAAATTGCCTACATAGAATGCTATATAAAACTAACCTTAAATTTAAAAAAAAAACACAAAGAGCAAACATCTGGTATACAGTTTTCACTCCACTGACGCAGTCTGCCGCAGATGAAAGGTAGATGCAATAAAATAGGTTTTGCTGACAAAGGGTAAGCTATGATTGCTTCCCTTAGTAAATACAATCTCTGTTCTCTATTCATATTTAAAGCAATGCACTTCCTGAAATTGAATTCTTGATACCATTACGTACGTTTGAATAAATACATTTTATAAGTTTGCCTGTTTTTATTTTACCATGTATTTAGAAAAACATTTTTTTTATTTGTCAAACATACTCTAGAGTTTATTATTGCCCTACTTAAACAAAACATTATACATAATTTCAGTTCGACATTGACAAACACTTGGCGTTACCAGCCTATATTGAATATAATAAGTGCATATATTTAAATTTGTTCCTCCTTAAGATGACCCTATGTTTTACTCCATGCAAACCTTTTCTCTTTTATTATATTTGTAATTATTTACATATAGCTTATATGTAGCTGGCCCTTATGATTTATGTTCTCAACAGCAGCCTTTTTACTTAGATAAGGCAAAATTGAACTAAAATTTTCAATTTTTTTTGTAATAAAATGTCTATTATACAGCATATTTTCTTCATTTATATGTTAGGTTTTACAAACTCCGGAATTCTGATTATTTGTCGACCGCAAATTGGATTTATCGACAGTCAAACACATAATATGTGTGTAATATATATGTACGTTGTCCCGCAGTAATAAAGCTGTACCGATTATTATATTAGGCTTTCTAAATTAAATGTAGACATAATGATGAAAGTAATTGTATTTGTTCAGTCTTCAGTTGAGCTATTAGTCTTTTTACAAAAACACTTGAGCCTATGTTGTTATTTAACAATATTAGTACTTCCTTTTTCTCATCAATGAGGACGGCCGTTACGAGAGATGTGTCAACTCAGTCAGGCAAATAAATGTTACTATAGGCGAGCATAAAACAATGTAAGTTCAAATGTTAAATTGAATGATAAAACACTCTTCGTCTATAATCTGGATGAAAACTATTGTGTATGATTTTAGTTTCTTTTTATATTTTATACTATTTTCAAATATTTAATCTCGTAATTAAAAAAAAACTTGCTTATGACAAAACCCTGGAAAGCAATTAAAATAATAATGTATGTTGACTTATATATATATATATATATATATATGTATATATATATATATATATATATATATATAAATATATATATATATATATATATAATATCCTTAATAAAAATGATTAATTGCTATTTCTATTGACGTAACGGATATGAACAGATACGAGACTACTCATAAAATACACTCAGCAATGGTGTATTCACTAATAGGGTTTATTATACTAAATAAATATGTAGCATATATTGAGTGTATTACCTGTTAAAAATCCACAACAATAACTGATTATTTTCCCTTCTTTTTCGTATCACGCGGTGCCGCAAGACATCCTGCGACCGTCAAGGGGTTTCGTCCCAATATTCTTGAAAACTTGGTATAAATAAAGCAACAAATTTTGGATTTTTTAATTGTTAACGTATATTCGTGAGCAATCAACCGACTCTACAGGAGGGGAGAACCTGTGGTATTTAACACAAACTTTGATGAAGTTGACCTGGTTTTGAGTAGAAATTCGAAACCATTTCAAATGATGTTGTTAATCATATATAAATTTCCTTTAATTAATTTTTACCATTTGAAGAGAATGGTTTCTTAAATTTACGACTGTTGGTGCGAGATACTGACTGTGAAAACAGAGAACGTGTGAACGGTCAGAGAGAGTTCAGTATGATTGAGCTCTAATATTAGTCTGAATAGGAGCCCCAAATTCATTCGAAAACAAATCAACCTATATTATTTCTCAAATTTCGGTTTAATTATTTTATAGTAATTTATGTAAAATAAATAATTAAAATGTACTTGAAGTATATTTTATTTTAGTTTCTTACTGTCCTATTTCTACTTTGCTTAACCCTTCAATTACTATTGTTTTTAAACAAAAACTTCCACGATAGTTCTTAATTTTCAATTTCTTATATTTATTCTACATTCCCCATGCATATAGCTTGTCCAATTTTTCAATCGTTAAGAAAATAAGTTTTAATCAAGTTCAATATTTTTATAAAACTCGTTGTTGCTGACAATTGATGTCAATACTGTGTTTTTATATATATAATTTCACTATTATTTTAATTAAATTAAAATATTAAAATTTTAATTAAAATTATTTTAATTTTATATAGGAGAAATATGTTTCACGTAAGGAAAAACCTATATGTTTCATGTAGGTATTTCGTCACATTTGGCTTTAAATAAGTGATAGAATAGGATTTAATGAAACAGCTGATTTTATTTTTAGGTTATGTGGCAGATCAGCTGTGTTATGCATATGTTAAAAGTTACTTTATTTATGATAATATTAAAGATTTATTAAAGAGTAACTAAGATAATTTTTTTTCCTAACCTAAGTAGGAAATGACTTTTTAAAATTGTATGTTACTTGTTTTTTTCAATTACTGATATACCCCTGAATGTAGTTACTAGTACGTATCACAAAGATAATTATTTATACAAAATGCCTAAATGCATACCCCATCGTATTTGTGTGCACGGCTACAATGCTATTACCCATTCAACTCTCATGAGCAGACTGAATGCAGTGCACTGTAACGTAAGTTTGTCATGCACTTGTTTACTCGTAACTAACAAGTCGTTGCTGGGATGTAACTTGTCAAACGAAAGAAAACTATACCTATTGAACCTATACCTATTCACTAAATACAAACAACAATAGGAAAGTATGCAAAGTTGAGTATGGCGTTTTATAAATGGTGTTCCAAGGGCATCTTCTTTTTCTCTAGCTATAGGCATTAATGTGCTGATATTTTTCAAACAATACGCCCAGAACGATGTTTCTCTCAAATTGTCCTTTCGGTTGACGTGGATGGGAGGGAGACGAAAGAAAATTGTATCGTTTAAAATTTCGAAAAATTTAACTTTTATTAGAGGGATTTCAGGACTTCAAGGGTAACACTTCCCGTATTGTTTAACAACATTATTAACTGTTTTTGTAAACAAAGAGCTTACTATCTTAATATTTGGAAGATATCCTATCTTGAATCCTTCATGCACGAACGGAGGAGAGAGCCAGCTTGAGATCAGGACCGGTTCTGGTTACCCGACCCGGGGAAATACAGTAAATGTCCATTTATTAGGTTTCAACTGTTGTTAGATTTTCCTCGTCAATGCTAGATGAGATTCTGATGAAACGTCGAGTCTGCGTTTTTAAGAAAACCAGATTATAAATATTTATAATCGTCATATATGTATATATATATATATATATATATATATATATATATATAAATTCAATTATAATTCTTGTATTTGTATTTTGACTTAGTTCTTTATACATACATATATATATATATATATATATATATATATATATATATTAAATATGGTGATGAGATTTCTTGTAATATAGTTAATAAATTGAAAATGTTTAAAAAACATTCTTGTTTTGGAAACATTTTCAATTTATTAATTATATATATATATATATATATATATATATATATATATATATAAATATATATATATATATATATATATATATATATATTTAAGATCAAATCATATACACAAATACAGGAATATTTAATTTATTGAACAATAAACTCAAAGCCTTTCGTTGGTTTACATTACCAACATCCTCAGGAGTTACAATACACTTTAGTATTGTAACTCCTGACGATGTTGGTAATGTAAACCAACGAAAGGCTTTGAGTTTATTATTCGATAAATTAAATATTCCTGTATTTGTGTATATTATTTGATCTTAAAAATATTCTAACAGGAAAACACATTTGATATTCTATATATATATATATATATATATATATATATATATATATATATATATATATATATATATATGATTAGTTATTATCTGAAGCACGTCCGTTCATTCTTCAGAGCATAAATCGCAGTTCCATCGATTCGCTACAATCTCATCCAGCACTGAAGAGGTGAACCCCATTCAACAAATGAAAAGCGAGCCAGCAACTGCTGTTGGGTTAGTCTTGTCAATGCTAGAGGAGATTTTAGTAAAAATTCTGAGCTGCCATTTTATGCACTGGAGAATAAACGCAATACTCTAGATAATAACTATTGATCATATATTTCCATCCATGAAGGAATGAGATAATTTTGAATTGGTAATTGTATTGATAAGAGATTGTCACAAAGTCGATTTCTTCTATTTACAAAGGAAACAAAAGTGTAATACACACACACACACATACACATATATATATATATATATATATACATATATATATATATATATATATATATATATATATATATATATATATATATATATATATATATATGTATATATATATATATATATATATATATATATATATATATGTAAATATATATATATATATAAATAAATATAATTATATATATATATATATATATATATATATATATATATATATATATATATATATATAATACGTTTTCTTGTTTAATAATTTAAAACAACATAGGTTATTCAAATACAAGAATATTTAATAATTTATATCCAAAGCTTTTCGTTGGTAAACAGTACCAACATCATCAGGAATGAAAATTACAATAATCGTTATTGTAATAATCATTATTGTAATTTTCATTCCTCATGATATTGGTACTGTATACCAACGAAACGCTTTGGATATCAATTAATAAATATTCTTGTATTTGAATAACCTATGTATATATATATATATATATATATATATATATATACATATATGAATTTCCATCACTGGTATTTTGTTATCTTTTATCACTTACCATATAAAGATTTTCAGTTGATGCTCGAAAATGAGGACACGTAATTAGTCCTAGATATTGGACTTGCATATACATATATATATAAATAGATCAAGATACCTTTTCTTCTCTGGCAACATACACTGTAGCTATTATCCGGCATTCTAGCTCAAGATACCTTTTCTTGTCTGTCACCAAACACTGTAGCTATTATCCGGCAGTCTAGCTCAAGGTACCTTTTCTTCTCTGGCAACATACACTGTAGCTATTATCCGGCATACTACCTCAAGATAACATTTCTTATCTGGGACCATACACTGTAGCTATTATAAGGCACTCTAGATCAAGATACCTTTTCTTCTCTGGCAACATACACTGTAGCTAATTTCCGGCATTCTAGCTCAAAATACCTTTTCTTGTCTGTCACCAAACACTGTAGCTATTATCCGGCAGGCTAGCTCAAGGTACCTTTACTTCTCTGGCAACATACACTGTAGCTATTCTCCGGCAGTCTAGTTCAAGGTAACATTTCTTCTCTGGGACCATACTCTGTAGCTATTATTTGGCAGTCTAGCTCAAGGTTCCTTTTCTTCTCTAGCAAAATTCAATGTAGTTTTTATTCGGCATTCTAGCTCAAGGTACCTTTCTTCTCTGGCAACATACACTGTAGCTATTATTAGGCAGTCAAGCTCAAGTTAATTTTCTTCTCTGGCACCATATACTGTAGTTAATATCCGGCACTCTATGTCAAAGTACCTTTAACACTAGGAAATAAATACCTTTTCTTCTCTGGCAACATACACTGTAGCTATTACCCGGTACTCTAGCTCAAGGTACCTTTAGCAGTAGTAGGTACATAACTTTCTTTGCTGGCAACATACACTGCAGCTATTATCCGGCACTCTAGCTCAAGGTACCTTTAACAGTAGTAGGTAATTAACTTTTCTTCTCTGGCAACATACACTGTAGTTATTATCCGGCACTCCAGCTCAAGGTAGCTTTAACACTAGTAAGTACATACCTTTACTTCACTGGCACCATACACTGTTGCTATTATCCGGCACTCTAGCTCAAGGTACCTTTAACACTAGTAACTACATAACGTTTCTTCTCTGGAAACATACACTGTAGCTATTATCTGGCAGTCTAGCTCAAGGTACCTTTAACACCAGTAAGTACATACCTTTTCTTCTCTGGCAACATACACAGTAGCTATTATCCGGTAGTCTAGTTTAAGGTACCTTTAACACTAGTAAGTACATACCTTTTCTTCTCTGGGATCATAGATTGTAGCCATTATTAGGCAATCTAGCCCAAAGGTACCTTTAACACTAGTAAGTACATACCTTTTCTTCTCTGGCAACATATACTGTAGCTATTATTCGGCAGTCTAGCTCAAGGTACCTTTATTACTAGTAAGTTCATACCTTTACTTCCCTGGCACCATACACTGTAGATATTATCGGGCACTCTAGCTCAAGGTACCTTTGACACTAGTAAGTACATACCATTTTTTCTTTGGCTACATACACTGTAGCTATTATCCGGCACTCTAGCTCAAGGTGCCTTTAACACTAGTACGTACATACCTTTTCTTCTCTAACACCATACACTTTAGCTATTATTCGGCAGTCTAGCTCAAGGTACCTTTATTACTAGTAAGGTCATACCTATTCTTCCCTGGCACCATACACTGTAGTTATTATCGGGCACTCTAGCTCAAGGTAGTTTTAACACTAGTAAGTACATACCTTTTCTTCTCTGGCAACATATACTGTAGCTATTATTCGGCAGTCTAGCTCAAGGTACCTTTAACACTAGTAAGTTCATATCTATTCTTCCCTGGCACCATACAGTGTAGTTATTATCGGGCAGTCTAGCTCAAGGTACCTTTAACGCCAGTAAGTACATACCGTTTTTTCTTTGGCTACATACACTGTAGCTATTATCCGGCACTCTAGCTCAAGGTACCTTTAACGCCAGTAAGTACATACCGTTTTTCCTTTGGCTACATACACTGTAGCTATTATCCGGCAGTCTAGTTCAAGGTTCCTTTAACACTAGTAAGTACATACCTTTTCTTCTCTAGGATCATAGGTTGTAGCTATTTTCCGGCACTCTAGCCCAAAGGTACCTTTAACACTAGTAAGTACATACCTATTCTTCTCTGGCAACATACACTGTAGCTATTATGCGGCAGTCTAGTTCAATGTACCTTTAACACTACTAAGTATATACCTATTCTCCCCTGGCACCATACACTGTAGTTATTATCGGGCACTCTACCTCAAGGTACCTTTAAGACCAGTAAGTACATACCTTTTCTTCTTTGGCAACATACACAGTAGCTATTATCCGTCAGTCTAGCTCAAAGAACCTTTTCTTCTCTGGCAACATACACTGTAGCTATTATCCGGCACTCTAGCTCAAGAAACCTTTAACACCAGTAAGTACATACCTTTTCTTCTTTGGCAACATGCACTGTAGCAATTATCCGGTTGTCTATCTCAAGGAACCTTTTCTTCTCTGGCAACATACACTGTAGCTATTATTCGGCACTCTAGCTCAAGGTACCTTTCACACTAGTAAGTACATACCTTTTCCTCTCTAACACCATACACTGTAGCTATTATCCGGCAGTCTAGTTCAAGGTACCTTTAACACTGGTATGTACATATCTTTTCTTCACTTTGATCATAGATTGTAGCTATTATCCGGCAGTCTAGCTCAAGGTACCTTTAACACCAGTAAGTACATACCTTTTCTTCTTTGGCAACATACACTGTTGCTATTATCCGGCACTCTAGCTCAAGGTACCTTTAACACCAGTAAGTACATACCTTTTCTTCTTTGGCAACATACACTGTAGCTATTGCCCGGCAGTCTAGCTCAAGGTACCTTTTCTTCTCTGGCAACATACACTGTAGCTATTATCCGGCGCTCTAGCTCATGGTACCTTTAACACTAGTTAGTGCATACCTATTCCTCTATAAATTTACCACAAACTTCAACATCCCTTATACGTTACCACTTTATCCTTGACATTTTTTTAAGAAATGAATTTATTTTTTATTCCGCGTTAGATACACTCCTATCCAAAAATCTTTTTCTATATTGATATATATCTTGTTTATAATAATTCCAATCAACTTGTAGTATATTCTAATAAATCAAACGTTAAAGAATAATTTTACTATATGAAAAGTAATTTTTTGTACAAACCTATAGTTTATTTATTTCATTGAATTATCAAAACCAGGATAATAACATATCTGAATTTATACAAGCTCAGTTAAATTCAGGTTTCCTTTACGCTTTTGAGTAAAACGGATTTTTAGCTGGTATTATCGTTAGAACAAACTTTATTTCATATGTAGTTGTAACTCTATAACTGATCTTTGCCACAAATGTCATTATCAATTTACACTCTATTGATTCCTTGCGTCTTCTGTCGTTGAAGGTGAACGTTTTAGAAAGTTCATAGTAATGTTTCTCTATAAACCGTTGGGTGTTTCTTTAGTTTTAAAACAAATTGTATAAAAGAAGAAAATCTATCATTGTACAAAGTGCAAATTTTTATACTAAAATTATACAAAATATGCGCGTTTGTATAGAAAATAATATATGTGTAGCTTAAAGTATGTTATCGTTAATCCTGGATCTACACCTCGGGTCTTTGTTAATTTCGTCTCACTAATATAATAACTATGCTAAATTATTTTATCAAACAACATGACTAAATTTCGAAGATATTTACTTCTTTCTTCACAATTATGTTTAACAGCCTATCCTCCTATCTTATTTATTTCGAGGTATAAAAGGACCTGGATTGGCTATTGCTTTCCAGGATATTGCATTACGGGGATGTATTGTCTATAATGTAGAATTTACGAAATGGTTTATGGTAGTTATAAGTATACTTTGATATCTATATTTTATATTCGTTTGGTTCAGTCTTTATTTAGATACATATTTATTTGAATGTATTTAGTTCATGTAGAATTACAAATAATTTCTATCCTTTTTTTCATATTTTAGGAAACTAAATAACCTGCATGCCTAGAATTGTTTCTAATGAAGATATATTACCCACGTTTAATTTCCTTTTACAAATATCGGGTATATTGTCTGCCTACGTAAGTAATTATTTTGTTGTTGTTGTGTAAATAAATATAACGTAGGAAATTAGTACGGCAATATTAACTTCTGAAAAACAATAATAGTTGTTTAATGTAATGTAAATAGCTAAAATCGATAAATATTACTTCTCAATATCTTGTTTTAATTCTATTCAGCTTATTTTGTTTAGATTTACATGTTTTAAAAACCTATTTAGTTTTAACTTTATAATTTCAACATTCCCCAAAAAATTCAAAATAAAATTTTTAATTTAATATAGAAATAGAAATGTTAAAGTATGACCTTCGGAGTCATTCCTCCTCCTGCTCCCATCGATATTCAGCACCATGTTGCCATGGTAGGGTCTCTCCTTCCCTGCGGCTGACCATGTTTTTTACTACTAGTCTAGAGTTGGCGTTACCCACGCTTCCCGCTTCCTTGGTGTCTTATTGGCCGAAACAACCGCATGAATTTAGAATCCTTTATTTTTGTATTTAAAATTCTAGGTCTAAATCCTTAATAAACATTTAACACTGTCTCTCCTTTTAAAACTAATCTCACTTTCTTTTTTAATCTACTCTATTTTTAAAATAATGTTTACTGTACTCTGTTCAATATTTTTTAATTTTTATAATTGAATGTAGTGAATTTTGACTCTAAACTGTCGAAACACTTTGTTTGAAGCACTGCTACTTTCCCACTGACTCTAGGTTTATCTTAAATACTTTTCTGCGTCAATTCATCTCGAGGACGCCATGTTATTTCGACAGAAACAACAATTTGAGAGTTTCTTCCCGAAAAGAGGTTCGAAGCACACGAGACTACATCTTATTGAAAACATTACCGCTCTTAGCCCTGCATTGCTTTGTAACTGTACGTTTTGAAAATACTTAAACGCGTTATCAAAACAGAGCGCGCACGACACAACCTTCCTGCCCACCGTCTGCAACCAAGCTCCCCAATTTTGTGCATCTTCTCATGTATTTTCCACTCTTCCGGGCTTCATTCAACCGATAGCCAGTGTTCAAAATGGAGTGTTCAGAACGCTGGGCATTTAGTCACATCGAGTTTGCCGTTCTCACACATCTTCACTCTTGATCGACGAAACGATCATAAGAATTCCTGATGTTGTTGGTACTGTTTGCCAACGAAAAGCTTTGGATATAAATTAATAAATATTCTTGTATTTGAATAACCTATGTTGTTATATATATATATGTATGTATAAAAAAAAATATATATATATATATATATTTATATATCCCATTAGAGGTGATAGTTGGTTGTATACGTTCACCGAACTTATAAAGTTTCTATGGATTGTTATAACAATCTCGTAATTATTCTTTAATTAGAATGGAGTTTTCATGTTCTATTTTCTTCACCTAGTTATACAAATATTATAACGATGGTTTAAAGTCTTTCAATAAAACGTCTCCACAACTAAACCTTGACGGTGTCTTTGAGTAAAAGTGTGATATTTTGTATTTCCAACTACGTACAGTTATTGTCAATGGAGGGTCACAATTTTTGCGTGGATTTTATATTTAAGCGAAGGGGAAACTTTTTCCATTTATTTTAATTAATGCAGATCCTTAGCCCATGTTGCTCCTTTTGTACTGTAATTATCTTTGCAGTACATATTAGCGACTAATTTAGATTCATTACTTGGAGTTTAAAGTTTTAATGAGAATAATTTGAATTTAAAAAAAATATCGTATCATTCTAACACAGAGATGAATTATAACGGCAAATATGTTTGACTGGTAAGAGTTTCAATACATTAAAATATACAAAATATATGAAAATATACGCGACATTATTAAAATATATGTGTATATTCGAAATAAATGTCATTACTAATTCTCAAGTTTTTTTAGGAATATTAGTTTTTCTCAAAACTAGGGATTAACACGTATCCTGTGAAAAGGTTTACAGACATATTTATCAGATTTTAAAAGAAAATAACTGAAGCCTAAATGAATTATGTAGTAAGTAACTAATTAAACTGCATTCCTTTGTAATAAAAATGTAGCACATATAGTTTTATATTATATAGATTGTTATATAGTCTATTATATGTATAATGGATGCATGTTTACATCTATTTTACGTTATTTTATTCGAAACTTTACATAGTTGAGTAGATATTTGTATCTGATTCGCAAAACAACCGTATTTATTTAAACAATAATCTCTGCAATGGTAAAAATAGTTAAAAAATTTTATTCTGAAAAATTACTAAATAATTAAATATTATGTTTGCAGTCTTTAGAAAAATGTTCCTAATGGTAAATACGAGACAACTTGTCAAACAGTATACTATTATAGGGTATTTTTACAATGTCGTTTATTTAAAATAACGTTTGGGAATTTTAGGTTTACTCTATTATAAAAGATTACAACGTTAAAAATAACGTAAATCCCCTTTGCAAAACTTGCGGCTTTTGTATACACTCGGCGATCAAATATGGAACACACAGCATTTTCCCACAGTTTCCAGGAACTGGCGTTGACGTATTAGTCCTATCGGTTACCCAATAAGTCAATAAACTCACCAAAATGAATGACACAAGTAAATATAGAGATCGGTTATATTAAACGATAGTTTTCATCTCGTATCGATGAGCCTCCTAGCACTCCCTGCGTGCGGTAAAGAAAATATAATACGCCACACAAAAATATCTCAAATCAAATTTTGATTCATCATGAAAATACATTTTACTCATAGATTCAAGTTCAACTACATTTTTTTTTAACTTGTAGGAGGTGGCAGTAGATTTTAATGGAGTTTATTTTGAAATGATATTGCAATTAATAAATTTTAATACCTAATTTTGTTTTTTATTTTGCCACATAATATGTACATAATGTGTGTGTGTGTGTGTGTGTGTGTGTGTTTAATATAGCTTTAAAATGTGTTGCAGTATGTTATAAGTGCCTGATTTACGTTTTATTAAAATACAGGTTTTAGAAAATTGTACTTTTTCAATATACATACCTTCTATTAAATATTCATTTTGGAAACATTGCCCTAATTTAACTACATGCGATCCCTTTAAATCTATACTAATTTTCGTGGGAAAATTATACAAATCCTTATGTTTTGTTAAATTTTAGAATTAGCCAGCCCTAGGCTCAATGGAGCTGCCCAATCCAAGGTCGTCATCATTCTTAACCTGATCCCGTGACGGGGTTGGCTTCGCATTGGGAAGTTCGGTTTGATAGTCTATGTCTAGCAGCGGTGGAGGACACGCTACAATGACAAACAGCAGTTAATCTAAACACAAAGTATTTCTGCTGATTCATATATTCGGGTTGTTTTTATTTTCTTGATCAGTTTTAATTTTGTCCAGGTCTTGCTTCTCTATTAGTATATTTTTGTGCTGGTTTTCCATCTCTTTTTTTTTGCAGGTTTCAGTTGCAGGAAATGCTTTTAGGGATAAAACGTTTCCAAAAGTGTCGCTTTCCAAGAACGTCCCTATAGTTAATTAGCACTATAATTATTCCTCAACATTTAGCATAACCGCATAACATTTAGCATAACATTTCCATAACCGCTCCGATATGGAATAAGCATTTTACCCGAACTAAATTTTCTGCCGAGCGAAGATAGTTCCTTGTTATTTTAATAAAGAAAATTAAGAAAAATAATTTTGTTTTGTTAAACTAAGTTGGAATTGACTTACTTCTTTTATGTTGCCTAAATTGGGTTCACTAGTTTCTTGATATATTCGTCTTCCTATTAATCTTAACATTTAAACAAAACTCTATAAACAAAACTTTTACATTTTATATAAACTAAAACATTACATTTTAAAAACCTTAATATAAACTGACTATAACGTTTGTTACCACTGGTTATGCAAGTTTGTATAAGCTGAATTTCTTATTCACGTAAGCATCAATTTCTAACAAATGTTTGCTGTCCTTATGGTGTTATTGTAAAAAAATTCAAATAGACGTGCCAGAGAAATGACTATCATAACTGAAATCAATTACTTTCTAGACTTGAGAACGTATTTATTTCTGATATAAAGACACACCATAAAGGGTAAAATGAATGTAACCTTGCAACATAAAGGACGTACTAAGATGTGAAGGCACTTCGGAATTAATAACTTAGCCATCAACTATTAAGGTACATATTGACTTTCCTTACTGGAGAGTATATAGAAATTGCTTTGTTTGTGACAAGGATCTTCCACAAATATTTTCCTTTCATACATCTATAAATTGAAGTTATTTATGTTTATTACTTTATTTATTATATCCTGGTTTTATGGATTAAAGGTAATAGCATTTGGTATACATGTTCTATATAAATTCAAAAAAAAGGTTATAATCTGTACTTTGGCAAGCACAAAACTGAAAGGGTTGCAAGATTTAACTAAAGTATATTTGTATTTATTATTTGAAATAGATTAAAGGATATTGTTTTTTATAATATTTTGAAGTTATGATACAAAAATTGTAATGCATTGTACTACATCTAAGTACATTATGAATTACTATATATTAGTTGTAAATCTAATACAAGATGTTAATTTATTATTTTTTATAATTACTGTGTTTGTGTATTTCATTTATTTGTATTCATTTATTCATGTATTTTATTATTTCATTTATAAGTCTCACAATTTTTATAATTCTGAATTGGTGGCTATTATTATTACAATGATTTACATTTTTTTGATTTGACAATTAGCAGAAGCTTTAATTTAAGAAACCTAACTTGCTGAGAGTTAACCCTTTGGGTATGTATATCCCGGGGAATGAGTTCATCTGAAGGCATCTAAATGGCGAAATGACCCATTTTGTTTAGGAGGGAGTAAGAAATCTGTTTTGATAAATAAACTACGGTTTTGTGTGCAAGTTAGTAAAAATATGTTTTTATTTTATTCCTTAATTATGAAAATGCAGCACAATTTGTAAGTTTATTATTTTCATTAGCTCTATAAACTTTTAACAATTATTTTCTATTTAATACTACTTTATCTCTTCTTTTCTATATAAAATATTAACATTACTATGTCAGTTGTAATATTTTATCCCAGTTAACCCTCTATTTTACAACTTTACTATACGCATTTAATTAAACTTCAAAAACTAATTTATACTAAAATCAAAAATACTTTGTAGTTATATTTAATGAAAATTGTTATTTAATATTGTTCTATCCAACCATTTAATATTTAAAATCAAATTTGCTTCATTTTATAAATCAAGCTGTCTTTATTTTCTAAGATTCTTTGTCGAATCCTTTGAAATAAACAATCCCATTATGTGAATTAGCAAATTTTGAACATTTGATTTTAATACCTTGAACATAAAATTAAACAATTGACTTTTTTTAAAACAAAACATTATCAACAAATAACTTTAACCTATTTAAATGAAAAACTGGTATATGTAAAAAAACAAACATAAGTATAACATCAAACAATTTTAACTGTTGCAACAC
Source organism: Prosapia bicincta (assembly GCA_036971475.1). Lineage (NCBI taxonomy): Eukaryota > Metazoa > Arthropoda > Insecta > Hemiptera > Cercopidae > Prosapia > Prosapia bicincta. The sequence continues at coordinate 294,859 of JBAIZL010000087.1, forward strand.
AAACTCGTTTTTAGATGTTTAACTGTATTGGATTTATACTCTATGTCATACTATTGGACAGAATAATAAAATATTGTATATGCTTAAAGACATAGTTAGATGAATTAATAAAGAACCATGAATTCTATGATACTGTGCCGGTATAAAGTCCTATAATGACTTGAAAAGATAAGAATATTATACTATACTATTAGAATTTTTCAAACTTACAAATATATTGTGTAATTTTATATATTAAGGAAATCCACATATATAAATATAATTGAAGAGATAATGGGAAAAATATTATTTAGTATATAAGAAATATTCATAGGAATAATATTTATTTTGATAATGTAAAGAATGTTTTTTGTAATTTGTTAATTGTGTTTATGTACAAGTGGCTATATAGATTAATCAATTGTTAACGGTATATAAGTAAATGTTGGTCCTTGACACTGAGAACCATACCGAAATACATGTTTAATAAATATGTATTTACAACTGTATATCGATTATAGAAATAAGCTCTCATATCATTAGTCTTATTGTAACATAATGAATTATATAAGGATATATAACTATAACTTGTTAGTTCTTCAATACTACTTGAAATATATCAGTTTCATTGTAACATTAAACTATTGAACTTCCTTTGTCTTCGATGTTAAAGTTGATTACAAAACCCAAATTCACTAAAAATATATATATTCGTTTAATACAAATACATGACAATGGTTTTCCTTGTCTATATAATGTAATGAAATTATAAATCTATTGGTTCAAGGTTATTTTGATATAGGGAGTTTATATTCTTAAAATATAAAGATGAAAATAAGTATTAGACGTGATTTGGATTTTATTTTCGTTAATTTTTCAGAAACACGTTGCTCATTATGATAGCTCTTTTAATTGCAAGAAAGCAATTATCACGACATTAACTACGGGATTTAAACTGATAAACCTGTTTTAACGGCACCTAACGTAATAACTTTAACCAAATGTAAATGGGTGATAAGAATAATTGTTTGCTAATCTGGATTGAATACAATTTTATGAAATAAATACCAGATTTTAACGAGCGTTAATAATTGCGGGTTTTTTTAATAACCCCTTATCTGCAGTTATAAGTAGTAGGAATTATCTTCCTTAAAAAAATATCTCTAGTCAAAAATATAAAATTACACGCATGACCAATAGATATAGGAACATATAAAATAAAAATAATATATATATATATATATATATATATATATATATATATATATATATATATATATAGGCATAGGCAATGGATCATGAAGACAATTGAGTTATAATCTCCGACATATATTACAATAAAAATGCTGGAAAGAAACCCAATACTACAAACATAATCAAAAGTATCAAATACAATAGGTTACCTAAGGGTATACCCATTATGTATATGCCTATATAGCAACCGTAGAGAATGATTGGTATCACTCTAGTTTGTATCTTCCTTTTTACTAGATTGTAATTTTGTAATAAGACCCTCTGAAGATGATGATATGGTCATCGAAATGTTCATAAGAGAATATTTTTATGGTATTGGGGTTCTTTCCAATATTATCATTGTAATACCTTTTACCACTGTGCTCTTGATATTGTATATCCGAAATATAATTGAAAAGTTAAAATCTTACAAGTATATATATATTTTATGGAACAATCCAAAATTATTTTCGTGTGCAATAAAGTATGTTGTTGTTCCCTAACCATAGACAGAAGATTTTTAAATAAAAATACACAAAACTGAATATCCAAATAAAATGTAATTCGCGTTTGCATTGATATTACTAATTTAAATGTTTATGCATTTAAATATTATGCCTAAATAGTTATTTTATGAAGGAATATATTTTATCACTGTTAAATATTTTGCATATAAAATTACTCCATTTAGCTTTAAATATTTTATCAATGCCAATATAAATTAGGTTTTTGTAACAAACTAGAAGCCTTTGCACAAACACTAGTATAAATTTATAAATAGGATTCATGAAATATATAGAATCGTTTCAACGATTGAACTCAAACGACAGGGAATTATAAACTCAAATTAGTTACAGAAACAGAAAATTACATGTTCGTTTTTACTAGAAGTAATCGAGTAAACACGGGTATTACTACTATAAACATTATAAAAGACGATTCCGGTCCAAGAAACAATATTACAAGACTGTAACTTCATATACCGAAAAAGAAACATAGCGTATCATCCGAAATTTACACATATGATTACCATAAATTACCACAATGTTGAAACCTTAGAATAAAAAGCTATTAAGAAAAAAAAGGATAAAATAATTAGCAAAATTTGAAATTGACCAACATATTCTAATATGTTTTAGAACCTTGAAATATAAGAACTCGGGCTATGGTAAAGAGTCAACAGTGCTTTCATGAGAGGTACAAATTTAGAAAAATTGAAACAGGTTTTTCGTTATTACGTCAATGCATTTGGTGTCAATCACTGTATACGAGTTTATTAAATTGATATTCTACTCTATTTAAAATACCTGTTTTCCTTCCATCTCATGTCCTTTATAAATCAATAAATTACATTTCTATTATTCACCAAAACGTACTACTTCAAAATACTTTTTTACCAAAAATCTGGCTTTGACGAAATTATATATATTTAAATAACAAGGAATTCTGAATCAACTCTAAAACTACAATTTAGTTCCTATATTCTTGCAGAGGACGTTCTATCTCACTATTTAATAGTTGAAAGTTGTTTTATTACACTTGTTTCAAGCATTGTCTTACAGGCGCAATGTTTTTGCACATCAATATTCATATGTTTACTACTTGTTTATGTCAGAAGCCGGTAAAGGCTTCTAACCATAACATAAAACATCCAACCATGGGGTGTTATCTTGTAAATAACACTGAACTCCTAATATATTGCGCAACAGTTCTGGATTTTACCATTCAAATGGTTTTCCAATACTTTCTTGTTAGGGGAAAGAGATATTACACTTTCAGATGTTGGTATTTGGAAAACACCTTTTAGCGATAAAATCTGAACTTATTATTTGTCAATACGTACATTGCACATGTTTACAGAAATGTGTTTATTTCTATAATTTATATCTACGTAAATTTACATCTGAATGACATTGATATATAATTACAAATATAGATGTTTGCGATAAAAAATGTAAAATTATAGCCACACATGATTTATGTTTAAATAAACGTTTAGAAATGACCTTTGCTTCACAACGATAAATAACAACCTAGGTTTTGCCGAGGCCGATGTGTTGTGTAGGCATAACACAGCCCAATATTGATTCTTATTATTATGTTTTAATTATCCTAGTTTTGTAGAATATAATCAGTAAGTGAATGCTTTTAACAACTGACATAACTAGTTCGTTATCGTGGTAGGTTGTGTCCCGTTGTTAGTTTTACTACTTAACATTCCATTCCAAACTTAATTTACTTTATCCAATATCAGTTCTTGGCATCTCTGCCATTTTCCGCCTAGTCACCCAGTAAAGATAATGCTGAATTCTTTCTTCACCATCTTGCAAAGCTGTGCAATTCTGAATATATGGAGTATACTTCTGTTGACGGTTGCACAGAGGACAAATATCTGAGGTTGTTAATCCTATTATATATATGTGAGCTTGCAGACAGTTGTGAATCGTAAGAATTCTGAATCTACCAACAGCTTCCACTCTAGAAAGGCTATGTGGTATTAGCCCTGTGTGCGACAGGCCCTTGTACCAACCTTCTTCAATCATCCCTGCCAGGGTCTCCCGTTCGTTAATTGTTTGCCTACACAATAAATAAACAATTGGGAGAAAAAGTCGGTCTAGTCCATAGCATACGTAAAGCTGTACGTAGCCATACAGAAAACCGACAACAACAGACAAACGTATCCACAAAATCTCAAACCACCCTATCTAACACAATCACACTGCCTTTACATTAATGATTCACAAATCAAAATAATTAACAAGGAAAACATGAAGAAAGAAATAGCCAACATTAAATATTTAGCATACACAAATGGATAATACAATACCACAAAGACACGGGAAAAATAATATGCTCAACATATGGCACAATAAAAAACACACTAAAAATAACACTACGGGGGGACCCAAATACATCACAACACCGTACATAAGCCGAACATAAAATAAAATGGAATAAAAGTAAAAAAAACGATACAAAGTAACATTCAAAACAAATAACAAACTACAATTCAAAACTCAACAGGATACTAACAACAAAGATAAACTATAAGTACCAGGCGTACACAAAATAAACTGTACACAACACATTCTACATTAGGCAACCAGATCGCCGCTTCAAACTAACAGTCGAGAAAGACAAACAGAACCCTGACTCAACATTTGTCAACCACCTAAAAAAACCAGGACACAAATACACAGACATTAACTATAAACTAAAAATCTTACACATCAACAAAAAAAACGTCCTCATCTCGACAGACTAGAACAATATGAAATTTTCAAACACACAAAAACACAAAATATAAAGAAAACAAATGAACAAACCCAATACAAATCACACATACTCTTTGGTACTATCTAAAACCTGACATTAAAACCGTCACCGCTTAACCTAACAAGAACTTCAAACGGAAATTTTAGACAGTGATGAAGATCGCTACGGAGCTATCAAAATCATTCTGTCAAAGAAAGTTATTACAAATTTACAAAATTAAAGTCCGGATGTCATAAACTATTACTAAAGTGATTAATTAGGTTCCACCGAACGTAATGGACTACAAAATTCAACAGGATATATATATATATATATATATATATATATATATATGTGTGTGTGTGTGTATAATAAAAGAACATAGGTTATTCAAATACAAGAACATTTCTTAATTTATATCCAAAGCTTTTCGGGATATTCCTGATGATGTTGGTACTCTTTACAAAAGAAAAGCTTTGGATATAAATTAATAAATATTCTTGCATTTAAATAAACTATGTGGTTTTAAATTATTAAACAAGAAAACGTATTATATATATATATATATATATATATATATATATATATATATATATATATATATAAGAAACAAATATGAGAATACAGACACAAAAACAATTTATAGTATCATACAATTCAAAGGTTTTCGGTGGCATACAGTATCACCATCATCAGTAATCATCAGTTTATTTCTGATCATGTTCATACTTTTTTCCAACGAAAAGCTTAGAATTGTATAATTCAATTACTTCTTCTTTTATTTGTCTTTCTCTTATTTTTCCATTGATAGCCAAAAATAAATTATAATATCTGTATTTATTCATATCTATCTATCCATATCTCTCTCTGTCTTATTCTCACTCTTCCCCTCTTTCGCTCTCTCTCTTTCTCTATCTATCTATCTATATCTATATCTATATATATATATATATATATATATATATATATATATATATATATATATGAATATATAAATATCGCAATATGTATTCCTGTGTATTAATAAAGGAATAAGTAAAAATACAAATAAAAGAATTTATATTTCTTGTATTTGTATTTTGACTTAGTTCTTTATAGAACCATATGAACTGTATATATATATATATATATATATATATATATATATATATATATATATATATATATATATATATATATATGCATACACACACACTTATACACATATACACACTCCTCCGTGGAATCGCCTCTACCTTCTCTCTTGCAGAGCTCATTGAGCATAAATAGGCACATTCCCCTTACAAATATTTACTGCGGTTTTCTAAATACATATACAAGACCTAATTTAATATAGTTTTATAGATGCGAACAAATGATACACTCGGCTTTTTATTTGTTCTTTTCACATGATTCTTAGACCAAAATGATTACGGGAATTTAATTAATAAACGGGAATATTATAAAATAATTATCCTGAGACATGTATTACAACTTAGATATTATATTTTTATTTAGCGATGTCTGTAGAAAGGGGTTTATACGTACATATATGTTGCAGCAATATTATTATTTTTATTGATAAAGTAATGCAATAGGGATGTACCTTAACATACGTTTTAATTCAGCAACGTGAATTAAAATGTTGTTATCTAATAGCATGGCCTATTCTCAATAGGTAAACACACCCACTAAAACAGTAACGTAAAAACACCATTCATTAAATTTTTCAAGAACGGGCAGGCCGTAGGATCACTTTCATTTTTGAGGCGTAATTGGCGTCTCCTTGAGTCCGGGCTCTTCGCCAGGTTTAATCAGTAGGGTGCCTTATAGTCGTCCTTAGGCACTATTGTATATATATATTTCAATTTTTCATATTAGGTTCATACAATTTATATAATATAAATGAAAAATGTTCTTTTGAAAAACATTTTGCTTTTTATATTATGTGCCTATACGGACATATATTTCTGTCTTATAAAGGTGTGGCCATAGTATTCCATTATTCCCAAAAAAGTATATAAACTCAGTTCGCAAAATCTATTATAAAAACGTTATAATATTACAATGGTGGCTAATTAGATAATATACAAAGAGTATCCCTTTTCATTACTGCTTTAAATAAAGTTTGTTGTTTAATTTATACAATGGCAGTTTGATTACATCAATGGTGAGCAAATAGGTCACTATAAAATGAGAAACTTCTTAACTAGATCGCGGAACGGCGAATACTGGTATAAAACTAATTTATACATTAAATGACACATTATCATTGTAGTAGTTGAGCTCCCCTGAAGGTATCAGAGGTCAGAACAGAAATACAATTTATTTAGCGTCGACAAACGTTACAAATACGAATAACTAATTCCGCCTATAATTGTCTGTTAGTTTTCTGTTAGTTAATCTTGGTATTATGTTATACTTAAATCCCATATAAGACTTCACAGACGTATTAAAGCTTGTACATATTCAATAATTTGTTAAACATAACATAAATTGTTTTATGTATATCTCTCCTATTGGATGATTTAAAACTAAAATTAAAATTAATCAAACGAGAAATGATTTCACTCATCACTATTAACAGAATTACACTAAAAGTTCAAACACAAATTATTCGTCTTTGAAACAGTATTACTAGCAACAGGCAACAACGACCAAGAATACCTCCGTCAGAACACAATACGAAATTTAAACAAAACAAAAAAAAACACCACAAAAACAAAGAAACAAAAACACTAAACTCAATAAAACACAAACAAAGCCAAAATAACCTAATACTAATAAAAGTGGACAAAGGCAAGATCACTGTCATTATAAACGGAAAAGACTTATTCAAAAAGTACTGTCATAGACAGTACAGGATCACCCATATACCACACAAAACAAATTTCACACACAAATAAAAACCAACATAATCAAATTAATACGCATAATAAAAAAAACAAAAACAACAGCCTATCCACATTCAATTACAAACACCAACACTGAATACCTTACCTAGTATACACAAAAAAAAGATATAGCAATACGGTTAATAATAAATACGTTGAGAAAACAATAAGAAAAAACACCACATGGCAAAACCACATCATCCTAAACACCATCACAGATCTTACATAAAAAATATAAAAAAACATACCCCTTAACTCCGGACTAGTATTTTTTCAAACATCACCTACCTATAGACAAACATAACAGTCAAAGGAAAAATAAACTTAATAAAACCATTTATTATCCCCATACACATACAAAACACAATACATTCAAAGACTGACATAGAGAAAATATAAAAATCATACACTACATAAAAAATGCAACAAACGTAACACAGTATAAAACTACGAAGCATAGAAAACACCATAAATAGTATCCACAACACATTCTAAATGACAAAACACACTCATAACCACATATTATATTTGAGCACATAATTACCAACTACTCATTGAACAATAACACGCCATAGAAAAATATTACACCACAGACTCTCATCAACATAACATACCTAAACAATAGTCTTGTCAGTGACTCACAGCCTTTAATAATGCACAGACCTAGTGTGAAACGCGTCTGCTGCATAAATCAGTAAGTAGTGGTTTTTTCCAAGTATTATAAAAAAGGTGTAATTCAAAAGCTAATTTTTCAGTAAAATATTTATTAGAATAAATTTTATCAATGCATATAACCACTTAAGTTTTATGCTTTTTTTATGTAATATTTTATTAGAATTTTTACAGCGTTTTCTGTGTCCCATAACACCCAAACAAGCTAGACATTCTATTTTAATAGGTCATTTTCCACTAAATTGTCTGGCTATATCTTTGTCACTATGCATTTGGATTATGTACTAAAGGCACATCTACTCCTCAATAAATAAAACCAACTCACTCACACACACACACACACACACACATAAATATATATATATATATATATATATATATATATATATATATATATATATATATATATATATATATATATATATATATATATATATATATATATATTTTTTTTTTTTTTTTGATCAAATAATATACACAAATACAGGAATATTTAATTTATTGAATAATAAACTCCTGATTCCTAATACTGTAACTTCTGAAGATGTTGGTAATGTAAGCCAACGAAAAGCTTTGAGTTTATTATTCAATAAATTAAATATTCGTGTATTTGTGTATATTATTTGATCTTAAAAATATTCTAACAGGAATAATATATATATATATATATATATATATATATATATATCACTATTGTTTAATACCATTACTTCTAAGGGTTACTAATTAAAACCATTTTACTAAAACTTAAAGATATAATAGTAATAATAATAATACAATCTCGCACAAACCTATACTAATAGAAATGATTATATGATATATCATTATATTTATATATATCGTTAATATATATTTATATATATATATATATTTATATATATATATATATATATATATATATATATATATATATATATATCACCCTATTGTTTAATGACATTACTTCTAAGGGTTACTAATTAAAACCATTTTACTAAAACTAAAAGATATAATAGTAATAATAATAATACAATCTCGCACAAACCTATACTAATAGAAATGATTATATGATATATTATTTTATTTATATATATCGTCAATATATATATATATTTATTTATTTATATATATATATATATATATATCTTTTTAAGATCAAATAATATACACAAATACAGGAATATTTAATTTATTGAACAATAAACTCAAAGCTTTTCGTCGGTTTACATTACCAACATCTTCAGGAGTTACAATAGTAAGAATGATAAAAGAACTGTCTAACAAACATGAATCTACTAGATAAAGCAATACACAGTTGCCAAATCTATTACAATATTGCCAAACTTATTCCACTGCTGCCACAACATTATATACATTGAACAAAGTATGGTATTTAGAATGTATTTGAATTTGTTCATCTATTAATTTGTTATTAATATTATGCTTGTAAATTTCAAATGCTTCACATACATTCATTTTTAACCCTTTATTTACTTCTTTTATAATTTTCATATTATTTATATTAGGAAACATGTGATTATTATTAATACAATGGGTTGTGAAATTAGACTTATATATATTTGGTTTTAAAAAAGCATTAAAATGTTCTTTATACCTTTCTTTTAATTTTTTCTTTGTTTGTCCTAAATAACCTTTACTTCAAAATTCACATTCTAATTTATATACTCCATTTTTCTCATGTATAGGCCTACTATTTATATTATTATTATGGTTAATTATATGTATTATTCTATTATTGGTTCTATATGCAATTGTTATGTTTTTATTAGTAAATAATTTGGAAATATTTTTTATTTCAAAACCAGTGTAAGTAAAAGTACTCCATATAGTATTATTATTATTACTACTATTGTAATGAATATTATTTTTTATTTGTTTTTGTAATATATTATACGGAAAATAACGGTAAAATAAATTTCCTAGATATCACAATTATTAGAAATGAAACGAATTTAGAATATATGATTTACCGTAAAACTACATTAACCAATCAAATAATACCTAATTATTCCAACCATCCATATAATCAGAAAATGGCTGCTTTATATAATCTTCTTTACAGAATGAATAAAATTCCTATGAGCAATGAAAATAAAATGAGGGGAAAAAACATAATATAACAGATAGCCGGAGAAAATGGTTACAAAAAGAAAATGGTAGATAAATTAAATTATAATATATTACAAAAACAAATAAAAAATAATATTCATTACAATAGTAGTAATAATAATAATACTGTATGGAGTACTTTTACTTACACTGGTTTTGAAATAAAAAATATTTCCAAATTATTTACTAATAAAAACATAAAAATTGCATATAGAACCAATAATAGAATAATAAATATAATTAACCATAATAATAATATAAATAGTAGGCCTATACATGAGAAAAATGGAGTATATAAATTAGAATGTGAATTTTGTAATAAAATTTATATAGGGCAAACAAAGAAAAACAAATTAAAAGAAAGGTATAAAGAACAATTTAATGCTTTTTTAAAACCAAAAATATATATAAGTCTAATTTCGCAACCAATTGTATTAATAATAATCATATGTTTCCTAATATAAATAATCTGAAAATTATAAAAGAAATAAATAAAGGTTTAAAAATGAACGTATGTGAAGCATTTAAAATTTACAAGCATAATATTAATAACAAATTAATAGATGAACAAATTCAAATACATTCTAAATATCATACTTTGTTCAATGTATATAATGTTGTGGCAGCAGTGGGATAAGTTTGGCAATATTGTAATAGATTTGGCAACTGTGTATTGCTTTATCTAGTAGATTCATGTTTGTTAGACAGTTCTTTTATCATTCTTACTATTGTAACTCCTGAAGATGTTGGTAATGTAAACCAACGAAAAGCTTTGAGTTTATTGTTCAATAAATTAAATATTTCTGTATTTGTGTATATTATTTGATCTTAAAAATATTCTAACAGGAAAACACATTTGATATTCTATATATATATATATATATATATATATATATATATATATATATATATATATATATATATCACCCTATTGTTTAATACCATTACTTCTAAGGGTTACTAATTAAAACCATTTTACTAAAACTAAAAGACATAATAGTAATAATAATAATACAATCTCGCACAAACCTATACTAATAGAAATGATTATATGATATATCATTATATTTAGATATATCGTTAATATATATATATATATATATATACATATATATATATATATATATATATATATATATATATATTTATATATATATATATATATATATATATATATATATATACATATAGATCTTATTACTTTGGATGCAAAATTTTACGTTTGTAAAATAAGAATCCGTATAATGTCTCTAATTAAATCATATAGCATGAAGAGGTCCATCTAAATTTCTATCACATTTTAAAATATCGTGTTTCAAACACCTATTTCGTCATAAACCTAGATTAAATCAGAACGGAATGTAATAAAGCTCAATTGAGTTGGTTTTAATTATATTATCTCTCGTTATAATTAGCGAAACATCTAGAAGTACAAATTTTTTAGAAGTAGAATTCTAAAATCTCTTTTAGTTTAAGATTTCCCGAGGAAGGTTGTCGAAAAATTAGTGGACAGCTGCCGGTACCAAAGTAATAACTTGTAAAAATAAAGAGCTCATTATTTCAGTTGCCTAAGTAATTACGCCAAGATTTCTATTAAAATAAATGATTGTATGTCATCCCAAGACTTAAAGACATGGAATTATTACACATGTCTACCTTTATATTTTAATGCTTATTGTACAAAAGAAGAGATTTTTCCTTCACTTATTTCCTATGTCAAAATATTCTCTTACCGCTGTCTCACATAATCTCTTGCAAAATTACATTTCCTAACTGGAATTACTCCCAAGTCCTTGTAAGCCACTTGATTTAAAGTATCTCACGTTATGCTCAAGTGCTACGCTAAAATGTTTCTCCTTATACAGGATGAATCAAAAAGCAGTATAAATCTTCGGAAATTCACATAAATGTATTGAATGAAGCGCTATAGCTGGCCATTAATGTTTTTTTTTTTTTGGGAAACCCACACGTGGTCTAACTTAACCTAAAGATCTACTACGTAACTTCTATTGATTACTCTATACGAATTCCATTTATAGTAAAATTCCTCATAAACTCTCCGCAGGCACTGGAGGTTTAACTTGCTGGATTCTCTCACTAAACAGAGGTAGATAAGTCAGATATCTTTTTCGGAGTCGAATCCCATGTGTTATACAACATTCTGTCTTTTTCGTCTATATTTTTTAAAGAACAAACGTCTGTCATATGACCGTAATCAATATCTAAACCATTTTAAACTATTTAAATATTGAACCATTTATATTATTCAGTATGTTATATGATACGACTTTTCTTAGAGAACTGTTTACATTTTCTAACATTTGTTAAATACATATCGAGTTTTAGGCAAATGAATTGATTTTTAAAATTAAAAGTTTAAAAGTTTTTAAACGGTTAAATTTAATAGTAGCTTACAAAGGCTTAAATAGCTTTAAAAATGTATTAGGTAACCCAAAAGATAAAATAAAGATGATACATAAATCTGGGATTTATAAAATAAATTGTAATTCATGTAGTAAAATGTATTGGCAAAACAAAAAAAATAATAATAACCAGATTTAATGAACATATTAGCCATATACAATATCAAAGACCTGAAAAATCTAGTGTTGCAGAACATATTCTAAACACTAAATACACTTTAGAACTAAATGATCTCAAATTTTTGAAAACTGTTAATTCAGAAGGTCTTTTGATTAGTTTTGAAAGTTTGTACATTCACAAATATGACGAAAATAATTTGTTAAATTGTGATACAGGGCCTATCCCTAAATCTCAGTTATATTCATTAATTAGGAGATAGTTATAACCTTTTTTGTTAATAAATAATATTATTGTTTTTTTTGTAAAATTGAAATAGCTGTAACGGTAACTCTTCACCATGGTAGTTGAAAGACCGGACACAGTTGCAGAGGGGGGGATTTACTGCAACGTGATTGGTCGTACTAGTTTTCTTTAAAATGAGGAGCATGGCAAAGTAGTTACCGGTTTATGCCTATATATTTTTTGTATTATGTTGTTTAATGTTAGTTGTATTTTTTAAATACCTCTGAAGATGATTGCTTGGCAATTGAAATGTACATAAGGTTTAAATAAATGTTATTTGTGGTTTAGAGGTTTTATTTATTTACAAATAAACATTATGTTACAGTTTTTTCCTACAGTTATAAAATTATTTTGATATTTATTGCAGGGAGGTTGGCTAAGTTTATACCAATTATTATAAATTTCAAATTTAATTTATGATCTTATTTTGTGCCAGCAGTTAAATGACATCAATAAATTTACATATTCTATTATTTAAACCAAATTTTTTACTAATTCTACTACCACAGAAATTATTTATTTACAAGTTTTAGAATTTATATATATATATATATATATTTATATATATATATATATATATATATATATATATATATATATATATATATATATATATATTCAAATATTTTAATTAAAACTAATTTTCAAAATTTATCACTCATTCAGAAAATACTAGATATTTTGTGACTGATTTTGTTTAATAATTTCTGGTTGGGAAATTATTTATATTTTTCAACAAGTTAAATATTGATAAATATATTCCCAGTTTATTTAACTACTGATTGTAACAAACGTTACTGCATTTTCTTAGATAATATGAATGAATTTATTTTATAAATATGCCTAATATTTTTTTATCTTTTTCCATATACTTTACTATTTCTCTATTTGCAAACATTTGAACATTTTTACATTTCCATTTTTATAACTAAATAATTTTGTAATTTTCAATTTTTTAATGTATTGATCAAGGAAATAAAACCATTATTTATAATTTTACACATTTAAAGCATTTATTTGAATCTTTGGAACGTATTTCAAGATCAAATTTTATTTAAATTCCTAATTTGTATAGAAATCATGACTTGCCCAAATTTCGCACTTTCCTTAATACTTTCCTGGTCCTAGGAGATGACTTTATGCTTCCAAACTGGTAGTTCTTCTCGTCTGGAATTAGGTTCATCCAGGAAGCAGGTACGGACAAAAAGTTTCTTGACAAATGAAAATTTTAACCATGATTCCTCTTATTTCGATGTCTAGTTTTCACTAGACATAAATTTAGACATTCTACATTATTCCCGCACTCCCCGGCCTCGAGATTACGCTATAGAATTTCATCTAATAGAATTTCATGTTGGTATTTTTTCTAATTTAACAGATACTGTGACCATTCCGGTCTGTGGCCTAATTACGAGAGAGCGCCTAAACGCTCAGCTACGGTTATCACCTCTATTCCCCCACCCTCGATTTGCTTGTCTGACTTGGATTTTGCTGTTGTTTCTTGTCTTAAAACTGGTAATTTAAAATATTGCATAACCCTGATTTTTACGTAGCACACAAAACAATCCCGAGGTCATGCTTTTTGTACAATTACAGTTTATTTTAGAATTATACACTTACTGATCAATATTCATGGCATCGAAAATTTAGTTAAATTATATTTTATAATTTGAGATTTTTTCAATTTTTTATTGAATTGTCACGGGACATTTCAGCCCGTTATAGTATTTGTGTGTGTGTGTGTGTGTGTAGAATCTTAACCTTTAATATTGCTATATTTAACTTGAACTGTATACACAATTATAAATTTTTTCTAAACGTTAAGCCAATAAATCTTCATTGCTTTTGGAATGTTATATAGATATTAATTACTGGCATTTAGCTGATATTTACATTGAGCAAGTACCTTTATTACAGAACCTTTTTAATGGTTATTTTAAAATAATTAACGATTCAACTTTTTAAAAGGCGATTATAAAAGGGTTTACAAAATAGAACTATACCGTAGCTCAGCTACATTATAATAGCTTTAATCGTAAAGAACTGCATCCTATAATCTTGATAATAGTGTTCCATTAAACTATGAAATATTATTCGGGAATAAAAGGAAATTATATATATAAACATATAATAACATATTGATTAGTGTAATCAGTTTTTACAGGTCAGAATACAATACCAGTTAGTTCATTTGAGGATGTAAAATTGACTCTTTCATCAAATTTTTTCAGATATTGTATGATAAAATTATATAAGATAAATTTTTGTAAACAAAATTAATATTTAATAACACCTAATCATAGAAAATGTACTTGCATATGCAAGAGTAATATAGCGTGAAATTTACAATATGTATATCAAAAGATGCATATGCGATATTTATATTTATATATTATTATTTTTTTTTTAAATAGACATGTAACTACGTATGCAAATAATTGTTGTACACCTAAATTCAGACATAAACAAACATTTTATCCTAATTTCTGTTAAAAATTTATTTTACTTTATTCAATAAATAATATATATTTTTATATTAGATATACAGATATTAATAAACAAACACCAGAAATTATTTTGTAAATATAGCAAATTGTTGTGTTGCGAAAAAAATTGGGATTAAAGTTTATTATTTAAAAATATGTAATACGTCCACTTTGGTAGGCACAGAATATTCCAAAGGTGTGTAAATAATGCTTTTCAAAAGCTTTATACTACTTTTGTAAAGGTGTTTAAAAGTTTGGCCTTCCTAATATCTTGCTAAATCACTGTCCCTATGAACCTAATGATCATGATGTAACGGCTTGGCTCTTTTTATAGCCAGTGTTTGCTACAACTGTGCCTTTGCATCTGTGATCACAGTGCACCATGGTGCACACTTTGTGAACATGAGAGGAATAAAGTCATTTATGTGAATATTTTTGTTTACAATTAAATGTACCACTAATTGAAATTTGTTTTGTACTCCTCCGTTAATTGCGATTAACTTCTCTAATTAGTTTGTCTTAATAAAATGTGTATTTATATAGAGTATTTTACAAAATCTAATCGTATGTTTGAGGTACTACAGATTTTTTTTTGTGATATGAGAAGAAATTTACGCATAATGGATTATAAATTTAAAGTGAAATTAATTACACAGTAGTTTTATTTCTTTCGCGTATCAATAATAATAAACAAAATATTCGTAGACTATGGTTATTTTGAAAACTAAAAGAATCATTACAAAAACGTTTACAGGAATTATTTTCAAATATCTACATTCAAACATAGCTTATATATAATATTAAATATATAAGTATGCAGAAAACTTTAATGCCATACAAAATATAATTTTCTTTTACTAAATTGATACAAAAAAAAAATTCGGTCAAGTTGATACCAAATTTTTAATGTGTAAGAAAAACCCGAAGATATACAACACACAAATTGCAAGAAATGTAGGTTATATTTACACAACTAGCAATTCAGAAGTGATGTATCACAAAGGCTTCATCACTTGAGTCATGTGGATCTGAGATCAGATAAGTTCACGACAGGTAAGAAGATAAGCAGTATTTATAATACTGGCAATACATTCACACGTCTCGCCCTAAGTATACATTATCCTAGCACTGCTTTGGGTTAGAAAGACCCAGATATAATTTGGCACAATCGGGGATCGAAGTAATGATATATACGTAAATAAGCAAGGTATCTATAGCCTAGGCCTCTCAGCCTTTGCTGACATTGAATAATAGTTGTTGAACTTCATCCTTACCGATAAATGGTTTTGCATAATAAATAAATGGAATCCAAACAAAGATCATCCTTTATATTTCATAAAATAATTAGGTCACTGATATAAATATTCAATGAAATTACTACTGTCAAAATAGCTGAATTGGCTGAATGTGGGTTTAGGTTTCAAATTCTACTTTGATTTTAAATGTATGACCTTTCAAGAATAGTGTTTACATCTGCATTAAACATTTCAACTGTATAGAAAAATAAATGTTTCCCCAAATTATGCCGGGAAAACAAATGAGATTTAAAGTATTATATTTTATAACCTTTACAAATAGGAATTATTTATATATATATATATATATATATATATATAAATATATATATATATATATATAAAATATACACCTATATTAACATATATTACCTTTGTATAAGTAAGAAATGAGTTTTTTCGTGGAATTAATTTTTCTGAATATATTTTTTATTTACTTCTTGGTAATAAAAAAACTGTTTTTGAAAAAAATAATATTCATTCAAATAAATTGGCAGAAAGTTGACGAGTAATTTTTCAAAGTTTTATTTTTGATATTTGAAACAAATGGGTGAAATAATTAAAATTTGTCTCTATATATTACTTTGATTTAAGGTCTGATTGAGTCATGATTTATAGTTCATGAATCAAGTTCATTATTTCAAAGCCCTTGGAGGTTGGGTACTTGTCGTTGGCCCAAATGTTATTTCTTTTTTTTCATAATGGAAGGTATCAAGTGTTCATTTTTCTATTGAGATATTTGTAAAAAAATAATTAACTCGAGTTGAAAAACCTAATTAACTTTGTTTGCGTATTATTTTATTTTATTACTTATATTTGTGTGTAATGTAATGATTTTATTATTATTGAACTATTTAAAAATAATTGTGGTATGTGTTATCATTGATATTTTGTGAAATTGTTAAGGGATGTTACTACACTTTGGAGATCTTTTTAAAATAGTTTGTGTCTACAAACATAGAATAATTGTTTTCAGATTAGTTTGTTGAAATATAAACAAACTGAAATCAGCAACAGCCAAATAACGCATTAGGTATTAATTTTACTTTCTAAAATTGGAAATATAGTTACTCCTAAGTGGGATACGAAATCGATTCTGTATGTTGTAGGAAGAACTGAGCCAAACTAATGGGATATACCTGCCAAAACATGATACAGTTTTAATCTGGATAAGGAATGACATTTAGAGGTGTAGCTTTCCAGGGAAGTATACTAAGAGGATGCCCTTCTTTTGTTAAAATGTTTAAAATCACTAACCCTTTTCCCCCTAAAATGAATACGATATTGGATCCCATCGCACAGTATAAAAAATGGCTTACCCCCACCCCGTATGAATATCTAAATATTTTTAGTTATAAATACATATCTCAATCGTAAATTTAAAGTGTACCTGAATTCATGTGTTTTCACTGAAAAGACAAACAAACAAAAATAGGTCAACTACTCATAAACTATTATTTTAATTATTGTGTGACTCAATAAATGTGTTATGATATATATATATATATATATATATATATATATATATATATATATAAAATGCGTTTTCTTGTTTAATTATTTAAAACAACATAGGTTATTCAAATACAAGAATATTTATTATTTTATATCCAAAGCTTTTCGTTGGCAAACAGTACCAACATCATCAGGAATGAAAATTACAATAATTATTGTAATTTTCATTCCTGATGATGTTGGTACTGTTTGCCAACGAAAAGCTTTGGATATGAAATAATAAATATTCTTGTATTTGAATAACCTCTGTTGTTTTAAATATATATACATATTTACGTTTGTACATATACATATATAAATAAAAAAAGTATATATTCTTGTATAATAAAAAAAAACTGTGGTTATTTAAATAACAGAACTATATATTAATATTTATTTAAAGCTTTTCGTTCATAAAATGTAAAAAACATCATCAGGAATGAATAATACAATTTATATGATTTTGATACTGTTTACCAACGGAAAGCTTTGAATAAAAGTTAATAAATCATTTTTGTATTTGAATCACCTCACTTATGTTATTATATATTTCAATTTTTCATATATTCTCTGTAATCTCCTCTTTCTCTTTCTATTTGTTTTGAGCATACATAACACACACACACGCGCACCCGCGAGCACAAACACACACGCAAGTCTCTGATTTTAAAGTTGTTGTATTATCAATTTTTATTGTTGAGTTCGCAAGTTAGAAATTATTTCTTTTTTAGATTATTTCTTAGATAGTTTTACAATATTGAAATACTTTTGTTTAAAAAGACTAACAATACTAAGGTTTTCATAAAATAAATGAGAAGTAAAAACGACATTTTGGCGACTAATACTATCTTGATTTTATTAGTACATAAAATCAACGGCTTTTGATTATATAAGTTTAGAACAATGTTTAGGTCATAATGAAAAATGTTAATTGAATCACATCATCGGAAATATCCTTTTATGTGTAGAGTATAGACAATTTTATTTATACATTTCATCTTTAGGTATAACCCATACTGTGGCCTACTTTTTCTGTCTTACGTTCTATCGTTATTATAGCGAAAACCACACACATAGTTGAAACTATCGTATAATAAAAAAGTGCTCTAAATATATAGGGCATCATCAGATGATTCTGTTTTCAATAATAACTTCGCAATGAAACGACCCAAATAGTTTATAACGTGACATGGAGCATCTGCAGCACTAATTACTGTGTGAGAGGGTTGTAGTCTATATTGATTGGAAAGGTGTGCACCCGCCGTAATCGTCCTAATTAAAGGGTTTGTATAGTGAAGTGATAATGTAACTTCAACTCGTGTTTGTTCTATACTTGAACTAGTTCCCAAATTTAAAATTGACATTATGAATAGTTTTCAAATAATGCGTAGTAGATACAATTCATTTTTACTATTGTCCATGATTTTATTTCGATTTGGATGTGTTCGTCATCATAATTATATTCCTATTACCTCGTATAAATTTAAGTATTTGAAATAGCTTCATACCCAGGTGTAACAGTATGCTTACAACTTGTGGGTATATTTCAAAGTGGAAAATTACTTTTAGTTTATTACATTGTTTATTATTGAGCTTTTTAATTACCACAGTTTTTAACTGAATATTAAGGAATTTAGGTTTTTTAGTAGAAGCTAAAATTGACAGGGTAAATAAATAGTAGTAGGGTATGTAAATGACAAAAAAATATTTAATTAAAAGTAACTAAAAAGCCAATATTAAAAGCCTCAGTTAAAAAAAATATATAAATAAATAAATGAATTTGATAAAACAGAAAGTTAAGTGAAAATATAATCAAATATGGTGAAAACGTTTTTAACAAGACGATAACATAGTATACAATTTTAATTTGGTAATCTATTTTCAAGAATATCGTAAACCATAGTTGTAGAACTACTGCTTTAACTAA
The DNA here is from genome assembly GCA_036971475.1 of Prosapia bicincta. NCBI lineage: Eukaryota > Metazoa > Arthropoda > Insecta > Hemiptera > Cercopidae > Prosapia > Prosapia bicincta. The sequence continues at coordinate 315,008 of JBAIZL010000087.1, forward strand.
TTTCGAGAGAGGAACGATGAAAAAATAATGAAAAAAATCAAACAAGGCAGTAAAGCAATGATATTGTTGAACCCTGTGGACTCATTTTTCAACAAAAAAGGGCAGTAAATGTATTGAAAATCGACAGGTTACAGAGTGACACATTGGAAATTCGCACTTCATTCAAACCTGACCAAGCTGTCCAATTCGTGAACATAATACATGGCAGAAAAGAAGAGCAGATTAATTAGTAACATCCATTTGTTTTACCAAAAGAGAGTTCTAATAGTATATTTTTTTACCAACCATAGTATTATGACCTACTTATTTCCGGCTGATCGATGTTGTGGGCTGTCTTCCTCTCGACTTAGACACGGATCTTGGTAAAGAATACGAAGTTATGTAAAAAAAAGCAAATTTCAAATTCAGAAAAAAACATAGTTTTAGGTTCTTTGAGGTTCGTGTTTCACATTTCAGGTCTTAGAGAGATTTTTCTAAAAAGTTAAAATAAAACTTTGTGAAACGTATGACCCAAATACTTGGAACCACATCTATAGGCCTTTCACTTAATTTTGTTTTTGAGAATAAAATCCACTTTATACAATGTTGCATTTGCATAATTGCAAATAATATAGCTGTAGTTTAAAAAAATTAAAACAATTTATTTCAACAAGAATAGGATAGGATAAGTATCTCTCTGACATCCAGTGGCGAACATTTTAGAGAAGGGCCCACAGTAGACCTTTGGTATCTACCCTCCATACATTCATCATCCAAGGATATATTCAAGCGGGAAACACGAACTTAAATTGGAAAATAAATACACCATAAAAAACTCAATTGAATTAACAGAAATACAAAAAACAATAAACATAACCAAAAACACCAAATTTATATCTTTTGATATCACAAACATGTACTCTAATATACCAATTAACGAAACCATCCAAATAATAAAAAACAAATTAACTGACGTTAAAACCAACCCCAAACACACAAACCAAATCAGAAATGCCTAGAGACCATACTAATCCAAAACTGTTTCATATTCAATAATAAGATATATAAACAAATAGATGGCTAAGCAATGTGATCACCACTTTCAAGTATAATATCAGAAATTCACCTCCAAAAACCTGACGAATTAATCACACAAACCATAAAAACAAACGACCACAATAGACATTGGATACGATATGTTGACGATGGATTATACATCTCACAAAATAAAGCAATAAATAATAACATCATACTAAATGAAATCAATAACTTACACCCTAACATACAATTCACCATGGAGGAAGAAATAAACAATAAAATAAACTATCTAGACCTAACATTGGCCAGAAATACAAATAACATTGAATATTCAATTTATAGGAAACCCACACAAACCATTAATACAATACCAAATCACTCCAACCATCCCCCACAACATAAAATGTCCGCTTACAACTCACTTTTATACAGAATGCTAAAATTGTCTCTAAATAATGAAGAAAAAACCAAAGAAAAACAAATAACATATCAAATAGCCCAAAAAATGGATACAATAAAAACACAATAGATAAATTAGAATTTAAAATAATAAATAAATTAAAACAACCTAAAATCGAACCACAAACAACAAACTGGGCAACATTCACATACACAGGATACAACATAAAAGGAATAACTAAAACACTAAAAAATAATAACATTAACATAGCCTACAAAAACACAGGAAACATAATCAATAAAATAAACCAACCACAAAAATTATGTCCACACTAAATAACGGAATATACAAAATCGAATGCCCAGACTGTAATAAAATATACATAGGCCAAACAAAAAAGAAATTAAAAGACAGATATCAAGATCACCTCAATGCATACATCAAACCTTACATTTATAACTCAAACTTAGCCAAACATGCCATCAAAAACAAAGACACATTCCCTACAATAAAATTGACGTACACCTAATAAAAAAGATTCAAAAAGGCCTCAAAATGACAATCTGGGAAAAACTAGAAATTTATAAAAATAATATCATTAAAGAACAAATACAAATAAAATCAAAAAACGATAAATTATTCAATCTAATAGTCAGTATTAACCCCAAAACAAACTTTAAACTCGAACAGTGCAGTGAATCTAAAAATAGAACATAACGGTACACCAAGGTCAACGGGAAATCCACTCAGCTCACAGTCTACAACAACCCTGTTCAGTATGCCCGAGGATGACGGCACGACCAGCCATTGAAAGTTAGCTCGCATAAATACCAAGTAAGATTCTTGTTTAGGTACATAAGTGAAAGTGATATATATATATATATATATATATAGTATAACTCGTCTGCTTAACAGTGATTGTAAAATATGTTTTTTTAAATATGTGTTTATCAAACACATATTATAAATTTTAGATATATTTTGGCAATATGTCTAATATATAATCATATTCCGGTGCTATTTATGAAACTATTTAATATATTATTGTCAATATAAATGTGTTATAGTATCATAGATGTAATAATAATATCATAATGGAAATGAGTCGGATTTATAAAATATTAGAAAATTGTACATGAAGAGATGCGTTCAAATTAAATCCGAATATCATAAGGATTATGCAATTAATTACAAATCACCCACTTCACTTCTTGTACGACCCACACGATACAGTTCAAATATTGTAAAGATTTATTTGTAAAAATTAAAATTATTTTTCAAAAATAACAATTCTTTGAACTGTGGTTTGAAAAAAAAGTAAAATTAGGCTAGTTCATTGAACGAAATGTCACAAAGTTTATTGCTTTCAGTATACTACTAAATAAACAGAAGTTTTTCTACTTTAGAAAGACCACAATCACAACCTGCTCATTTCCATATAAATTTTGACTGTAATTGTTTTATAAATTTATCAACAATATTTTTAATATGTATTAAACAATATTAATTAGACGAGATAAATTGTACAGATTAAATTATTTCTTAAATGTAAGTTATCATTTACATAAATATTAGTTAGGCCGTATTGGCATCATGATTTCTAGTAATGTATAGTGCGTAACTGTGCACTTGACCTTGCGTGTACTATCACTTCTGAAAACATGATATATTTTCAGAACGTCGAATAATCAACAGCTTTTGCATCTGATATACCCATATTTCAAGATTTGTTTTTATTTCATATCGAAGCTAAGTTTTCATGATAGTCAGTGTCTTTACAGTCTATATCATGTTTGTAGGAAACTATATTTAATGGTCCTCTACTTCCCGTCTCGCCTACTGCAATCTCTCAAGGCCACGTCTACGGTTACCTACTCCGCACTATACATAGGTTATAATTACCGTATTGGCAAATTAATGAATAATACTGCACATATTTATAAGCATTGTGCAAGAAAAGAGACGGTTTACATTTATATTATTAATAACTTGTTTTCTGTTAAAAACATTTAAATACCCCGAAAGTCATTGATGATATTAGAATAAAATATATTCCTGAGATAGACAGTTATCGGACCACGTCATAACGTTATAAAAATACTATGCTAAATTCAGTGTGCAGTATATATTGTAGGTTTTCTGTAGTAAAACCTTGCCAAACGAATAATTGTTCAGTACTTCTGAAGGTAGTTTCACCAATTTAATCAGCAGACAATAAAACAACAAGGGACAACAGATCTATAGTTGCATTAGTGACACTCAATGCTAGCGACGTCTAAACTACCGAATCACTGTAATTGAACCAGGATCTATAAGTGCCCTGATTAGCACTATACATAATGCATTCATGCTCGCATAACGAAATTCCTTGTGCAAGTCTTTGTATTAAGGCTCCCGATTCAACACACGTTTCATAAACCGTAGCGGTTTTACGAATGAAGACTTCTTATTGGAATTTAGAAATAAGATACATAACACCATTTTATTAAATAACTCAAATTAGAGTGGCTGTCGTTGAATACTAAATTTAACACAAACCTATAAATACATATAGAACCATGTATTTATTATCGTTTTAAAGTTATATAGTCATAAAACTTAACGAATATTATATGATTTACAATATGATAGTATAAATCCTAATATAGGATTCAGCGATGTAATAGGTTTTTAAAAATTCTTCATGTTTGTGATAATTTAAAACACATATATCAGAATGCTTTTATTAAATACTGCAATTTTAATATGTGTAATGACTTTCCTATTGTTAATATTACGGCAACTATTACCGCGACTATTACTGCAAACTATGCGTATAATATGGACCGTTCCAAGTATTTACAAAGCGTTTTTTTATTCCTTCGTTTTAATATATTCCAGTATCATATGTTTTAAATGATTGCCAGCAATTTGTTTAATCTACACATGTTAGCAAAGATTGATGTTTAAGTTATATATAAATATATACTAAATAGACCTAAATAATAAGATTAAATAACTGTATAACAAGTTATAATAAAGGGAACGTAAATTAGTAGACAGTTTACATCTAGTAAAAATTAGTACATTTTTTATAATAGTATTACCTATACTAGTTACTAGCATTGCCAATTAATGTTACATCTACAAAATCGTTTTAAATTGAAATTCAACTAAAAAAATTCATATCATTCGTTTAACTTTATTTACTGAAACTCAATCCATTATAAACAGCCCTATATGTTTTTCGAAACAAATTTTAGAAAATATTCCATTTCAGTTATTCTTTTTGTATTGAAATAGAATTATTTTGAAGGCTTAGATTCTATATGTTTGGGTTTATTGATTTATTAATTTGGTCTAATGTTTGCCACGGCACGTCAGAAGATGTCCTCTGAAATATATAGGCCAAACAAAAAGAAATATTAAAACTAGGGCTAAATAACATCTTCCCGCATTAAATATAATTGACTAGAAACATCTGCGATGGTGAAACATTGTTTAGAGGAAGAGCACCAATTCAAAGTAGACGATGTAACCCTGTTACAAAAACATTGTGTAGTGAATTGGATGCATCGGAAAATTTGTATATTAATAGGAATACAAATAATATTGTAAACAATGAGTCAGGCCCTATTCGAAATTCTATATTATTGTAATTAGCGTGACACAAAAGAAAAAAAAATATTGTAACATTTTGGTTAAACATTTTGACATAATAATAAATTGTAATATTAATTATCTATTTTCTTTAGATGTAATTATGTTGTGTGTTACAAATTGTTCATTATTTGTTTTAAAAAAATATTTAAAAAGAAGTTAATTCCTTTAGGTTGGATTCTACCTGTATGTTGTTTGAAATCCGGCCGTCATAAACAACCTTGTCTATAACTAGAAATAAATTTCTTAGAGAAGTATACGTAATTTTTTACCCAAACGTAGTTGTCTTCAAAACTCCTATTGTATAACCCTTCCGTTCTCGTAAATAATGCTTGAGAGTTAAGTACTCTCTTTAGACTAGAGTAGTAATAATAATAATTTCGCATTCTATTTCGACACCTATTATTGTGATTCTGTCACACACACACACACACACACACACACACACACACACGCACACACATATATATATATATATATATATATATATATATATATATATATATATATATATATGCATATTTGTTTTAATTGTAATTATTTATATAAAACATAATATTTTTTTTGTTTAATCTAAGTAGAAATTTAATTATTTTATTTATTTAAGAATCAACTATTTTCAAAAGACATAGAGTTTGGTGGCCATAACATGTATAGCTTGTGTTCCTTATGGAATTAGAAAACAATTATTTTTAATTGACAAAAAACAAATTCAACACTATGAAACGTCTTCGTAAAGGAAAGTATATGTAATAAAACAATCTAGCTGTTTAAAGATAGGTCACAATGTGCGAAGCAAAAAAACTGAAACCACATCAACGCTGTTGTGAAACGGAAGTGGTCCATGACCATTATGTGGGGTGATATGTTCCGCATTTGTTTATAAATGCCTGTTAATCAAACAATGTCCATTACCTGTTATAGTCGAAACAGATATCAGTTAGCCTCACTTACTTCCTTTTGCTGGACCCAATATACGGTAGCTGTATCCCGAAAGGATTATTAGAAACTGATTAGAAGAAATGTGTTTGTTCTATTATTTTCTACAGTTTTATGTTCATATATTTCAGGAATACTAATATACCATATAAATGTTATAATCTACTACATGCATGGTTGTATATTCTATTGTAGTAAAATATATCATGACACATTGACTAGTTTATAACAAAACAATATTGCAATCGTATTGTAGTAATGTATAATGAGAATTTTGTTACAACATTTCAATATTTCCAATTATAAAATTTGGCATAGAATGTAAAGAGTATCAATTACTTTTTAATTTTACTTGAAAATTATAATTATAATAATAAATAATATAAGTATGTACACAATCGGATATTGAAATTCTTTTCAGACTGTTTAACATTATTATTATTATTATTATTTTTGAAAAGATACCCAATAATATTTATTGTTACATCCTGTTATAATACTATTTCACAATAAATTGGTTTAAATAACGTCAAACCTATTTATAATGTAACAACAGGGTAAACCAAAGGAGGGTTAATTTATGTTTTTAATAATAAAATAATTTTCAAATGTAATCATAGCATTATGAATAAAACTTGTGATATCAAATGTAGGCGCCTGCCAGATATATAAACTACCAAACGTTTGCTATTATTAACACCATATTACAATGGTTGTAAGACGTCAATAAATTTCAAATACATATGGCAATATGTTTTACTTAAAAGTATATACGAAGAAATGAAGTAAATCTTAGCTGACCCAATACATATAAATTTATATGAGCCAACAGAAAAAGCACTTATTTATGCATTTGTGTGTGTTTGGTGTGTGTGTATATATATATATATATATATATATATATATATATATATATATATATATATACAACTGTAATATCCTAATGTGAAAAACATTTTATAATTGAAAAAGAAAAGATAGGGCTAAATCTATTATTTGAAGATAGACAGCAGGTAATGTCTAATGTGTCAGCCATTTGAAAATCGTTTTCTCAAAAAACATTGAATAATTAAATAAAATTTCGTCTATAAAAGTTCTTGTTAGGTTTTAAGAAGTTACTTATGAACCGTTGATGTACAAATTAAAATATACAAAAATACTTGGAAGTAAAATTTCAGCAGGAAAAATGAATAACTCAGATTTTATACTTGAAATTAAATTTATTTCTCCATTATATTGAATGTCAGGAATAAAGCTTACTGCCAGCATAAATATCACTATGAGTAATGCTATCTCTTGCTTCCCCTCCCCCTCCCCCGATCCTCGCTGCAATGCATTTTCAATAACTGCGTTAAATGCAACTGAAATCATGACAAAGTTGCAAAGCATCTGTGCAATGAAATTTTTATAGCTTTAAATTTTTCTTATAATATTATATTAGGATTTCTTTCTATATTTTCCACTTAAGGTTTGTTTCACTCTTATCATTGTTTCTACTACTTTTATGTAGCTTTGTTCATATTCCTGTCATAATACTTTATAGTTTTACTTTATCTTTGATTCTGTTTTTCTTTATTAAAGTTTATATATTTCTATTACCATTTCTATTTATTTGTTATTAGGTTCTCAACCTAAAATAAAATACCTTCATCTATTATAACTCTTTTCCCATATTATTACAATCGGTGTTAATACTTGCACCTAACATGGATATTTTGAATTTTGTTTTGTTTATGTGATCGAAAGTGTTTAATTCCTTCAGAAGACTAAAAATATCTTTAGTAATATAATACAGTAACACAATTATGTCGATCTTGGTTTATTAGATTCTAGCGGCACAGACAAATTATGAAGGAATAGTGTTTAGGAAACTCCACCGTAACACAATATGAACCATATTTCTATCAAAATATTTAATTATCCAGTACAACTTTTTAAATGTGCCCCTTTAACTTTACGTTGTACAAACATACCACATGTTTTAATATATTTCACTTGACCCGGTGGATTTTCCCCCATTTACAAAATGGTTTAAACATAATTTAGGACACATGTTATAGTGACTTATCAGGAAAGGTATTTTAACAAACATCTGTAATACTTATTACACAAGAGCCACAAGAAAAACTGGTTGTAATCGTGCATGAACCGTTGCGCACTACAGGACGTATGTTTTTTGTTAGTAGATGAAAAAAACATAAAATTTTAGCTATACAATTTTTATCAGACAATTGTTGCACTAAAAATAATCGAATTAGATAGTTAAAATGAGAATATAATTTATTCTTTATTCAAGATGACATTTTTGAAAATTCAGTTGAAAATTCTGATATTCTCCTTGCAGCTCTAAAGATTTATCGGAGTTTCTCATCTAGCTGGAATCTTATTACATTGTGGTACTGCTAATTGACACAATTGTTAAATGGAATAATATCTGGTACTTTGGGGTTCATTAAGCAAGAAATAGATTACCGCGATTTAAAAAATACAATTTTTGGAAAATGAAGTGAAATATTTCACATTAAAAGTGAAGAGCTCCTTAAAAACATCAAGGCCCAAACGGATTCTGGTATTGTAAGACAGCAATGGCAAAAACTAATACCCACTGGGCTACGACCAAAACTTTGAATATAATACAAAAAAGAACTCGCTATCATTGACTTACATCAACTGATTGAAGACCTTATGATTTTATACTCTACAAGCAAGCTTATTAACGGAATATATTATGAATTATCTTTTGCACAAGGGCAATGAATACACTCATTCAGAAAACTAGCTCTTGAAGTTTTTGCATTATGATAACAATATATGAATTATCAAAACGAATTCTCAAAACTAACTCCTAACTGAACAGCCTTCTTTTATCAAGGTAGCTCTTTATGAACAAAATGCATAAATAAAAGTTGATAACCAGATAAAATACACGACATTGTTTATATTTAACTAGGTTACCGAAAATAATATATATATATATATATATATATATATATATATATATATATATATATATATATATTTAAGATTAAATAATATACACTAATTACAGGAATAATTTATTGAATAATACATTTAAAGCTTTTCGTTGGTTGACATTACCAACATCCTCAGGAATTACAATACTAAGAATGACAAAAGAACTGTCTAACAAATATGAAGTTACAAGATAAAGCACTACACAGTTGCCAAATCTATTACAATATTGCCAAACCTATTCTTATAGATTTGGCAACTGTGTAATGCTTTATCTAGTAACTTCATATTTGTTAGACAGATCTTTTGTCACTCTTAGTATTGTAATTCCTAAAGATGTTGGTAATGTCAACCAACGAAAAGCTTTAAATGTATTATTCAATAAATTATTCCTGTAATTAGTGTATATTATTAATTCTTAAATATATATATATATTTATTTATATATATATATATATATATATATATTTCGGTAACCTAGTTAAATATAAACAATGTTGTGTATTTTATCTGGTTATCAACTTTTATTTATGCATTTTGTTCATAAAGAGCTACCTTGATAAAAGAAGACTTTTAAGTTAGGAGTTAGTTTTGAGAATTATTTTGAGTGTATTATTCAATAAATTATTCCTGTAATTCGTGTATATTATTTAATCTTAAAAATAATTCTAACAGGAAAACATATTCTAAATATATATATATATATATATATATATATATATATATATATATATATATATATATCAATTGTATATTTCCTTTCGGCAAACAACGTAAAAGATTTGCGCGTACCTATTATTTAAAAAAAAAATTGCAACCAAAATCCTGTTTTGTAAAGGGAAATGTGAAATCATTAGTTTTCTTTGAAATGCTGTTTCTCACTTCAAACCTCGGCGATACTGATTTAAAAACGGGAAAAGTGGTACACGGAGGTTGGCTCCAGATCCACAATAAAATAGACACCGTAGCAAGTAAGTATATTTTACTCTATATTTAACATATAAGCATAAAATCATTTCCATTCCAAACTAACTTCATATAATAAAGAACAAATAAATAATTCCTCTAACCTTAGCTTGAACTTCTCGTGGTTGTAAGTCCGAAACTCTATTTTCCTATTTGCCTATACAAGCCTCTTACAGTCTTTCGAGTAACGATTGCACTGTTTACTCTCTCTTCCAAATGAATTCCTTAAATGTCATCAAAATCGTTTAGGAAAGCCAGATGTTCTAGGACTTCATCATTATCTTAGCATTCGATGACCTCTCGATCATCACTTTAATGACTTTTTGTGTCCTGCAATATCAACATCATTGTCTATATTTCCTTGTACACAACTATTAAAGAAAATAGCCGTTTCGAAAATTTTCCAGCTGGCCTATGAACATCACACTCATCTCGTTTCACTCGAAACAGTGCCTTATTAATTATCTCTTCTTTTTATATCCGTGTTAAAATAAATATGTACTAAAATATTTTTTATTATTTACACAAGTTAAATCAGTATTTATTTTACAATTATATCGGTGTATACAATTACGAAAAATTACAATTACAAATACTAAAAACCTAAACTACAAATTACTAACTACGAAATTCAAATAGCAAAAGGTGGCACACTGATAATTAATCCGAGATATTAGAAATATGAGAGGTGTCATGCGGACGAATTTTCCGTTGTACGAATCACTGTTCAACAGAAGCTAAATAACAATTTGTAAAATAAATATTGTGCCTCGAAAGGGCCTCGGGAATTACAGGGATTTTGGGATAGCCCAATTTTAGAAACTCGGAGGAAAATTCCGCGACGCCACCTTTGACGGGTTAAGACACGAATAAGAGCTGTTTTGTCTGGATTTTCCCTAAATTTCTTCAACAAGAAACGGAAAATACATTTAGTTTTTGCCGAGACATCATTTGTAATATTAACAGACATTTTGGTAAACAAATAGTGCAAGAGAAACTTCTTCTTCTTAACTAATAATATTAGATTATACTAATCCCTAGTGTGATTTTATTTAATTCAAGCGAATGCTAAATCATAAACATTTAAAAGATATGAGCGTCACAGAGTTTAGACTAGTTACAAAACTTAGATTGATAACAATAAGTTCATATAAGGTAGGCCAAATGGTTAAGTCCTGATTTGTATCCAACAAGTAATTGTTCCATTGGCCTATTTAAGGGTAGTATTAAATGAGTATCTTTTAAGGAGTGTATATACAAATACTCCTCATTATTTTAGTTATAATAAAATATGTTATATGTTAATATATCTTACTAGATCTGCCACCTATTATACCTTTAGAGATAAAAATCATCTTTGATAATCAGATATGAAGTCTGTCTTTTTATTTACATCAACAAGGGGTGTAATTAAAGTTAAACGATTATTAAAAACTAGGATCCTATGACATTTATAACTAATGTGGTAAATCTAATTTTAATCTTTAATACTCTTTGTTTCCAAACACATAATTTTGTATTACGTGACCAATATTCAGCCCAGGATTTACAATTTATGATTAGAATATGGTACTATTTACGGTTTAATATTCACGAATAACATTGGTAGAAAAGATGGTTCTAGCGTTGAACCACACATTTCTATCCTCAGTTTCGAAAATCATATTTACTATCTTTTGAATAAAAAGAGTATAATTTTTAAAAAGTAACTTATTATTAGGAATAACATGTTATATATTGGTATTATTATCTCCAAATACATTTGGTCCCAAAATAAACTGTGTTACTTTATTGTGAATATTTGTCTTTACAGTTGGTAGTATCCGGTCACAAAAACTACCCCCAAATAAAGTACGTCCACACTAATATGCGGCAACAATCAAAAGTCGGCTCAGCAGATCGAGAAGACAACTACAGTCAGTACTATTAATTGTGGCGTATGCGGTATATTAGGACTATTTTAATTGGTGTTATTAAATCGTTAAATAATTCGATAAACTTTCATTGTATATCATTTTATCCAAGCTACATGATAAACAATGGCTCTCCGTGTTCATAAATACCAACAACGTTTTCATGTATTACTTGTTTAGGAATGACAAAACATATGTGAGGCATAACCGTCCGGCCTGAACTAAGCTTTTAAACACACATACAAAACCTTTTAATCCCAGTGTTTGTGTTCCAAGCCTTTAACAAACTCCATAGTATAAAGGGTTTCTCAATTGAATATAAATATACACACAAATGGTTCGATAAAGCGTCCTACATGAGGGGATTAAAAAAAAATTATCAATTGATGAGGTCTTTGTTTTATATATGGTGTAGTACATTAAAAATATAGAGTTTAGGAAGTAGAACAAATATAATAAATAACCAATGGAATAAAGACAATTGTTAGTTGGATTCAAAACCTTTTTATCACAAATAATAATAGGGACTATATAACTATTACTGTCATGCAAAATGCATGTCAGTTGAGTTTATGTTTTGTTTATCAAAGTATTGAAGGATATGTGAGATACTAACTTGAACGTTTATGACCCACAACACTTGTAAAGTATTGTCTACAGCTCTAAATCGGCATCGTGTGTCTTAGAACAGTACCCATTATGACCTACGTTTCCACCGTGATTCGGAGACTGTAGCTTGAAGCTAAATTCTCTCGAGAAAAACCAACCTCTGCGTTTTTAAACACCAATTAGCAGATTTGAAAGAACCCCAATACCACAAAAATAATAAAAAATAACAAATAAGATAAGTTACTTAAGATTAAACCATACTGTAGGTACTTTGTTTTATATGTTATTTTTCATTATTTGTGTAGTATTGGGGTTCTTTCCAATATTTTCATTGTATTTAATTAGTTTATTTATGGGCACAGGTGGTTGATTGATACGGAATAATCAAATTTAAATTGCTTTTAAAAATAATTACAAAATCTGAAACCCTAAATATCTCAATAAATATCACCCATTCAGATGTTTTATTTTTTTTTAATATCGTATCCAGATGGTCACAATTAAAAAATAATAAGATCTTTTACATAATTTTCGAATCTTAATTTTAGGTTGTTATATATCTGTTTTGCCCCTTTTAATTAACTGTACGTTTGGCAAATTTTTCAATTATTTCTAATAGGTCAGATTCTTTATATATATATATATATATATATATATATATATATATATATATATATATATATGTGTGTGTGTGTGTGTGTGTGTGCGTGTTATGTACAAGTATTCAATCATTATTAAAATCAGTTTTATTCCTCCAATTATATATATATATATATATATATATATATATATATATATATATATGTGTGTGTGTGTGTGTGTTATGTACAAGTATTCTATCATTATTAAAATCAGTCTTATTATTCCATTGAGCTTCAAACCCATTTTTCGAGCTTGTAGTGGATGGCACACTATGTTTCTACAGTTTTGTTAAAAAAATAATTTATTATTTAAATTAAATAATTAGTTTTATATTGGAGAAAACCTTTTATTCAAAGGCGCAAGGTATGCAGTATATTTGTTGTCCATTTGAGTCTAAAATTAGTGGTAACATATGATTTCGTAAAACAGCTGATTCTATATTATAGTTTATGCTGGTGGAACAGTGTAACGCATAGGTGTTGTTGCTTTATTTATATTATCTGTAATTATTTAATAAATATAAAATAAATTTGTCTGTGTTCTTTAAGTAGGAATTGACCTAAGAAATATGTTTGTTGCTATTATTATATTAAGTGTGAATTGTTGTCATTTAATAACATAAGACAATTTCTCCGCATAAACAAATAACTGATTTGCATTGTAATTATTTTTCTTTTCTTTGCTGGAACAATGCTTAGCATAGTGTTCCTTGGAAGATTAATTTCAAAGTTCATGCCAGTATATGTAATAAATGGCTTCTAACCTTCAATTGAGAAAGTTATTTAGGTATAATAAGTTGAGAACCTTCCTTGATTTTTCATTTATTATTCAGGTCCTTCCGGGAAAGTTAATGAATCTTAAAACCGTCCATGTATATTGTATGAACTTTATATATCATTTACTAGTGGGAAATGTGTAACAAAATAGGTTAAGAGTTTAGAAAATACGGATTTTGTTTATTTGCAATACACCTTTATAACTTTAAAATATAAAAAATATTTTTTAAATTAGAAAGTTGGTTTACTTACTGAATTAACATTAGACTAAAAATATTAAGAAGAGCTTCCATTATATTTACTTATTAAATAAGTCACTGATTTTACTACTCAATATCTTTACTAAAAATTAGAGGAAACGAACGAAATTAATATTATAATTTACATATTTTAATATTCCTCTAAATGCTTCATAATCTCTTAATATCACATTATTTATTGATCTATCTGGTAGAAATTTTCAACCGTTAATGATATAATTTTTATACATCCCCTGAAGTTCGAATTTAATGTTTTATACTTTTCGTAGATGATACTCGACATTAATAAAGTTTTAAAAATATTATTTCATGATTTCAAAATTATTATTTAAAATCACCTATTACTTTGTCACTTATATTGTGATTCTGTCATAGGTATATACATATTTATAATAATTGTAATTATTTAGTAAAATTATTATTATCATTATTTAGTCAAATAAAATTATTCCTTGTCGTTATAAGTAGGGATTGACTAACTTTTTTTATTACTTATTTTAATTATCTTAGTGTATTATAAGAGGTATCATAAAAATAGAAAAATACGAAATGATTGACACGTTCGTTATCTAAATGGGAAAGTTTTTATTTAACTAGTATTTATATTGAAAGTAAATAACAATTGATTTTTTTATATAGGCTAAATTATGCTTTTTTAAACACTCAACGTTTCAAATTTCTTTCCGAAAATCCTTTTCAAGTAATCAGTTTAAAAATTTTAATAAAATCATGGTAATGCTTTTATTGTGGATAGGTTTTGGTCTAGGCCAACAAATTGTTTTTTCAATTACGCTTTAAAATAACAAAATATACGTTTATAATAATATTAAATATTATTATCGATTTTATGACCTGATTATTTACGTGTGTGCAAATATAATACAAGTAGCCACACTGATTGAAATATTTATCAGCAACAATCCGAATCATTGTTGAACACATGTATTTTGTCATTCCTCGTATGCGCTATTTCGTTTGCTATACCATCTAAAACGAAATAAAGTATAACTCCCGATTATCCGTGGGCGGATGAACTCGTTTGCGGATTATCCGGGGTCTGCCATTTTTTTCACAAAGATCCAATTTTTATTCCAATCAGATGCATGTGTTTAAATTTTCAAACGGTGAATTACGCCGTAAATACATATAAGGCTTAATAGAAGTTAAGATGAAGCGAATAGATATGTAAATATGTACGTACTAATTTATACATTGAAAGGGAAGCATCCCGACGCGGGCCAGCGAAATAAAAGGTTCGAGCAAGATGGTTATTAACACGTTCAGCATTTATTTATTTGTCTGATAGGCAAGGTCTTGGAAGAGAGTGACGATATAGAAGATGAGGAGGCTAATATCAGCCATGGACTGCGTTGCGGTCCGTCGATGCCTTATTCAGTACGTAGAGGAGCAAGACGACACTTCACTGTGTGACAAAATGGTTCTCAAGAAACTTAGATCGCACATTAAAGCTAAATCAATGCTCACAAAAAACAGAAGAAACTGACAGATTTTTTGTTAAAAAGTGAGAGTATTATATGTAAAGGAAATTACATATGTATATACATAGTTACTTTTGACATATACTTATCTTCGTATTGTAAATAGCTAGACATATAAATGTACATGTTATAATCCGTCAAATACATCGACTTTTTAAATTATTTTCTGTATTTAATTTGTCCGCTAAAGATTATTTGTGAATTGCATTAACCGGGGTCATTATGTGTGTAACGTAAGGTATAATAATCGATTATTGATCGTTTTGCGTATTCTTTGTTCATATCGGATCATCCGGGGAATTCGGTTATCCGGCGTTGTCGGGCCACAATATTCCACGAATAATCGGGAGTTTAATGATTCTATAATGAGATGTGTACCGTAAGAATAAAGATGATAACCGTGACCAAACAACACCTATACAAAGACATAAATCAAAATTATTGAAAGACCAAGTATGCAATTGCCAAAGAGCTGCTATGTTACATAATAATTGTTTTCACAATTATTTACTCAGTAAATATATTTCTTCTTGACAAGGTTAACTTCTAGAGAAGACTCATGTGCACACCGTTGGTTTGAGCCTCATACTGGAAATTGCAGGAAGTAGTGTAGCACCTATTTCTTGATTTTAGAAAATAAAAAAACTAAAAGCTATTACAGTATTTGGTATATGTAGTAGACACTACAATTAGTTTATTAGAAAGCACTTAAACCCTCACTTCTGACTAAGTAATAACCTATTTTCTATACTAAATCCTAAAACATTATGGGACTATACGGTTTACCAATTATTGTTAAGCACTATTAGAGAAATTGTACTTTTCTTGAGACTACGTGTCTGTATTTAGTTTAACCTTTATCAGACAATAAAATATAATTAATTTTTGGGAAACTGTCAAGCACATGATCTTTGTCCGTAATTTTATCGAGACTTTTCTTTTCCCATTAAGGCTTACATTGCTGTCACTAAATTTATTATGAAAACTAAATAATCTTTTCAACATAGATTTCATAAACTAATCTTTACTTGGGAACGTGGAAGAACATACAACAAACAAACGCTTAGAAGATTTTTTGATAGGCGAGACACTGACTATCGCGAAAGCTACTTTTCAAAAGAGAACTTGGCTTGTCATTTCTTACAATACAATAAAACCTGTAACCTACCGGAAAAAGAGGTTTCTTGAATATTACTAACAAAGAGTACTCCTTTATTCCAGCTCCTTTACTCCTAAAAGAGCAGCCCTATGAGTTTATTAAATGTGGAAATTAAACAAATATATGTATCTGATGCTAGTGCCACACTCTAGACTCTTCAACCATCAGATATAGGCATCGATAAACATAAAATCCAATGCCTTCCCATCCGTCACCAATAAATACAAATGAAATGGCCTTCCTTAGGCCACAACAAAAATATAAATATTTGGAATGTAAGTTTAAAAATAAATAAATGGAAACATATTAAATATAAGATATGTCTGCCTATTCTTCTTTCAATTACACATCATTTGCTGAATTATTATACTTTGACAATATAAAATGAGTACCATTCTGATTTCGTTATTTTGTGTTTATTGTTAAGGGATAGTTGATCTCTATTACGCACAATATAGTTTTGATAGCCTCACCCAAATTAAATATATAAAATATGTTTTATAAAACACAAGAAAATAGAGAATATATATTCAAATTATGTGACTATACTTTATAGGTCATGAATTGCTAACATAAACTATAATCATGTATATATATTTATATATATATATATATATATATATATATATATCAGTTAAATTATTTGGAGATTTTTGTAGTAAATTATGAAAAAAACTGTTAGTAATTATACGAAAATTCGTTAAATTGTGAAAACGTATGATTATGCTACTCATATAAGATTAATAACTAACAATATCTGTAAAACTATAAAATGTATGCGTTGAAAATATTAAGTCCTGGTTTTAATGCTAAAGGGTGTTTTGAACATACTAACATCTAAAAGTAAAATATCTCTTTGCCCTAAGAAGAAGGTATTGGAAAACCGTTTGAAATACCCAATTGCTAAGCAATAGATTAGGAGTTCCGTTTTACTTTACAAGATAACACTCCATGGTTGGCTACTTTATGTCATGGAGAGATGTGTTTTTACCGACTTCGGAGTAAAAATGTTTTTACCGACTTTGGATACATGCAAGTACTAGAGACAAAAACGTTGGGAAACATATTCGGTTATGTAGGAAATTTTATTAATAAAACTATATTGAAAGGAGAATTTAATTTATTTATATTATACAAGTTATTGTCGTAGTTTAACAGGGTTAAAGAGAAATTTTCTTTAAAAATATTTAATGTTTCCTACAACAATACTATTCAGTTACTTTTCGTTAAGTAAAGGCTATATACGTACTGTTAATTTAAAAGGAAAATAAGTCTTCCTGATACAACGATTTTCTGGAAAATTCTTGTTGGAACTAGATATTCTATTCAATAATAAGTAAACTATTTATTGATTTTTACTGATTTTAGAATTAATATTATTCTGGAATCTAAGTTTTTCAATGTAATAATAATATTTTCAAATTAGTTTGATACATGGACAAAGACCAATATAAAACATAATTGTAATGTCACGTAAACCCATTTGATATATTGTTACTATTGCCTTAATACTTTGCTTAATGAAATCCTAAACACTTTCATGAGTAGTTAATAAATTTATAATACACATGAACTTGATTAAGGGTAACATTGATGAACATGAACTTGGGTATCATTGATTTTGGTATAAATTTCAGCTTAAACTACTTCCACAATTTTCTATTTTTTTTTTTTTAAGTTAAAATGTATTTAGTATTATTAACATATGTATGACATTAAAAAAGAATATTTTCCCAATAAATGTATATAGTTCGGACATCGTAACCGTTTACTTGACCTTGAGACACTCGTAGCAAGTGAGACAGGAGGTATAGGGTCAATATAAAAACTTTCTTCCAAACAATATAACTGCCAAGACACTGACTTGCATTATGCGGATGATATTAGATAGATTCGCTGATAAATTAGCTTTGGTATGTTATAACAATCTTGAAATATGTGAAAAAATCAGATGCTGAAGCTGTTGATGTATAGAACATTCTCAATATGTACCATGTTTTATGTGGTGGTAGTACAAGAGAAATCTCGTGCGGTCTCCCAGGGCCAATGCACTGTAACTTTGTTCGCACTCTACTCCAAATTTATGAACTAAAACTACGTAAATGTAAGTGCCTAATTCAATATCAGCTAGATTATTGAGGTCGTACAGCATTAGAAAGAGTTTCTAATATGCTAGCTTCTATAGGTACAATCTTTAATCGTTGTTTCCTCGTTGTTAAAATATGTTTCATAATAATCTAAACATGTTCCTTTAAAATACATAAATAAAACAACTTTGCAACTATTCTTGTTTCATTTACACCTAAATGTTTTATAATAATTATGATTTAGAAGAATGAAGTCCAGATAAAACTAAAAATGATTATCATGATATAGCTATTATGATTTATGAAAAATATAAATTCATGCACTCTAGACACATTTTACATAAGTTACATGTAAACATATGTCCATGGAGGAAGCAGAATTAGATTGTGTTATTGAATAAGAAGAATTATTCTAAAGAGAAATATGCAAATTAAAGTTTTAAAAATACATTGTGTAAGCTTATATTAAAAATATGATATTATTATGCATGCAATCACTTAACCACTGTAAATAACTGGGTGTTTTATAAACAAAACAACCCATAACTGCAGAAAACTAATTTCCAGCATTGAATTCAAAGTAAAATATATTAAAGGCGATAATTTCAACCGGTAAGCCTTATTAAAAAGGATATTTGAAATACTATCTTCACTATTATTCACAAGTAATTCAACCTTACTACTTTTATTCCCAATCAGATATAAGTGTTATTTTAAAAACATAACGGAAAGCCATAAACGACACTCAGGGAAAAAATGGTGAATCAAAGATTGAAAGAGATGGAAGGAGAAAGACAGAGAAAGATACTTCACGATAAAACAGGTAAGACAATCAAGTTAGCAAAATATACAACACTATATTCAACTCACTATCTCACTCACATAAATTCCTAGAAAGAGGGTCAGGTAGCATATGTTTCACCCCGATAGAGACAGGTTATACTTCAGATAGCCGACCGAGCACACGTGTACAATATTTTTTTAATAATTGCTTTAAACGTAAATCATTCTCTTCCCACCTGAGAAAAAAACCTTTTAGAAAAATACATTAGAATATTATATTTTCACCGTATATATTTAATCGATGTGTTGACAACAATCGATATAAATATGTTTGCCTATTTGTTTTTTTTTCACTTTTAATAGCCTAATATTAATGGTTGAAATAGGAATATAGGTGTACAAATTGTGGGGCTATCATGAGTTGTATATGCTATTTGCCACCCCTAAGACACTCACAAAGTACAATATACGTGTTCAACGCTTTGATAAGTCTCAGTTCATATCTGAAATTATTAATTATGTGTAAAGATATTTTAACTATACTTTCAGAATCAGGATGAACATCTATAATGTTTTTTTATGATTGTAATAATTAAAAACTTGATATTGTATGATTACTTACTTATTAGCTGAAATACTTTTCTAATGAAACAAATAATAAAACGGATTGGCAAGTTAACATTTTTATTCCCTCTATTTTATTGATTGAACTATTCCACAACGTAAACAACAGAATATAAAAAAAACCAAACCAAGAATTTGAAAAGTTTTAATTATTGATCTTTTATTAAATAAATTAAAACCCTTATTAAACAAATAAAAAAATTTTAAAGATTTTTATCTTCTTGACAAAATTGGAATATCCTATCCATATAAATATCCCATTGATTTAGGCTAGATATAAAATGTATGAGTTGTAAGGGGAAAAACTTCCGAAGCAAATTAAAACTACTAAAAGTCAATAGAATAAACATTAATTTAACCAGGCTGGAAATTTAGAAGCAATGTTATTACAAAATGAAAAAAGGTAACTTTAATAATCACAGTTCTGAAAGAAAGTTATATTTCAGTGCCTTAGAGAGCTGCGTATGACAGGAAGGGAAGCTTTATACTGTAAAAATAGAAACCGAAAAATAATTTTCCGACAAGGAAACACATCATTAAGTTCATAACACAATACTTTAATTTGAAAAATGTACCAAGTGTATATTCCTTCCTTGATACCGACAGCTGTAAAATGCCGTCCCCACCACACGATAAATAAATTCAACGAAAGAAAGTAATTAGTAAAACCAAGATATAACTAAAAGAGAGATCGGTCTATGAATTTTTTTTTCAAAAAAACTCTTAGTATAAACATTATAAAAAGATTAACACTAAAACCTCTCGGTATTAAATATCTTGTATTTTTTCCTTCTTAAACTACCAACACAATAAGTCATTTAAAAAAAAATACTCTTTTCGGTACGTGGGTTACATAATAAGTTAACTACAAAAAATGACAACAAATAAAAATAAATTTAACTATGAAGTAAAATATTTGTATATATTGTGTACCTAATCAGAGAAAATGTAGTCTTACCCAAGTTTATTAGCCTGGGTTATGACAAATAATTGTTTGTTTCAATTTAAAGAATTAATTGTGAACAAAAGAATTTATTTCTAATAAATTATTCATTTATATTATAAAAATGTATTCAAAGCATATATTTTATGTATTCAGCTAATGAAAAAATACATTACATTATAGATGAATGTCTAAACGCAAACATCAGAACTTCCATTTAGTTTTAAACATAGATTGTTATTTTATAGTTTAAATCATTTTGTTGGGTTCAAAACATCCCTTTTCTCACCCCTTATTAAATCCGCCACTGGTGTTACGCTATATGCCAACAATTAAGTCAGAAAGAAGAAGTTTCACGCAATGAGAAAACGACGTTTTTGTTTTGCTCTCATTTATTTGTACATTTTTTCTGTACTTAATAAAGTGATCTCGTCTAACATAAATAAAGAGATACAAGGAGGGGGACACGGCAAAAGTTTATTCTTAGAAGTTTTTAAAAACATATACTTTATGTAGATAGAACAAGAATAAACAACCGTATTATAAAACGTTATTTATTTCAAAAGATAATATTTTTTGAGATAATTCCTTTGCAAGCTATTAGGTAAACTTAATTACTTTATTGTTAAATTCTTCAATTTTATGATATGCATCCTTTCTCGTATCGAAGGATTTCTAATATTGTTCCATAATATTTCGCGTCTATAAGAAATGCAATAATTTCTGTTGAAACCAACTACCCTTTCAATATTATCAACTTTACATCAAAAGGCCTATTTAAAAATACCCTTGTAAGTGGTACATTAGAATTGTTTTTGTCGTAACTATTCAACTTGCCCATATCATTTTAATTCTATAGTCAATACTAGGTTCATATCATTAAATTATTGATGAGGAAGGAGATCCAGTCAAGCATATAAAGACAAATAAATATGGAAAATAAAATAATGATAAATATTTGAAGTGAATAAATGTGTTATTTATTGTATTGGGCTACTTCTGATCTGCTAATTCCTACAGCGATACATTATTTATAGTGTAAGTAATCTGTATTACAAAACAAAAAAAAATATTAAAAAATACAAATGCTTAACAAGTAAATAATAAAGTTGTTGTATTTTGTCGCAAAATAATGTATAAATCTGATAACAAAACCGTGCTCGTATTAAAATATCAGGGCGCAAATGTATGTTTCCGCTACTTTCACAATATTTTCTGCAGGAGTGATTGATGGCGTTGCTTAACAAATTCTAAACTAAACTCTGAATTCACGGTTGCTTAACCCTAGACTGTTTATATCGCGGGCAATTAAATTTACGTTTAGCTGGGGGGAAAATACGCCCTTAACTTTGTTATGAAGGGCGTTAAGAGTTTTTCGAACAATAAATATTAAGTTTTAAATTTACCTCACCCAAAGTTATATAATTCAAGCTTAAATTTACATTTTATCAATATTTACATTGAAAATATTTGCTTCCATTTGCAATTTGAGCATCTTGTTTCCCTTACACATATGCGTTATTAGGCGGCATTAGCCTACAGTAACACTCACTTTTATGCCTAATGGGGATGTTTCAGGAGATCTTCCCCCACAAACCTCAAACCTCAAGGGACGTTTGTCCTCATTAAATATCACCATAGGTCCTACTATAGGGAAGTATCTCATATGCGTCAAAGTGCAACAGATAAAATATTTATAAGTTTCTATTTTAGTATATTGTACTCGATATTAAGAACAATTGATACAAATAATTAACATTTTATGTATTTAACCCTTGGGTAGGCGCGCAGGCTACAGGTGTAGCCCAGAGATTCTGTTTAGCCAGCAATGCATCTCCTAAAATTAATGGAGGGAAGCCTACGTCATTAGCTGTTGTTTGTCATCTAACCTACTCACTGATTCGGTGATTGTCACTCAGAGTTTGGCGTTTTGTAATTGTTTACGACTAAAGGTGTTTGGGCTACGCCTGTAGCCCTTGTGAAATTTTAGTTATAAGTGTACCAAAGCTTGCTCGGTTATCATGTGCAGGTATCTTTATGCACCTATATGAACACTTATATGCACATATTTTCATGCAGGTATTATATGAACTAATCGTGATTGCTTGTCAAATGAAGAGAAAACCCTCGTATCTTACTGCACTAAACCTAATAATGTAGAGGTACCTAGAGCACAAGATTGACGAAAATTCAGGTGATTTCAGAAACCCGACATAATTACTTATTATAACAAGACAAACATTGGATATAGCATATTAAACCAAATGTGTGGCTAATGCAAAGTAGCAAGTAATACGAAACGATGGCCATTGATTCTATTATTTTATCCTCTACTTATAGCAGCGTCCAGAATTTACATTACTAACAAACCTGGAGGGTCACATTGTCAAGAAGCGAGTTTACAAACATTTCATTGGATCTAAATGTACCTAACGTAGGAGAAGTGTATACTTTGCTAACAAAGTTGGAGGGTCACCATTGTCAAGAAATGAGGTAATTACAAACATTGCTTGGGATCTAATTGCTCCGAAAGTAAGCGAAACGGTTAATGTTAGTATGATACCTGTAGAACTAAAGAGACAAGCAAGAAACCTTGGAATCGATGAACCCCGGCCTGAACATCAACCTTTCGACAAAAAGGTTGGGATCTGCTACAGATATGGTGAAGGAGGGATAGATCAACCTGGAGTGCTACAACCAAAGTGAAGATTTAGCTCTGACCTCACCCTGCTAGTGTGTGACATTCGTATGGAAGCTACACACCAATAAAACTTTGGAAAGAAAAATAGTAAAATATTTGTTTGTAAGTGGATAGTCTTATCCATTTAACCTTAAATGTATTAAATTAGAAAAAAACACTTGTTTACATACACCAATTTATTATTATTATTATTTTTTTTTAACCTGCGTACTCTATCCGATAAATTATATTTAAAAATAAATGAGTTTTATAGCATCACTATCTTAGTATTTAGTAACTTTGATGCACTTGACGTTGGGAGTATTTTGAGGCGTAATATTAGTATAAACTGATTACAATAATTATAACCAATTTAAAAATAAAATCTTACATTTATTTTAATACAAGTATGTTAAAAAGTATATTAGGAAACAGTTATGACAATTACACATTAAAACCTATATATTTTATTGGTAAATTTTTAATCAAATAAGCTTACCACTATAGCCCACGCAAATAAATACTTTTAACCATGCGTCTACCGAAGTGTTAACACCAGCTGAATTAAGATGAACCAGTAGATAAAAAGTTGATTATTTATATTATTGTTTTCATTTTTACACGAGCTACTAGTTTTTAACACAAAACACTTTTATAATGTTCTGCTTGTCTATAGTAGCACTTACTTTGTTATTTGTCGAGGAAAACCGCTTCAGGAGATGCGCCCCATCGTAAACGCAATCATCTCACGAAACGATCGTCTTCTTAACATATTATCATTTTTTTAATTGTACTCAATATTAGAAACATGAGTCCAAAATGATTTTCATTTTATCTCCTGGAACCCCAGGAATACAGTGCACCTACTTATACTGATTTCTGTTTATTAAAGTGGTTCGTTGTATTCATCTTGAATTCACTGATTAAACTAGAGGAAATTATTGCATAACAGAGTTTATACTTTAGAACGTACTTGCTGGTACATTTTGGAATAATCGTTTCATATCTATATACATCTATATACGAAGACGTAGAAACGATAACTCGTAAATGAAACGATTATTTCAGATTGTTTCAGCAAGTTCTGAAGTATTTACTTAGTCATGCAATACTTACCGTTATATAACTTGATCCCAAATTCACGTGAACTACTAGTTTTTAAACAAATCACTTGTACAATGATACACTTGCCTATAGCAGCGATTATTTCTATTAACGATCACAGCTAATAAGAGACAAACATACACAGTACCAGTGGTGGCGCGCGCGCGCACACACACACACACAAACACACACTTAAATGTAATTATTGTTTAAAACTAATATCTATGTTCTAGTGTTTTGGTAAATCAAGAAAAACAAACAATATGAAATTATAAAAAATATAAGATTTTTAACAAACAAAACTTGTAAATTGTTATACTTGTATGTAGTAGCACTTATTTTTTAATTGTTGACTTAGGCCGTATTTCGAGATGTGTTTCATTGTCAACGCAGACCTGATTTCATGGTATTTTGGAATATTTTGAAAAACGATGAGGTTAGGTACGGTCTGCGTTGACACTGGGACACATCTACCAAATCTTCCGTTCTCAATAATTATAAAATTAAATTCCTATAGTCAGGTGTAACATATTTACAAGTGTTTTTATTTTAAAAAAACTAGTAGCTCACGTGAAGATGGATCAACTAACTTAAGCATTGTGTGATTCTAAATGTGTTATAACAATATTAAAGAGATTATTACGGTTGCATTTGTCAATTATCTGATATATATTGTTAAGTAGAGATCACGGAAATATTAATCATGAAATATTTAACAATTAGTACAAATTAAACGAATGTAGATTTAAAATGCTCGTATTTTATTGAGAACAGTATCTCTCCATATCCATGGATTTTTTTTTTTTTTTAAATGTAATTCATGATATAATAATAGAAAAAACTAATAAAATAATGTATGTATTACCTATACGTTTTATTCACATAGATACTTAGTTTTCACACTAAGCAAACTCAAATATTAGATAACTAAATTTTGTAATAAATCATATTTTAACAATGTAGTATACTTAAGATGTATTACCTTTAATAACTCTCTTCATGCCTAATTAAATCGGGTCGCTCTACATGCATCGGAAATACAATATTTGCGGTCAAGCATGAGAGAGTGTTGTAACAACCTACTAGTTAACAAGGCAGTTTCACAGTTCCACCCCTTCAGAGTAATAACTGCAACGAATTCGTGACAATGCAATTTTAAACCACATATTTGAACGCTTTGATTGGAATCCATCAACTGTTGCACCCAGACTGATGTAATTGCAGTCTAATGTTTTTACTGTGGGAAATATAGAACGTAATAAATGAGAAAACAGTTGGCCATTTTAGAGAGCCAAGAATATCTATCCTAATAATGCAATGTTTCGGGAAACGTATCCATATTTAAACTGAATACAAATTACCTTGATTTAAATTACGCATAAAAAGTACTAGAACATTAGTATTAATATTTAAAAACTATAAAATTCAATACAATTCAGTCAAAATAATAATAAACAACTCATCAAAGTAGTGAGAGCCCTAAAACGATCTAATAAGTTTATAAACCCAACCTTTTTTAAAAATGGTTTTAAGGCTTGCTAAGGGCAACGAACTAGTTGTCAATGCTTTAGAATAATTAAATAAATACCTCTGACTCGACGATCATATGTATTCTCGTCCTAAATATGATCGTTCGAGAGCCTAAATAATTAATAATTAAATATTTAGCACGACTTTTTTAAATCGAACTATAACTAAACTCAAAAGTTACACGCCTATAAATTTCGTTTTTAAAATATAATTTACCATATGTTATGCCATTCATGTCTCACTATAAAATATATTGTCTAACTGTTTTTTATGGTTACAAGAAATAGAAATAAAGGTAAGAGTTTAAAGAGTTTTAAAATTGAGATATTATATCTTTTAAATATAATATAAATTTTTATTAGTTGAAGTTAAAATTTGGAAGCTATAATAGTAATAACTCAACTTGGGTAATAAACCTCATTCAATTAATAAAACGACAGGAATGTTGAGAAAACCTTAACGTTACAGAATTTTACTTAGTAAAAAGTAATATAAATATTGTTAAAACTATTATTACTTGAAACAACAATTTAATATTTTACATTAGTTTCTTTTTATTTTATAATGACAACTTTTTCTAAATATGTATATATATCTCATAAAACAATATTAAGTGACAAAATAGAAAGTGATTTTCCTATTGCAATTTTTTCCTTGCAATTTTCCGTCTTCCTTTCTATGTATGGGTTGGATTATTATTGTTGTTTGTTAGTATTTATACGATTTTTTAATTTTTTTTTGTCACTTGGAATGTGTTGTCTTATCTTTTCGCTCCCTCTTCTTGTTTGCTTATTTTATTATTTTTATTTATTTTTAAACGTAGATCTTTATTTATAATACTGTGTGATAACTATGGCACAACCAATTTAAGGTTGTGTAATAAAAATTTCGACCCCAACCATAAGGGGGCAAATAAAAATTCAAATGCATTTTTGAGAAACACATTTTTACCTATCGGAGGGTTTTCACAGTGGGAAAGCGTTAGACTTCGAGCGTTAGACGATACTCAGTTCGAATCCGAGTTAGGCCCACCAATATTTATAATTGTTCTATTGATAAATATTCGAACAAATGTATTAACGTCAATTGTCATCCATTAAAAGTTTATAAAATGTATATTTAAAGAAGGTTGGATGAATACAAATGTATTTAATTAACGATTGAAAATTTGGCCAATACATAAACTAGGAGAGTGATAGTTATTTGGATTTGAAAAAATATCAAAACAATAGTTATTGACAAATTGGTTACAGATAAGAATATCTTTGGAAAATAGGGAATGTATAATGTTAATGTTATTGATATAAAATTACATAAATTGACATAAATTATATTTTCATTTTATTAAAAGCAAAGTCAAGCATCTTATTTATTTTTTGTTATTCACGAGAAGTTGTTAAATATTAGAAACTGAGAAATGGATAATATTTATTTAAAAATGTCATTATAGTTTCACAAGAAATATAAAATTCAAAAGTTAATTACTAACTCAAATTTATTTATTTGTATAACATAATCTTTATTTTTATACTGTGAAAATCATAAGACATTATTGATTATATATTAAAACTTATTAATTATTAGTGTGTCTCCAGACAATATAATAATTGTTAATGGGCGGGCATTTGATAAATAATGCTCCATTTAGTTATAATATTATTCCATTTAGGATAATGGCAAATGCTAATTGTAATATAGGTTAAAAATTATTATATTAAAACTTACAATAATATATAAAAGATATAGGAATTAGATTTACTATAAGTTATATATAAAGTATTTTTATTATACTCAATATTATATTAGGATAATATTTTGAATAACCAATATGACAGGTTATCATTCTATTTTTTCGAAATTTAGATTTTGGCAGTAGCCACGTATATCATAAATATATATATAAAAGTGGCTTTTTGTCATTAACCCTTACATATTCTACTCATAATTACACTCTTTTTATATTCTAGTTATTTATTTATATTTTGTTATATATAATGTTATATTTATAAAATTCAATATTGTTCGAATTTTCAATGATTATTAAAATACTTTCTATTCACCCAGTCAAGTTCAAGTACTTTTTTTATTTCAACTTGTAGAAGACAATTGATATGTTGATCTCAATATAGTTTTTTTAAATATTTTTTCCGGGATAAAATTTATTTATTTTATTTTAGTAAATAGTTTAGCTTTCTATTTTGCCGATTAAACCTTTGGTAGGCGCGTGGATAAAAGTAACACATTTAGGTGCATGTGCTACCACTGTAGCACACTCTCTTTTCTTTACAATTTATTATAAAAAAATATTTTTGAAATGTGTTGTTGCCGTTACTGTTTCCTATTATACTTATTACCATATTTGCAAAATAATAAATTTAAAATATAATTTGAAATTGGTTATAAACATTGTAATCGTATTATATTAATTTTACGCCACAAATTACTCCCAACTTTGGATGCATAAAACTAAAAACAAATTAGGTTAATAATACTATTTTCAACTCATTTATTTTCAAATTAAATTTATCAGAATCAGGATATCGATTTTGAAAAAAAATGATAAATACAATTTTATTTGTATAAAAGTGGTTTTCTTACCAAATAAATACATTTTAGATTAAATGGGTAGGAATATGCACATTCAAAAAAAGTTGTTACTATTGTTTTTCTTCTGTTTTATTGGTGTGTAGCCTCCATAGGAATGTCACATACTAGCAGGATGTGATCAAGGCATATCTCCACATTTTTGTAGCCCTTCCAGGTTGATCTATCCCTCCTTCTACCGTACCTGTAGCAGCGCCCAACCTTGTTGTCTCTTGATTGATGTTCAGGCTGGGGATTTCAAGACGGTTTCTTGCTTGCCTCTTTAGTTCTGCAGGTATCATAGTAACATTAACCGTTTCGCTTACTTTCGGAGCAATTAGATCTCAAGCAATGTTTGTAATTATCTCACTTCTTGGCAATGGCGACCCTTCGACTTTGTTAGCAAAGTATATCCTGAAAAGATGATGGTTGCTATATTTAGAACATAAATAAATAGAACCCTAGGCATCGTTACGTATTATTACGTATTGCTAATTCGTATTCGGCACACATTTGTTCTAATACGTCAACTCCAATTTTTGTCTTGTTATAAAGAGTAATTTTTTCTGTAAATCCCCTTAATAATCGTTAATCCTGTGGTCGCCATGCATTCATGCATCGTGGACAGAAGTACTACTGCCTTCTGAAGTTTGGTGGAGTAAGATACGAGGGTTTTCTTTTCATTTGACAAACAACCACGCATAAGTTCATAAGAAATGCCTGCACATGATAACCGGGCACGCTTTGGTTCACTTATAACAAAAAAGTTCGCACGGGCTACAGGCGTAGCCCAGATAACTTTACTCGTAAACAATTACAAAAGGCACACACTTTGAGTGATAATCACCGAGTCAGTGAGTAGGGTAGATGACAAACAGCAGCTAATGACGTAGGCTTACCTTCACTAGTTTTAGGAGATACGTTGCAGCTTAAACAGAAACACTGGGTTACACCTGTAGCCTGAGCGCCTACTCGAGGGTTAATATTGTGATTTTGTCGTATATTTTATACGTATATACATTTACGACTTATTTACATAAATGTATTTGTTTACAAATATTACTTTTCAGTTACCGTTCAATGGAATTATATCTTTCCATGTGACTTTAATAACATAATTGCAACATGTATTTAATAAGTTTGTCGAAGTTAAAATTTGGACACAAAATAATAAGTGACATAAATTAGGGCCCACTAAATTCTAATTACTATT
Organism: Prosapia bicincta; assembly: GCA_036971475.1. Taxonomy (NCBI): domain Eukaryota; kingdom Metazoa; phylum Arthropoda; class Insecta; order Hemiptera; family Cercopidae; genus Prosapia; species Prosapia bicincta. The sequence continues at coordinate 345,347 of JBAIZL010000087.1, forward strand.
ATATACTTAGTTACGTGCAATAATATTAAAACGTTTAATATTACACATCTTCATTTCTAGTATGGATATTTGTATGCTATTGAGTACAATTTTCTGTCTTCATTAAACTTACAATATTTTCATGAGTTTATATATTGTGTGTGGGCGAGTGTGTGTCTGTCATTGATAGATTACTTTTTTTTAAATATAATTAGTAAAGCAAGAATATTAAAAAAAAGAACAACAACGTCTTCGAACAAGTTTTAACTGTTGACAGCGTGGCAATCTTCTGATATCTATAATTCAACTCATGAAAAGCTTTGTGAGCGTTATTGTTATAATTTTATTTTCATAATCATATAATTTATTTTGGAATTCAGGTCTGTTAAATAATCTGTTTACAAATCATTAGGTTTACACGAACTCCATATAAGGGTATAGGACGTGAGTGTAAACAATCCATTATTTTCTATAAAACTAAAAAAGGTTAAGGAATGTGAAAGAATCCACATGTAAACTAATACAAAAACTATAACATTTCCTTTTTAAATGTTATCTACAAATATAAAAGTTGTGTATTTATTCTACAAGAATAATTCTATTCTATTCTATTTATGCAATATACATATAATAGCCCTGAAATATTATCAGGTGATCAGTTCTTTATATTGTGGATAGTATCATTAAATTTATTTCTTTATTTATACATGCGAAGACATCGAAATATATGTTGATAGCACAATAGCGTTTGTGACGTCACATTATTACCTAGATTTAACGTGAGGTATAATTAACAATATATCATTTAATTTGTCTCATCTTAGACAATATATGTGCTAAAAATAAACTCTATATGATCAACACTTTGTTTTTCTTCTGTATTTCAAATACTGACAATACATTCTAGTCATGTCTTTCTACTGTTGAGAATATTGTCTTATTTGTTTTTAAAAAGGAATTAGTTTCAGTGGTAATTAATTTCAAATAAATAACTTATTCAAATGAACGACGTATATTGTTGAAATTGTTGTACAAATCATTATCTTTATACTACCGTCAAAAGTCTTGTAAATAAATAGTCCTAAACTATATAATAATACCCTGTTCTTACTCTGATTTTATTTAGTAAACGATGTTTTCGTGCTATACACCTTTGTATGGTTGGAAATATTAAAGTTTTCAAAAAATACAATCGTATTATTATACATTTAATTTTTGAAAGAAATAAGCAAGTATTTGTAAAATAAATTTTGAAATTCTTTTACGGTCAATTTCAAAGACGTGCGGAATCAACAAAGTATAAATTAATAATGACAGCTTTTTCAGTTTCGAGCTTGGTTCTAGAATTACAACTATTTGTAAGGTGAGTTTGGTTACGCCCTCTGAGTACAGTCATTTCAGATATTCTTTGCTGTTTGAACTGCAATGAGAAGCAAGTACTTGTTCAATAACCCTTATAAGTTTCATTCAATACAACTTACTTTTTAAAAGAATAAAATAGTTTATACCTTTGTTTAGGCATCTATTTAGGTAGGACAGACGTTGCTCCTAAACATATTGCAAGCCCTATGGTTTTAAAAGTTATAAAATCACTCTTTTCCAGCTAATGATAAATCTGGAAATTCTTTTTCAGAGAGATTCCCCAGCTGGGTCAGATGATTCATAGGACGTGTTGAGCGACTAGAATATGCATTTCTATTCACTTTCCTACAAAACGTCTGCCTGTGTAGCGTTTTTAAGCAGGTTTAAGAAACTAAATTTTCTCCGATATATTCTACCAGAATTCGGACCCATAGGTGATGATTTAACGGTAAATAGTGAAAAACATATTATCAATAAATAAATCTCGGCCATTTTATGTGGTAGAACTTCAGGAAATTAATATCTCGCAGGTCGTAAAAACAACTTTCATCGTGCAAGCATTCGCAATCTTTATACAAGTGGGTGGTGCTATAAATATTAACCGCTTTTGGGATAATAAATATGGTTCTTTTCTCTCTTTCAACTGAGGCCTAACTGACGGTATCTGCTATTAAATCCCTATCTGGCAGTGTTTTTAATTTCAGTGGTATCTTTATTAATTATTTAAATTAGCTTTTCATTGTAAATGGAAAGCTTGAATATTTTAATGAGAACATAGTTTATCAAATTTATAACAATACGTAAAAGATAAATATAAATCATTTAATAACAATTATTTCATTTATAATAACATAACATAGTTATTAAAATACTCATTATTTCTTGAAATGTATTTAAAATATATTTATGTGTCATTATGAATAGTAAATATGATAATGTATCATATCAGATCCTTCGTAAAAGGAACGATAGTTTTGAAACGCGTCAGCAAGAAAGCAATTACGTATTTACTTAGTTAATTAGTGTAAAATTAGTTACCTATATATCGCTTTATTTAGCTAACGTACCCTTCATTATTTACGTTGCAAAGTTCAACCTAATTTAGGATATTAGCGGTCATTAAAAGAAACTTATACAAAACTTCTTTTCTTGTATTAAGATGTTTATTTGAATAAATACTTGCATACATTTCTCAATTTGTTACCTATTTACTTTTTTTTTAAATTTGGGTTCTAAATCATAACTATTAAAAAAAAAAGTTTAACATTGTAACATGAAAGCCTGTATTGTTATATTTTTAACAATACTTATAGCCTGTAGATTGATTTTGAAAATGTAAACCTGTCAGGAAAGTTTCTTTAAGATATACATAAGTTAAGCAAGATTGTATCTGAAGAAACGTTGCTTCGACGTCTGCGAAAGTCACATTTAGCATTAGAAAGACGAATCCAATCAATGTTGACACTTTTACCCTTCGTTCCAACAATGCAACGAGTGATTTTAGGGAAATTCTGAAGCGTGTTGAATTGTATAACTTCAGAAGCTTTTTATTATTGAGAAGGTAAACGTGTATTGTCATATACAAGAATGAATTCAGCAATATTATATATATATATATATATATATATATATATATATATATATATATATATATATATATATATATATATATAATAAATTAATAGCAAATAAATATGAAAAAACAACAATTCTGAGCTCGGAAACAAGTAATAGTGATAAATCTGGATCACGCAACACAGGTGTGACGTACGCTAGAGAAGAATAAATGCAGGGGCTGCTATAAAAGAAAAATGTAGGTGGACACAAAGTCCACCTTTGACCTTTTATATAATATCATCTAGAGTCACGTTTACAAGGCAATGAAAGAAAACGATTTTATTTTTAAATTTGAAATTATTAGTTACATATCTCTGTTACCATATTGTGCTAAGGAAACGATATTGTGCTTAGCAACCATACACAATTGAAGTTTCTTGATGTAATCATCTTGAGTTCACTAAATAAACTAATTTTACACTACATAACTAAGTGAATACGTTTTTACGTATTCACTTAGTTAAGTAGTCTAAAATTAGTATACACAATTGGTTGAATACGTCTCTTAAAATAAAATACAAAGAAATATATCGACATTGTTATTTTTATGGTGATGATTTATTAATTCGAAATCTATACACTAAACGATAGGGACTAAACAGATGTATTATTTTGGTTTTATTAGACTCTTCTTACAACTATATGTATTGAATATACAAAGACAGCCCTTAAAATTGTGTAATATTAGTATACATAATTGTTTTAAATGCATTCAAGTAACAAAAATATGTATTGTAATTTACATAGATATGCTTGTAGATGCTGGTTGTAAATAAATATCAAAGACAAATCATTTTCTCAAATATTTGTCGCCCTATATGAGAGTTGTTTGTTCATGTATGTTTTACGACGTTAGTTGAAAACTCTTTCAAGAGAGAAATGTTGGGTATAAATGTTTCTAAAAGGTATTAGTTAATTTAATTTGTACAAACATTTCCAAACAGTTTTGTCGGAAAAAATAATATACATTTCTTTCCTTGACATTTTTGAAAATACTGGCATTATATTACAGCAAAATGCCTCAAAAACAAATATTATTACTAATCTATTTAGGTGGTAATAAAAGACACCACAAAAACGTTATTAGTAAACCTATATACAACTTATAAATATTTTCCTAAATATCTTACAGTGAGAAAGATTTCTAAATCTGAAAATATATTGTTACATATGCATTGTAGAACGCATGTCTAATGTAATTAAAGAGATCTAGTCGAGTATGAAAAATTAAAATTTTAAAACCTAACAATATTGAGGTATGGACAATCATGACTAAATATGACTAACATATCACTAAAAATGAATTGAAAGTGTACAAATGAAAATATTTTCCTCGATTTATTCTAGAAATATACACACGTATAAAAGCACAGTTAACTATTAATTTTAAAACTTCTAAATGTAATTGTTATTCTAACAACATTTAATGTTATCTGTAAGAGCTACTATTCTTCGCTTAAAACTTAGGTTTTCTTATATTTCGCCCTAAGGATATGGCTATTTTATCTTTTTTCCATTAAATTTATGTATTTAAAAACATATTTCTTCTTTAAACGCGTCTTTTATTGAGATGGTTAACCTTTATGATTTCATTATAAACATAAGTTATTTCATTTCCACGCACTTCTCTCTTTTCCAAACTTTTAATAATTCTACGTCTCTGCTAAATAATTAATCTTGAGTATTTAATAATTATATGTGCACATAGTGCATATAGCATTAACAATTGAATATATCCTTCGATTGTCATTGGTAAAAATGTATTTCCTTTGAAGTACTTATTGCTTGTATCGCTACGATACGCTCCTTTCAGATTTACTAAGTAACGGGTTTTAAATTGGGCCTTTATTGACGTATTTTTCTCTTATAGTCAATTTACTATTTTTTCTAGTTTATCGTCTCGAGAACTTCGTTTCCTGAAATTAGTTTATTTCTAGATACATCGGCTTTGACAATGTTGGTTAGTAATTATCCCAGAAATATGTAATCCTCGGCTAATGTGTTATCCTCAAATAAAAAGTCCGCGTGTTCTGTTGTGTCTCATATATTTTTTGCATATGCAGTTAAAATATCCTTGCTCTACATAGATGTCTACAAAGTTGATATTCACTTTTTTAAACACAGTGATATCTCTATACTAAATTAATTGCGGTGACATTTTTACTACTTGAAATTTTTTCATTTATTTTTTCAAGTTTAATGAGAACTTTGTACACAAGCAACAGTTGAGGTTGCATTTACAAAACGATTATAATATAATTTTGCTATATTTAACACGCTCCTCACGTACTGACGGTAATGATGTCCATACAAACTTCAAAATGTTACAAAATGTTTCCTATAATATTATTGGTTTACCTTGAAGTAATTTACATTTCTAAAAGTAATATTTTATGACGTCGATTTTTAATTATTATTTGTCATAAGTATATAAAAATATGATTATTTTTACAAATAAAAAATATTATAGTAATTGATTTCTATTCATATATATGAATATATATATATATATATATATATATATATATTCTTGATATTTAACATTATCCATTGTTTTTCCGTTGCACTGGTGGATAAAATTACTCACATAGTAATATATTAACTTCATATATATATATTACAATTTACCCTGATATAAAACATTTATAATTTAGGCACAATAATTATGAACAATTACTGCATGACACCTGCTAAATTTTAAGTGATATCAATTTTAAATGATGTATGTTTATTCGTTGCTTATTAATATTCTTAAAACAAATTAGGTAAATACCTACGGAGAATAAAAAAATACATATATTTTAGCTATTCTAGAACACTATTTATTATATTTTTTGGTAACCATGGCCGCAGTTTAAGGTTTAGTGTTCATTGAGGCTTAGACGACAACCAGATGAAGGGGGGAATTATTATACTTATTTGAGAAAAATATTTCTAGTCATTGGAAAGTTGACGCAGTGCCAAGGCAAGCTAGACTTCCAACAAGAAGTTTCTCATGTTCAAATCCTGCTGGACCACAAACATTTTGTAATTTAATTTTTGAAAATATATCTGAAAAACTGTATCATCAATTGTTATCAACCTAAGTTATAAGAAACTATATTAGGACTTGATTAAATGAATAATAACGTATTTTAATAACAATTGGAAACGACACGTATAAGATATATATCATAAGAGTGTGAGATAACAGAAGGGATTTAATAATAATATTGACCAATGTCTTATTTATTTATATTAACATTTTAAAAATTTATATTTTCCAGAATTTTCTGTTTTCGAAGTATTTATATCTTGTGACTAGAACCCCGTTCACTTTGTAGATAGGGTCTTCATAGTATCCACTATTGTAATAGATTTGCGTTATGAGTTATATTGTGTACAAGAGCAAAGATATTTACTTTTACAAAATAATTAAAATGGTTATAAATGAAGTAACATAAAATTTGCGTTAAATCAGCTGTTCTGTATTAAAATTAATATATAATATATTCCACTGTTTTATGAACTCATGTTATAACTGATTTCAAGCCAAATTGAAAGAAATAAGTATCATAACTTTTCATATCGCCTCTTAAAATAAAGGTGCATGCCGACTAGGATTTAATATCGAACAGAAGTAGATAATATTTCCTAATAGTTCCATCCCTTCTTTATTTATACTTAGTGTGTAGTAAAGTAACGTGTTTCCCACAGCTTTATCTGACACAAGAGAGTACAAGAATTATGTAGAATGGTTCTTATTAAAAATGACACCCTTGAGGTGTAACGCATGCGCTTCGCAATTCGCTGCGTCAAGCTACGAGCTTTCTCTTTTGACATTTCGTCTACCTCTGCTTGTCACTCTTGATTGCCTGAATGTCTAAAATATTTAACTTGTATAACCCCTTGTTTATAATAGTATTTCAACTATATTGTTTTATTCTAATATAAATATAAATAAATATATATCTATATTATATATATATATATATATATATATATATATATATATATATTTATTTATTTATATTGATAAGTATTTCTTGACGGATTAAAATATATATTATATAATTATTATCTAGAGTACATCGGTTCATTCTGCAGTGCATACAATCGCAGTACTATAATCTCATCTAACATTGACGAGATGAACCCAACAAGAGTTGAATACCGAGTGAAGAGCGCAGACAACTCTGCTCCTATATATAGAGAAATAAAGCCCCTCTCATTGGCGTCAATCCACACACACCTGAGCTAAATATTTACTTACATTCCTTAACTTTTTTTTCACCTTCTTGCAGATAAAATCTATCGTTGACACCTTTCCACACGGCGGGCCAATTCAAAGAATTATCGGGTTTGTTAAGACTTCCTTGCATCTCTATCTTAATGGGTTCATGTATAATTTTAGTTCAGTAGTTTTCCACTTTATCAATCTGTTGGCCAGACTGGAAATAAACCGTATCCCACTGTATAGCAGGGAAATTTGTACAGAGACGACGTTTTCTGCTTGTATTTTAAGGCCAAGTTTGTGTTCTTCAAGCCTAGCTGAGATACGTATGTTCGTTTGGTTAATGCACGATTTCTTACAAACTCCACAAGAAACGCTGTAAGCGCCATGGTTTTCCAAGAAGATCTTATCTTTGGCGTTACCAAGAACCTTGTCTAGGTACCACATAAACACAAACACACACATACACACACATACACATACACACACACACACACACACACACACACACACACACACACACGCATACACATATATACACGCACACAAACACAAACACACACACACACACACACACACACACACACACACACACACACACACATACACAAACACACACAAACACACACAAACACAAACACACACACACACACACACACACACATATACACACACACACACACACACACAAACACACCCACACACACACACACACACACAACTAGAAAAATCCATATACCTTAATTAGAATATATATTATAAAGAACATATTAGTTCCCTTTTTTCCCTCTAGTAATATTATTTTCTTGTACTATCGTATGGAACAATGAAGTCGCAGTACAAACGTATTTTTTAATATCACTGGTTTAACGGGTGTTAGCGTGAGTCCTCTAGGAATAAGACAAAGGACAATGAATTGGATTTTGAAAAAGCAGGACTGAGAAAAGAGCATGAGTATCCAATAGTTTAGCCCTCGTCGCAAGGCTACAGTAATGCCTGAAAATTATAGTTGGTCTGGAGTTAACCTACACATTATAAAGATCATAAAGATTAGATATTCGATACATCGCCTTCTAAGGGAATCAATAAGGAATTGTATTTGTAAATATAAAGGCTAAGGAAAGGTTAAATAATCCAGAAGTTTTATCAATCAGGTTTTGCATATCATGGCCTAGGGATTTCCATGACGTGGAACCACACATTATCAAGATCATAAAGACGTAGCTACCAGCTGCAGTGTTATACAACGATGTGTATATAAAATATACAGCAAGGTTAAGTAAATCCTTAAAGTGTTACAATGATTTTACTAAATGTAAACTACTAAAGCCTAACTAACACTAATAAAAATTTACCAATACTTGTATTTTCATACCTTTAAATAAATGTTTAGGTGAACATGTTTTGGGAATATTATTCAAGAGAACTTCCATTTAGGTTTTGAATATTCGGAAATTTCGACCTACTGTCCCATATCCTAAGGATGTTTCTCGATGCTATATTATTGCCACAGTTAAATGGCAGACCTGTTTACATTACCTTGCTGTAACATCTGATCCATCCCCGTTTTGGTCGCAATGGATATACGCCAAGATTAACATTAACATATTGCAATAGTTTCATTATACTAACAACACAGATTACCTCAATTGCTGTTCTCTTATTATCATGAGTTTTTCCATCAGCTACAAAGTCCAGTGGAAAAAAATCCTAAAACTCTATAAAATTTATATACGGCTCAACAGCCATGGGTGGACGTTGGCTCTTAAGTTTTTTCTTCTTTACCAGCCTAATGTTGCTCAGAAAGATAAAACCTAATATTATTGTAGAATTACGTTCAGTAATATTTACAAAATATAACTGTTGACCTTGTTGCTTGTTATATTGATTTAGAGTTACAATAGATATGATATGCTAAAGATTTCGAAAAATTCCTAATATGAAATTCCTAATCTATATGATATGAAAACTCATTTCACGCAATACACACATAAACTAAAATATGTTTCAAACTATTATTGAGTACTTGATGTCCGGAAATGGAACTATGAATGCAGATCACCTCCTTGGACCACACCCAACCAGATGAAGAGAGCAATGAAGGAAAGCTCTATCAATTGTACTGGTCAGCGCGCCACCAAATGGCTCAACAGCCAAGGATGGGCATCACCGAGTAGGTCTTTGCTTCTGTACCAGCCTTATGCTTCTCAAAATGATAAAACTTAATATTATTATAGACGCATGTTTAGAAATATTTACAAAATATAACTACTGATTCTATTGTCTGTGATATTGATTTATAGTTAAAAAGATATCATATGCTCACGGTTTCGATAATTCCTAATATGAAAACATTTCACGCAATACACGCATAAATAAAAATATGTTTCAAACTATTTTGTACTTCGAGTTACTATTATCATGTGACTAAAAAACTGTGTTTACATGAAATGAAAGAGTGTTTGTATTTAGATTAAAGTAATAGATCATTACAACTGCGAACTCTTTGTAAAATTGAATTTACGTTGTAGAATCTATACATTTGAAAATATTATTTCCCATTAATTTATTATTATTTATTAAAGTATGTTTATTAATTTTAAATTCCTTCCATTAGCTCGCACTCTCCTGATATATCTTGTACACATTGTCAATCATAATTAAATATTATTTTATTCATCCGATCACGTTCAAATACATTTTTTTACCAATAAAGGATGACGATTGATGTTAATACAGTTTTTTTCATATATTATTCAATAATTAAATTATACAAATTTGTTAGTTCTAAGCCGGATTCGAACTGAGTGTTTCATGCTCAATGCCTAGTGCTTTTAACACTGAGCCAAAATGTCCATAGCTAGAAGAGTGTTTGTCATAGAAGTATACAAAATGTTCTTTTGCTATCAATTGGTTGTCAATAAAACCTCCATTGTGCAAACGTAAATTGTTGCTTTGGTTACCACACAATTTCATGAATATTGCTCCAGTCCTAAAAATGAATTAATAGAATAAAATAAACAAACAAACCGGGATATCGGCATCAAACCCTCTTCACAAATGGAAAATAAGAAAGGAAAGCAAAAATAAACTAAACACAATGCAAGCGACGAATAAATCGTATAGATAGTAACAAAAATGTTTTACATGAAAATTAAAATTTCATTGGTTTTATCAATCTAAAATGGGTTATTATTTCACCAGTAGGCTACAATAACATGAATTAGTAATCCATACATAGCGTGTTGTCTCGATTGTGTCAGTTAATACTACAGTGTTTGATTGCAGTGATTGTGTGCACTAATTTGAGCTAAGCATTCTGTTACAATGAATTCTATTGACCCTAACCGGACATACGTATCATTATTAATGCATCAATTTAGGAAACTGGCAAATTTGTTTATCCAAAATGTATGATTTTATTATTATGTTTATATATATATATATATATATATATAACATAAAATGAAAGTTTATAATATGAATGTTTATATATATATATATATATATATATATATATATATATATATATATAACGTTTTATTGTACAATTATCATAAACTATTGAGAATAATAAAATAATAGAATATAGATAATTTATAATATAATTATTTAAAAACACAAATGTCAAAATAAAATAGAAAATAATACTAATATATTAAATATGATCAATAACAACATTAAAATTGATAATATGTATGAAAAAAATATTGTTTATAAATTAAAACGTAAAATCTGTAAAAAATCCTATATAGGTAAAACAAAAAAAACAAATAATTAATAATAATAAATAAAGAGAGGAATAAAGTACATTTAAATGCTTATACAAATTACAGAAGTATACAAATTAAATTATTCAATTCACTCCATTGATAGTAACCACTAATTTCCAAATATGAACAATAAGAAATTTATAAAAGAAATTAATAAAGGATTCAGAAATATCCAGAACTTTTTTTTGCTTTTTTTTTGCTTGAAGAAATGCATCAGCTATACATGGGTTTTTGCGATTGTTTCAAAAATAAGAACTGTCATTCATACAGCATATATGACACAGAATGGACCATAGATTCGCATAGTGTTCGAAGAATTCATCTTATGTTGGTTTAATAGGAGTTATCGAGGTGGTTATAATTTTGCTCTATAAAATTGCATGAACTGTTGTTCATGGACTATTACGATTTATTCAAAAATTAGAATTATTACTTTAATAGCATAAGTGACACTGAATCGACCATAGATTAGCATAGTGTTCGCACATATCAACCAATGTTTGTTTTAACATTGGTGTGATAATAACAATAGCCTTTATTTATTTACTTATGAGTTTTTTGAATGCATAGCAATCATCCTGAAAGGTAACTACTCAATCTAAGGTAGTTGTTTTGTTATTGTAATAAAGATTTATTCATTTAAATCAATATTCCAATACGGTCACTTATGCTGTATACTATTTGCCATAAAAGGTACAATATTGAGGTATAATAAGTCGGAATTGAGGGTTTTGTATGGAATTTATATAGCTAGCGACATTGTGCCAAGCTTCGAAAACTAAAAATAAAGTTACGACAAAATAACTGCATTATGTTTTAACGTAAATAAAAACATTGGTATTTTATAATACAATATTATATTTTTGCCTTACAATAATATAATTTTTTTATGAGTACGTTTTACTATTCTATGCTATGATATTGCTGGCCCAAAGGAAATAAATGCAATATAGGTCAATGTTTTTAAACTTGCAAACAGAAGAGGTTTATCCGTCTCACGTAACACGTAAACCTTATGCTTAGAGTGGTTTTTACTTCAGTATTTTCTTTAATAATAAATCTTACTTGGAACCAATATCCTAGAGAGGGATAAATCATCTAGGTATAAGTTGATTACATAATATGATTAAGGGATGCGTTTTTTTATTTGTTCAGCTCGATTGAAAATAATGGGGTTTAAAATATGTTTAAATTAGAAAAAAGGAGTATTATTTTATAATATCTATTTTACGATATACTACTATTTTATTTCGAATATTATTATGTATAGGTTGCAAGATATATTTACGAAACTTAATACAAATCTTTTATTTTACATTTTAATATTACACGTTCGTTAACACAAGGCTTGTAAAGTAGATTGTATAAAGTGTATATACTTTTAACACTATCGTAAATATTTTATTACTACTATTATCAATAATATTATTTATAACAAAGAATAATTTGATTTGCTGTATAATATGCTGTACGCTATGTCAAATATCCAAATGAATTAAAATCGCCGAAGTTTTGATAATGAAATATATAATATGTTTTATGCAATGAACTATTTCACTAGATATCCATGAACCATTTATATTTTTACAAAAAGTATATTAGTTCAATAAATACTTTTCTATTCCGAAACAGTAAAATAGAAAATTCTTTGCTTAAAATTAAAACATTTAAATTTTAAGTTTGGCACAAATATGTCCAAACAAAAACATAATATCGGATTACCTATAGTAACGTTTCAGTTAAAAAATACATAAATACGTAACGTGTGCTATTTAAATCACTACATTTATTAAGTGTCAAAATAAATATGTATTTACAAAAATAGAGGAAATGTTTATAATCTAACTGCACAGTTTCACAGTTGACTTTGAGACCTAATTCACAATTAAGATTCCTAACTACAGTATTATAATGATAATACTATATTTAGGACAATATCTTACTTACAACCGAAGTGTTTTTTTTTAAATTCTATTGATTTCGTATAAAGTTAAATTTTACTTTCAACGTAATATATCACTTTTTAATTGTATAGTTTATAACTTAAAAATGCGACCTAATTTCATGTTCACCTTTAACATTTATTTATTAAAAAAATATTTAAAATGTGTAAAAATGATAATGAATAAAACGGTTTGCCATACTTTCTTGTATTGAATAAATAAAGGTGGTAACTGGAAAAATGACTTATCGTTAAAAAAGAAATGTGTTTTTTTTGTGAGAGTGGAAGATGACAATCATTAACTAAGATATACTTACAAATGTATATAATATAGCAGTGGTAAGAACAAAGAAATAAACTTCACTTAGCTATCTCATGTAGGTGGTATTTGTGTTCTATTAATTATGTAGAAGAACTAAGAAAAAGTCTTCCTTTAAAAATGTTAGCTACGCTTTATTTTTCCCTATATAAATAACAAAGAAGCATAAATATTTTTAGAGGCGTTATCAAATATACCAGTGTTGTCATAAATTTCAGAGACAAAGTTATTAAAACGTGTTTGTGTATGAAAAAAAGTTTTTTGTGTGATGTTCGTAAACGTTACACTTACGATCTCGCTTAAGTTTCAGAAACTTTTACACTCAATATAGAGTTCTACTCTATAAAAAGTTTAAAGACTAATCTTATAAATTTTATATGAAAAACAAGACATTTTTCGACAAAAAATGTCTTAGGAATATTAATTGTTTGCAGGGTTTATTTGTTAAATATAAAGTTTGCCTATTTTAAATTTTAAAAAACTCACAATTTCTCTTGCAAGCAATATGAAAATATTAGAACACAAATATGTAAATAATTAAATATTTATTTATATAAATGAATGTAACTATGTTCGACTAATTCAGTGAATCGCAAGATAATTCCTTTCCACCACTAATTACTTATAGTTTTCAAAAAAAGTAATTGTTGCTATGGCTGTACGCACCTCTTTGGGTTATGTTACGTTTCATATTGGGAAATAGTTTTAAGCGACCAGATCGCTAGGGAAAGTGCCCACTTGGAAGGGACGTGATAGAAGTCTCCCAAAAAGATACGTACAGCAAAAATTGTACAGTAAGAACGTACTTTAAACATAAAAGTAATCCTAATTTACTTGGAAGGGAATTGTTTTAGATGGTTGAAATACGGGAACACAACAATTGTACATAGTCTGCTCACTACGCATATGTTACAGTGTACACATAAACACCATAAGCGTGATTTTACTATCGATAAAGAGTCTCTGTCAATGCACGTTTAAGCAAGTGATATCAAACTATGCAGTTTTCAAATTGACATGTTACCACCAATTGCGTTATTATCCAGTCCCCCTATATTTTATTGTCGAAAGTAGTCCATATTATATTTCCAAAACTAAAGAACTCATGTGTTTGTATAAGCTCCATAATTAACGTGCATGCTACCATTAAACTATTTAATGATTTCACTTTATTTAGACGGAACATTTATTTGTAAGATTTTACTTATTACGTAACAAATATTTTTCCTAATAAATTTATATAACATTAGTATGTACCCCACAAGTGTTTATATATATATATATATATATATATATATATATATATTTACTATTTTTTATTTAATAATAATGTTCTGTTGAAGTTAAAATACATTTACGCGCCATCAAATCTGCCTGGGAGAACTGATATGTGGGACCCTTTGGCGAATACCCACTAAACCCTTCCTTATTTCTGCTCTTTGTAGATCTCACGAGGGTATCTGTGTATTAGTATCTTCTGGTAAAAAAATCCCTTTATTAACGCCAGTAGTTTCTGTTTCTACACAGATCGTGTTAAAGCGGTTTTCACATGTTATATAACTAGACGCGGAAATAAACGTAGCTTATTAAGAACTGTACTGTGTAGAAGATAAATCTCCTTGACGGCATTAAGTTTTACTATTGCAACTATTATATTCACTAGTATTGCATTTGCTATTGATTTTTCGTATCAAGATATAAAGCATTTACGTTATAATTATTTCCATTGGTATCAAGAAGATTTTAGTTATATAATTATTCAAATAAATAACATTTCTTATCAATACATGTGTTATCACAAAAAAGACTATAAAAAAAATTAATAATATACGTTATTAATTAACGCCCTACTGTATTCAGAATATGGAATATAAATGCAGAATAGAAGAACCAGAATCTCGTGAGAACTTAAACTGTTTCCTGGTTTCTCATTCCTTAGAAAATATTATCAAAGAATAAATACATTCAATAGTGTAAAATTTATCTGTAGTCATGGGCTGTTCTGCAATCTAATATAAAATATAAATAAATATTATATATATATTATTATATTATATATGTATTATTATGTAGTAAGGCAATATGAAAAAAACTTCAATAGTAGAACTTACAATCGTTGTAAAAGAAAACCATCTTTCTCTGATGTCACATGCCCTACCAAGTAGACCTTCTTTTGTGGTCTAAGTCAACGAGGGAATACAATTGGTTATTATTCAATGTTCTACCGTAGACGGGTTTCTACGTATTATCTATTCTTACATAAAATTATTTCTTTCATTTTAAATAACAATGGATTACATATTTAAATACACTTGTATGAATGCTATAACGGTATGACGTTTGATATGGTAAATGAATATATGCTATATGATTGTAATAAATTAGTTAAAATGTTTCATGTATTTATATTTTACTATATCATTATTTAGAATTGAATGAAACCCTATATTATAAAACGAATTATCATATAAAACATACCTGAGATTTTATAATATTGAAAATAAATACAAAACACAAATATTTAACACATAGAAGGACAAACATTATTTACAAATATTTAAAATATAAAATAAACAGATTTACTTTGCTGTTCTAAAGAACCAATTAATTGAAATATATACTGTACTTAGTTATTGAATCAGTATTTGAAAACAACTGTTATATCAATAGTCATCCACTACATATTTAAAAAAAAAAATTATTGGTACGCAGTTGCATCAATAAAAATGTATTCTTATTACGACTTAAAATGTTTACAAAATTTGTAAAGAGATTGTGAGGTAGGATAATTTAATTAACACCATATAATGGTAAAAGGTGTAACTGATTAAAATCAAACTTCTATAAATATATTACTTATTTTAGGAAGCTACGTTTTGTGCCTCCATAATTTATTTATGGTAGTTAAATATTTATTGCAGAAGTCGCAAAAAATATTTGTGAATATTGTTTTGAAAATTACAGATGAAGTTATAAACGAATTTAAAAATAATTATATACCTAAAATATGTACATACATTTCTTTACCTTAGGTCTGTATTTGTATAAAATGAACCAAAATAGCTGATTTCTTCAAACAAATACAGTCAAGTTTAAACATTCTTCTTGTAAAGATATAAAGAAGATGGTATTGACCTCGGATTGGGGTTGGCTCTATATCGGTTAAGAAGATTGCTTCTTTAAGAGTTTCAGTTATGTTGTTGACTCTGTAATACCATAAGCTTTAAAAACAATAACCATTGCTTTACTTTTTTTATAGTAGGTCTTAATAGAATAGTCAGTTTTAAGTAGAGGGAATTATTTCAACTTTCTTGTTAGTAAAAGCAGTGTTTGCAAAACAATATTATTTTAAAAATTGACTCGAATATGTAAAATAATAGTGTTAGTCGTTATTTTCGTTCTGTGGCTATATAGACCAGAATCACTTAAGTAGTAAACTAGTGATATAAACAACAAAAATTAGAGTCTACTCCTGTCAAGGCCAAAAAAGACAAATTTTAATTTTTGTTACTTTTTATTAAATAATTACAATTATATAAACAAAGTAACATAACGTTTGCGTTAAATTAGCTGTTCGTATCCTATAACATAAATCAGTTGTTTTATGAAACCATCTGTTATCACCTATTTTACGCCAAATGAGACGAAATACCAATTTTATATAACTTTCCCCTTTTGTGAAAAGTTTTCTTTAAATATAAAAATATAGTTATTCCTTTTAAATACGTTTTATGTTTTTTTTAATTATTTTATACATTAATATTTGAAAAAACTGTACTACTCTCGACAGTCAAATCATTATAGGTTTTGACCAATGTATATATATTAAAACAACATAGGTTATTCAAATACTAGAATATTTATTATTTTATATCCTGGATATAAAATAATAAATATTCTTGTATTTGAATAACCTATGTTGTTTTAAATTATTAAACAAGAAAACGTATTATATATATATATATATATATATTATAATAAAGATGATTATTTTTTCTTGATTTGTTATAATTATTAAATAACTTCAAAAAGTTCATAATCAAGATATATTTTATTCAACATTTACAAATATGCTAAAGCTTTTCGCCGGAGTATAGTTCCAGCATTCTCAAAGACTACTAACATGGTTTGTAAAATTATTTAAACATTACTCTAATTGATTGCACTATGTACATAAACCACTGATATCTTATTTCTTTAATCTATTTGCTTTACATTAAATGAACTATCTGTTTAATAAAATCTTATCTAAATTCTAAATTCTAAATTCTATCTAAAACATGAAAAATTGTGTTATGTTTAGATTTAATTTGGGACTGTTCTTTAATAAGTATGTTGTTTAATTTATGCTTGTAGATATATAGGTTTTCCAGAACATTCATTTTCAAACCTTTATTAATATGTTTGATTAAATTCATATTTTGTATGTCTGGAAAATTATGGTTATTTGCAATGCAATGAGTGGCCATATTCGATTTATATATATCTGGTTTTATATACGCATTGAGATGTTCTTTGTAGCGATCCTTTATTTTCTTTTTTGTTTCACCTACATAATTTTTATTGCAATCTTGGCAATATATGCTATATATCCCACATAAATCTAATTTACTAGTGTGATTACTTTGATTTAAAATATGATTATTGATGGTATTGTTTGTATAAAACGCAAATTTATTATTAGTATTTTTAAACAACTTTTCAAGTGATTTAATTTCATATCACGTGTAAATAAATTTAGTCCATTTTGTTTCATTTTTACTTATAATTTGTCTGTTATAATTTAGTAATTTATTCTGAACGTTACTATTCAATTTATCTATAGTCTTCCTTTTATAACCGTTTACTAAAGCTAATTGATATATTATGTTTAATTCATTTTGTCTATTTGGTTTATTTAATGGTATTTTATACATTCTATACAATAGGTTGTAAAAGCATGCCATCTTTTGATTATATGGATGATTGGAATGGTTTGGTATAATATTATCAGTAATCATGGATTTCTATATATTGCGTAATCTAATTTGTCATTCTGGTTATATATTGTAATATCAAGGTAATTAAGTGTGTTGTTACATTCAATTTCGTGGGAAAATTTTATTGTGATGCAAGTTGTTTATTTCTTCAATTATTAAATGTAAATTTATGCCATTATTTGTAGAAATATAAATTCCGTCATCTACATGTCTGTACCATATTCCATGTTTGTCATATTTATTTATGATTTCAATTATGTCATTGTCTAAACTTTGTAAAAATATTTCGGAGATTATAGATGATAATGGAGAACCCATTACCAAACCATCCATTTGTTTATATATTTTTTTATTATATGTAAAATAATGTTGTTCTAATATTATTTTTACGGTATTTATTATTTCATGAATTTCCTCTTTGTCTTTTAAATTTAAATTTAATTTATCACATATTATTTTATATGTGTCCTTCAATGGTATGTTAGTGTACATATTTTTAATATCTAAAGAAATTAATTTAGTTTTATTATCAATTTTTATATCTTTAATTTTATCAATTAAATCATATGTATTTTTAATAGCATATCTATTGTTTAATTTTATCTTGTCTTTTAATATGCATGATATAATTTTAGATATTTTATAAGATGGTGCTTGTTTGAAGTTAATTAAAGGTCGTATTGGTTTGTCATTTTTATGTAATATAATAAGTCCATTTAATATTGGTATTTTAGGAAGATCATTTATCATTTCATTAATATTTTTTTTTCCTAAACATTTTATATGAATTTTTTATCATATTTTTTATTTCGTTTTGATATTGAACCGTAGGATCTTTTTTTAGCATCATAAAATTATTATCTTTAATATAATTTTCATTTTTATTTATATATTCTTGATTATTAATAATTACTATCGCATTATTTTATCCGCTTTTACTATGGCTAACTCATTTTCAATTATTTTTTGTTTTATATTATTGATATGTAAAGATTGTATTTTATTACCATCATTTTTTAATTTATTATTATTATGTTTTTTTTATTATTTTAGTTATCTCATAGGTTGCATCAATTCTTATATTTTCCTGTTCTTCTTCATTTAATTTATTAATCGCCATTTCAGTATCTACAATTATGTTATCTAAATCTCTAATAATAATTCTTTTTATATTGACTTTGTTCATGTTTTTACTTCATTATTATTAAATTGTACATTTGTTAAATTAATTAGATTAGGTGCAAATTTATGAAATATTTTTATAGGAGTCCTATTTGTTTCTTTATTTTTCAATAAAATATTAATTTTTTTATTAATTTTTTCTATTTTTATCTTCCTAAGTTTTATAATTGTTTCATGTATTTTGTGATATTTCCTATTCCAATTCAAAATATGTAAAGATTTTGTTAATTCTAAATGTAACTTATATATATCAGTTGTTAAATTATTTTGCTTTTTATATAGTTCTTTAATTTCATTTTTTATCCAAATTTGTTCTGCCATAATATTAGTTTTTTGTGCTGCTGTACTTTTATTTTTAATGAAAAAATTTTAGCATAATTAGGTATTATATTATATTGTATACATTTGTTGTTAAAGAAAATGTTACAGTTATTGTACATTAATTGTATTTTCTTTTTTTGATATAAGTTTAGTATTTTAGTTGAATTAAAATTATTTTGTTTCATAGAAATCATAGTGCAATCAATTCAGCACAGTACTAACATTAATATAAAATACCTATAAATTTCTTGTTCTAAATTATTACAATAAAGTCAATATTTTAAAATTTTTGTAATTATTATTAAATTTTTTTTTTTTTATATATACTTATTTCATAAAATATTGTAAATAAATTCATTCATTTATCGTTAAAACTTATTTGTCCATATTAATTCTATCAGTAATAAATATCTAAAGTTAAAATAATCCGTAACAATAATAATTTTTTTTTTTTTTTTTTTTTTTTTTTTTTTTTTTTATAAACTAGTTAATATCAATTATTATTTTTTTAATAATTGTCTTAATATAATAAAATTATTATTTAATTGTTTATAAAATAATATTTTAAATTGGAGTAATATAATTCCACTATAAAAATATCAGTATTACCATTTATCTGAAATCAAATTATTATTACTGTTATTTATAAAAGATTACAATCTATTATATCTTTGCCATGTTAACATGAAATTACCATACTACTATTGTTATCTAAATATTTATAATTTTCATATTTTCGAATTAAAATCTTATAATTGTTATTTTTTATATAATCAATCTATATTTATATACTCCCAATTGTAATCTTAATTATTATTATTATCATCAATATCCAATTTATAATACTGTTTATATTGTCATTATATAATCCTGTGTATATAGGTTGATTGAATTTATTTTGCAAAAGTTTATTGTCACTGATTTCCATTCGTGTTGTGATAAAAGATGACCTTGTTTGCCAATCTGTATTTACTTGTTAACTTACCAAAGTATTACAATTTACACCAACTATAATCCAAAGTATCATTATTTACTCCAAATATAATTTCTTCAATAGAATATATCCACAGCACATTCATCACTATTATATCAACAAAAACCCCGATAGGCAATTATATTATAATAAAGATGATTATTTTTTCTTGATTTGTTATAATTATTAAATAACTTCAAAAAGTTCATAATCAAGATATATTTTATTCAACATTTACAATTATGCTGAAGCTTTTCGCCGGAGTATAGTTCCAGCATTCTCAAAGACTACTAACATGGTTTGTAAAATTATTTAAACATTACTCTAATTGATTGCACTATGTACATAAACCACTGATATCTTATTTCTTTAATCTATTTGCTTTACATTAAATGAACTATCTGTTTGATAAAATCTTAAATTCTATCTAAAACATGAAAAATTGTGTTATGTTTAGTTTTAATTTGGGACTGAGTATATATATATATATATATATATACTCGTATATATAGGGAGAATGAGATATAATAAAATAAAATTAATTTTTATTAGTTTTTAACTAATTTTCATAAAGGAGGAGGTGCTGTACTCGAATCGTATGTGTTTTTAGTTTGCTACTTAGTTCAAAGATGTAAAAACGATTTTGTTACTTTGTAATTATTATTACATTTAATAAAATGAAGTACCATAGCATGTGTGTAGAAACAGCTGTTATAGCACAATAAACTATAACATACAGTCTTATGAAGCTATATGCTATCACTTGTTTTAATACAAATAGGACGAAATAACTGCATACCTTGCCCCTTTAGTCAGACGTTTTTTCCTCTATAAAACTAAAATTATTCATTATCAAATGTAACTATTGAATTATTATTTTTTTAAAACCTGTATTTACATCATGCATCATCAACTGCAAGTTTGAAACAAAGTGTTTGGAATTGAGTGGATTAATTAGAAATATTTTATTGGCGATTGAATATGTAAACAAGATTAAGAAATATACATAGGGAGTATTTGTACTTAAATAGTTTAGTAATATAAAATACGATCAGTTACTAAACATCTGAATATAAATAAGCGTAAATTAAATATTATGTTGCTCTTTAGAGATGGGTTTCATATTTATCTCTCTATTTGGGATTTCGTTGTTAAACAAGGTACTCATATTTGCTATCTCTAAAGCCTAAACTCTCTCCTATCGTAACCCCTGCAACAGTCAACTTTTCCTAAAAGAACAGGTGAATCATTAAGTGTTTACTTTGCCTCCTAATATTACTTAGCATTTCCAGCTTTCTCCTATTATTCGCTATTACTACATCTATTTTTACCTAACTGACTCATATTTTCGTTTGTGTCTTGGTAGGGGCTAGATACTTGGTATAGTTCGATAGTCCAAAATTTCAAAGGTGTTGTTCGGTTGTCTATAAAGGCTTTTATTTTTTCTATTCTTTGATGTATTTGAAATAATTAATCAAAATAAATCAATATGAGAACTTGTGCTATATATTTTTTTTTTTTTTAACCTGTAAGGTACTGCAATACCTAGCGTAAATCTTTACATCTATTTATTCCCAATATCTTTTTTACAAAACTGACGTAATGAATATATCAATAAAGCGGAAAGGAATTCTCAAGTGATTAAAAGATCCAGTTCAACATTGAGCCACAACGTTTCTAAAATATTGGGCGCAGTATATTGAGTCAGTTAGTAGCTATTACACGTAACTGTAAACTTCGCTTTTTAATGAGACTACGCGTAAAATTAATGAGATCTGATACCGTTCTTGGTTTATGGTCTGAAGTTAGCAAAGTGCTTAAAATCAGCCATTATTTCGCCGACTGCTGTAATAAAGCCCGGCTTTATGATAAAGCTGTAGTTGGCAACCCTGTTTTCGTTTACATCTACCGATACAGATGCAGACGAACCCTAAAAGATTATTCGATACCCGCTTATAATATTATTCATCTATAATTCAGGTATATATTGGTATTGTTATATATTAGATCTTTTAAATGATGTTAACTTTAGCTACTATCTAAACTATATTAACGTGGGCTCCAATTTGTAACTAAAAACAATTGTTATCACTAAATTTAAAAATGTTTTTACTTCGACAGTGATTATGTTTTGAAATACGTCACTCTAAAATGGTTCTGTAACCTGTAAAATTAGCACTTTACATAAAATTGAATGGAAAACCTCTTTTAATAAATATCATTCTACGAAGCCTTACAGTGTTGTTGTTATATAAAAGTAATATACGATAACATTTTTCATGTACTCGTACAAATTGTTCTAAAACCTTTTCCTAAAAGAACATCGATTCTTAATGTATTTAATATCAAGTACCATATAGTTTACACACACACACACACACACACACATATATATATATATATATATATATATATATATATATATATAAACACAAATTAGACAAAAATTTCGTTAGATTTAGACTTAATATGGTCGCCTCAATACTGAAGCAGGTCACCTCTGATTCGGAAGGAGGTAATTTAGAGCTAGATCCATTTAATTGTTTGTTTAGTTGTTTTTAAGATAGATTTAGTTACCTCTTACAGGCGGAACTAAAGTTTTCCAGAAAATTTAAGGAGACCTCTCAATGTTAAACATCCTTCGCTTCTTGCTAGCATTATTGATGGTTCCATTTATGTGACCAATAAAAACAGGATTAAACGGTACACCCGGATACCTACAAATATACTAAAAATTAAATTATCAAAAAGAAGTTGACATCATAATTATTGGGTTTCCATTTATGTAAATGAAATTAATATTGTTAAAGAAAAACTTGATCTTATTCATAACAACTAACGTCTTTCAAATATATGTTGATGATTTATTATAAATGGATATGGTAGACACGTACTAAAGCAATGTAAGCGAGGCTATACTAAATTTTAAAAAAAATTTACATAATGTAAGTTAATATAAATTTATAACGATAATTTCAGACATATGATATTTTACGGAATTTTTAATTCATCTTCCAAAACTTGGACCAACTACAATTTCTAATATGTGCTTTACAGTCGTTGTTATGTGGAAATTTTTACCAACATTAAGGTTGAATTGTATTTTGTCATCAAGTTTTTTCATGAAACACAAATAAAAATAAATTCTAAAAAATGTATTTTGATTCCACTTCCTTTCAAGTGACAAGATATGGTTTTCCTTTATAAAAACTTTCCATTAGGAAAATTAATTTAATCAAAAATCATTTCAAGCTTTGATCGAAAACTGTTTATCAATGTTCGTTTTAAAATTTCCCTTATGCCTCTCTCGTCAATATTCTTCGCTGCTACGTTAACGTGAGGTAATTTTTAGATACCTAAATAGAATGCCCTTGAAATGCAATTTTGAGCAACGGTTACTCATTTCGTCACACTTTATTCGGAACAAGATATTTGTTTACTATTAATTGTAAATGATCCTCTCAAAAATTTACGTTTTCCTTAAACTATAAAATAATTTATAGTATAACTATAATGAAGTTGAATAGTTCGAACCCATAACGTAGTTGTTACGTTTTATTAAATAAATAATACCCCTGTTGAATAATAAATCAGAAGGGTATTAAGGTATTGTAACGTTTAGGAAACAAATTTGTTATTTTCATCACGTCTGTAAACAATATTACATTTTTTGTAAAATACAAGTACACTCAAAACAATAATTTAAAACTTTTAAACAAATCCGAATGACATAACCCACCAGTAAAGGGATTGTAATAATTTCATCTAAAATATTTATATATTAAAATATATATTAAAAAACATTAACAAAACTGAGAAAACAACGAAATGGTTATATTTTGAATGATATTTCATTTGAGTTAATATGTATTTCAGCATATACATTTTAAATAATGCCACAGGGAGACCCAAAAA
This sequence comes from Prosapia bicincta, assembly GCA_036971475.1. NCBI lineage: Eukaryota > Metazoa > Arthropoda > Insecta > Hemiptera > Cercopidae > Prosapia > Prosapia bicincta. Next base: position 369,922 of record JBAIZL010000087.1, read on the forward strand.
GTATCGTTATATATTTGGTAATTGGTTTTAATACACCCGCTAGGCTACTTGTACCTAAGTCCAATATTCTATTTTCTACATTCTTTCTGATAGTTTCATAGATTGTAATCATGTTTTCCATGTTTTGCATTAAACCCCATTAGGTATAACTCATGTGTAAATCTCTCATTAAATATACTACAAGGTTGTTAATTGATTTAGGACAAGAAGAATCTCAATTTCCAGCAAATATTTATATATGTAATTTGGAGGGGCTTCCTTCGGTCACACAGAGAAATCATTCATTATTATTCGAATATGGTCTATTTAACTTTTTCCATGAGGTTTGTTTAGATATATCTCAGTTAATATTTAATCTCCACTTTTTCTTCTCCATATGACAGCTTTGAATGTTTTCTTGCTGATACTTGAACATTCAAAGTGCAGAAATAAAAACTATGGGTATCAAACGGCGTCACAAGCATTTATTTTACTAAATGTGGAAATCAGACAGGCGTTACAAAACTAAACTGATATGGAAAGCATACATTCTTTCTATTGGATCTTGTCTGCAATAAAGTGAAATAAGATCACGCTCTCGCAAATTTTATTTAATGAGATATAGGAAAGCTTTATAAATAAAAATCCTATTTTCAATACCATGGATAAGGGTAAAACTTTGAACTATCTTTTCCTTCATATTTTATAATTTGGGATCCCCAATCAAAGTCCCCAAAACTTATACCTTGAGTCCCCAACAAAGTTGCATAAGTATTAGACTTCATAAAGGGTAGAACAACTAATGGTACCCGTGCGAATCCTACTATGTTAAAAGAACCTAAATATCAATCATATAACTAAGATTATCATTTACATAACTGTATGAAGCAACTGTGGCGTAATGTTTATTTTTAAATAAATAAAACCTCTAAACCACAAGTAACATTTATTTAAACCATATGTACATTTCGATTGCCCAGCAATCATCTTCAGAGGTATTTAAAAAATACAACTAACTTTAAACAACAAAATACAACTAATATATAGGCATAAACCGGCAACTACTTCGCCACGCCCCTTATTTAAAAAACTAGTACGACCAATCACGTTGCAGTAAAATCCCGCTCTACAACTTGGTCCGGTCTTCCCCCTCTCGTGGTGAAGAGTTACCGTTACAACTATTTTAATTTTACTAAAAAACAATAATATTACTTATTAACAAAGTTATAACTATCTCCTAATTAATGAATATAACTGAGATTTAGGGATAGGCCCTTTATCACAATTTAATAAATTATTTGCATCAATTCATCAATTAATTCAAAAGGTCTTTTGAATAGTTTTGAAAGTTTGTACATTCACAAATATGATGAAAATAATTTATTAAATTGTGATAAAGAGCCTATCCCTAAATCTCAGTTATATTCATTAATTAGGAGATAGTTATAACTTTGTTAACAAGTAATATTATTGTTTTTTAGTGAAATTAAAATAGTTGTAACGGTAACTCTTCACCACGAGAGGGGGAAGACCGGACCAAGTTGTAGAGGGGGATTTAACTGCAACGTGATTGGTCGTACTAGTTTTTTAAATAAGGGGCGTGGCGAAGTAGTTGCCGGTTTATGCCTATATATTAGTTGTATTTTGTTGTTTAAAGTTAGTTGTATTTTTTAAATACCTCTGAAGATGATTGCTGGGCAATCGAAATGTACATAAGGTTTAAATAAATGTTACTTGTGGTTTAGAGGTTTTATTTATTTAAAAATTATCATTTACATGTATAATTATATGAGGGAGGACATGTGATATAAGAGGTGATTATATGGTATCATAACGTTGACTCCCGCCAGAGCACACATTTTCTTCAATTGGTATTCCAGGTAGCATTTTTATAGTAGGGTTTTCAAACACGTAGTCACGCAGGGTTGGGTTTACAAGGCCTCTAATCGGGAAGGCTTAACATGCGGAAGTTAAATCTTTAAAGGTAAATTCATTTAGATAGATTCATATACTCCATTATAGATTCTTACAATTTTCAGTCTATATTTGTATTCTCACTAAAAGGTTTCGTAGGCCCTTATCCCCATTTTCTTCCTAATATCCTATGGTTATTATATTTTCCCACATACTAGAATACGGTTTCTCTAAAAGTATGAATGTTTCTGTTTCTGTACATCAGTCTGTAGAGGCGGACTATTTCACAAGTACAAATCCAATTTAGAGCAATTATCGCACACTAGAGGCATATTTGGAGCTCTGAACGAACTCTAAATACTTTGCATTTCTGGCTCTAGGGATATATAATTAAAATTTATTAATGTTTTTATTTGTATTTATTCAATATATTTCTATCAATAATAACATTTACTACCGAATCATTGTTTATATAAATTAAGGGATTTATAAATGTTAAATATTTCAAATTCAATTAGAAATGAAATTCATTTAAAATAGGGTTAGGTATTCAACGTGCTCTTACTGACGGCAATTTTCAAAACATTTGAAGTAATAAAAACACCATCTGAATTTATACTATTATTATATCCAGAACGCAAATTCATATGGTTAAAATGAGATCTATATATTCTGTGTTTATATGAATGAATACACTTTCTAGAATAAGTGAAAAATTTAAAACGCATGGTAAAATTTAGATACATTTTTTTTCTACGAGTTTATATGTTATATAAACTCACAAAATAAAATTGGACTCACAATCATAAAAGGTTTTATAATTAAAGGTATTCCTTACATAATAAAATATGTCCCTAGAAAAGTTTGTGTGTAATTAGGAAAAGGAACGAGGTAAAATAATTTACCAGGTCCGCTGGTGCTTTAGATATTGGAAAGATTAAACCTTGTTGTAGAAAAACCTTATAAAACGGGACTCTATTTGATGGAATAATTGCTTCCATCACAAAGGATAAAGGCGTTTTACAGCAGCTCGTCCGAGACTAGGTAGGCCCAACGCTTTTACGATAAATAATGTTTAAAAAAAATACGCTAGAGTTATAAAGAGTAAGGTCAAAATATAACTCTATAAAGTATATTTCCTTCAGGCAAATGTAAAATATCCAAGTAGTTTAAGAAATGTATCATACAATATGCATTATTCCATAACGTCCTTTAAACACATGTAAAAGGTTCCAAGAAAGAATGAAATTTAACTGAGATGGGCTTCAAACTATTGACAATAATTCTCAGATTGCATTTTAATTATAAAAATATAATTTTAACAATATAAATATATTATGCATCGGAATCAAGACAGCTTACACAAATCGCGGTACTAAATTTGTAATACTATATCCATACAAAAAAACAATTATCGTTTCACGAATGATTATGTGAAGATAACAAAAAGGGAAAGCAACAAGTTAGTTTGCCAATAAAATAGAGAAGCATGAATGACCAAACCAAAGAAAATATTTCACTATATCGAAATGTAAATACCAAAAACCATTGCGTTTACGCTGATTGCAAATATGTTCAGGTACAAAGCTTATGCATTCACTTAGTTAACACGATAATACGATGATTGCTGGAAACGAGATACTTAATGGGTCTCTTAATTAAAACAGAAGGAGCTTGGATGTTTTGTTTGTGAGCGATTCTCAAGAGTGGAATAAATTAAATAGAAGTGGACTTTAATTAAACTAATTAAACTAATATGCATTAATTGGCTGAAATGCTATTGGCTAAAAGCAGTGGTAATAGACATTGATCATTAGTTAAATCTTGAAGCTCGTGATTATAGAATAAAGAAAAACATAAATCTCAACACAAATGCTTAGGTACGTCCGAAAAAATGCTTCCATTTGTACAACATTGTTAACAGAAATATTCTACTTTCATCTCCAATCATATTCACACTTTTGTAATAAATAATTATTTTTTCGAACACAGTGTGTGATAAGTACTCAACTGACCATATCATTCTTACAATACACAACTCTTAGGATAAGAAATGTGTTTGATACAATGTTATGTATTTTTAAATTAAAACTTCCATTGAACTAGCAATGTACGAGATTGTATTTTACAAGTTTCTATTAAATACTGATTTTATAAAAAATTGAAATTAAACTCATTTGTCCATAACTATAATAGGTCATATTCTATTATTTTGGTTTTTATTAAAAGGATATCCGAATGTATTACTGAAAAATAATAAGAAATAATAAAGGAATAGCGGCTAATACGAGTAGATACAAATTCACCTGGTACAGATGACGTCAGACATTATCTTATGTGTGGCCGGTACTTTTGATACAGAACCTTAATTTACTTACTTTTCAAGTTTGACTACGATTGAGGCGTATATTTGACACGTTTAGTAAAAGATACAGAAATGAAAGCTAACCAATGGCAGTTTACAACTAGGACAGCTAGACACTATATTTAATTTGTATCAAGTCTAGCCTAGGACCTCATAAATGTTGTCAATCTTGTATTGAATTGTTTGCTTCAAGAGAGTTTATTTTCTGACGTTTCACGCACAAGACTAGACGTCTGTGATTTTAAAGGAATATTTTCGACTCTCTAAACTTAGAGGATGAATAGAGAAACATAAAAATTAGCGTAATAATGTGTACCTACGAAAAGAACAATAAAAGTGGGAGCCTAGAGTCTAAAGCCAACTACAAATCCTAAGTAACTTTTAATTTGTTTCTACTAATAATGATTAAAATATTCAAATAAGAAATATTGAAATAACTAATATACAAAATACGAAATACAAATATTGCAGCCGTTTTGGTTTTAATTTCAAGGTTATTCGAATATTTGACCAATAAGGAATAATAAACATTAAAGACAAACGGGTGATTATGGGTAAGAACAAAATCCCCTGGTATAGATAACATCTCACATAATCCTATGTGCGACTGTTATTTATGATATAGTACGTTACCTACACCCATTCTCCAATGGAGACAATATTTGAAGCGTATATTTGACACGTTTAGTAAAGTTAGAGAAATGAAAGCTAACAGATTGGAGTTTATGAGGTAGGGCAGCTGTAATTTTGACATTCATTTATTGATTTGCTTTCTTCGAAAGAGTTTATTTTTGATATGTTACGTATAAAACTAGACGTCTGTGTTTTCTTGGAATATTAATCGACTCTCGAAACCTACACAATATATAAAGATATATATATATATATATATATGTATATATATATATATATATATATATATATATATATATATTTATTTATTGTAATTGATCCTCTGTTAGACAACTAAACATAATATAATATTATATAAGTTCTACGTCACCTGGAGTGAGAAGCTCAGTATCGGTTTTGTTAGGTGTCTGTCAGTGGTTAACGTGTTTTTTGTGAAGATATGTTAATACTGTTTATTATTAGTAAGTACATTTGTACAATCGAAATGAAAAATAAAAGTAGGAGGCAAGAATCTAAACTCAAATAAAATCCTCAGTAACTTTGAAATTGTTTCTACGTATTATGAGAACACTAACGAAATAACAAATAATGAAATTACTAAGGTACATAATCAAAAATACAAATATTGCACTAGTATAAAAAAATATAAAATTTAGTGCTTTATAAGTGAGCATATTAGACGTGAGTAATTATTTCGAACCCAATTGTGTCCGCGACGTGCCTGTAATCAGAGCCGCAATGGGTTAAATATAATTATGTATGGCAAGATAAAGACAAAAAATTTCCTTGTACTTGGTAATTGGTTAACGCAAGGTTAGCAGTCAAGGATGGTTTTTAATGTAAATCTGATATTAATAAGAAAAAGAAATTTCTAAGTTTGTTTGGTTTTAATAAATCAATCGAATTGGAGGTATAATTTTAAAATATTAACTTAGAATTACCAGAATCCAATATGATATTATTGTATGTAAGAAGTCAAACACTTTTAGCTACCGGATACACAGGAAACATTGAGAATGTTTGGTCAATGTGTGATCGTATAATACGAATAACATAATAGAACGTACAATAAATATATAGCATACCTAGTTTAGGTTAGTTTGGACATAAGACATTAAACAATCTTATAAATACTTGTAATTGTATTCTATAATAAATTTGTACTAATTACATTTTATAACTCATATTAATGTAAGGTTGAAAACGTCGATTTGAAACGAAAACATATTTTTCAGAATTACGGCAAAAAGACTAGATGAAGCGATATATCCGACAATCATTAGAAAAACAACAACAGAGTCGATGTTTTGAAAGGAAATGTAATCTGACACTTAACAAAGAAAAGCTCTTACAAACATTGTCAGATGGCTTTGTCACTGAAAGGTTTACTCATGTGGAAACTTTTGAAGTGAGTACACATTTATGGCTCTATGTAAACTATTTATTGATGATATTGTACTGGGTTTAAATCCCCTATATCTATATCCTATCCTATATCCACTATATCTTGAGTTACTATCCTATCCATATTCAACTAATGAAGAGAAAAAAGATATTGAGCATGATAAATATGAGGAACAATTTAATAATTAAATAGGATTCGATTAAAACTATAGTAAATCTGTAAACTATTTAAAATATATTTGACAACAATCATAGTGAATATGAAAGTAAATAGTCATAGTCATATGATTATATGACCATTATAAAGAGGAATATATATTGCTCATTACTGACATTCAATTAAAAATGTGATTTAACAGAACATACCAAAAAACATTCATAGTTATCAACAAATACTGATTTTATTTTAGCTACTTTTTATTAGGAATTTACAATTAATATATATAACATAACAAGCTACGCGTTAAAAAGCAGTTTTACTACTTCAACTATAACATAAAATCAACTATTTTATAAAAACATATGTCATCACTTATTTTGAACGAAATAATATGAAGGAACTATATTGCATACATTTCCCCTTTTGTAAAATCGCTTACGTAAATATAAAAACTAAAATTAGTAACTAAATTCAATAAATGAATTCATTTTTGAAACAAACGTTTGTAAAAAAGTATAAAAAAATGTATTTGAACTTGAGTGGATGAATGAAAAGTATTTTACTAACGATTGCAATATTGAACAAGATATATATCAGGACAGTTTGAACTATCAGAAGGCATTTAAAAAAGGTTTGTTAAAATAAAATGTTAAAAAAAATTTTAATGTCTGAATATAAGTAATGATTTTTTTTTATTCTTTACTTTTTAAATATAGTTAAAAGAACAATTAAAATATGTTTGTGACCTTGTTTAAATACCGTGGGTATTTTGTATTGCTCTAAATATATTATATTCATTATTTGATGAACATTTTAAACTTGTTTAGTACAAGGAAACAAAATACTAGGAATTAAGATGCAGATTTAAACGGCACTTCAATATTGACGTTTCACAAAAGTTTTAAAATTGCAGATCGCATAACGATTTGTACAACTCGGAAAAAAAACAAAATAAAATATTTTACACGAAAGCCCCGAAACAAGGTTCCCTAACAAGTTATACTTTACATCAATTCAACCCTGGTATAATACTTAAGGGGATAAATGTTAAAGTAACACTACTGCTCTTAAAGAGGTGCTTTATATAGCCTTTCAATGTGCCAGTCTTCAATAAAATCAAAGTCAGCTTTTCAATCCCACTTGGTGTATTTTATTTTTACTCCTAATTATTTTTATTATTAGGATATTATTCTAAAGTTATTTTGTATGAAACAATAAAAAGTAAAACCCTAACCTACATTTGTTGCATAACCAGATGCAATTAAAAACCGGGTATATTGAAGATATACTTAGAAAGTTGTGATAATTAGATCGTTGGTGAAGTAGTTCTGATGGTTTGCCTTATAGTCAAATCTAATTATCTTTGAACTCATATAGGTAATTTTATTTCTGTCTATCGTAAGTTTATCTTATAGGGTGTTACTTGTAGTGTTGTTTGCCTCAAATTAGTATTACATATTCACATTTTAAGTATGTTTCTCAAACTGTAAGTGTCTTCTACAGTAGATTCATTATCGTCTTGAATGTATTTCTTTTAAATTAAAGTTTTATTCATTTTTATAATTATTATTTGCACTTCATATCATTGTAAGTCTTACTAAACTCATTTAATATGTTTTGCCTTAGGATTGTCTTAACGAGATTCAAGACTAAACGTTTTCTATAATTGATCCAAACACAATGAAGGAAAATCCAAGCTTTATGTTTCGTTTAAATCAATCAAACCTTTACTTTTTATTAAAACTACTTTCAATGTTATTAAAGTTTATCACTCGTCATTAAAACAAGGTTGCGTCATGTTTTAACATTAATTTCTTTGTCAAAGTAACAAATTAAAAAGAAATTTAGTTAAGGAATAGATTAATTTTAACTGATCATGTCCGAAAAATTTTATCAACTTTTTTTGATACAATGTATGGGAAATCCGATTTATATATATATATATATATATATATATATATATATATATATATATATATATATATATATATATATATAGCTTTATTTCTAATAATTGTTAATTTTCCTAGATAATTTGTGATTACATACGTTTTAGATTATTTGTGACCAAGACTGTACCTTTAACTACTTAAATTGTACAGTTCCTCATATTGTATAATATTAACTACAACTAAGTATGTATAAAGCAAGAGAGGAATCAACAGACAAAGTAATGATTAAAACCAACTCTTACCTATTCACTTATTGTAGGTTAAACCTCAGGTAGGATCTACTTGCAACGAATCAGCGGCAATTTAACAGTCAAGGGAGAGCAACAATGTAGTATCTGTGATCATTAACAGATTAAACACTCCATCCTAATTCAGCAAACCTAACGAGAACCGGTTGAGTTCGACCTGTTTCAACAGTCTTAATTTCAGTTATTTTTAATTTCAGATTATTTTTTTTCTTTTTATAATATGAAAGCGTTAGAAAATCAGTATCTTGGAGGGATGTAAACTTTAAATATATAAATACTGCCCTATCTTAATGAAAATGTCTGGGGTCACAGTATGTTCAACCCAATATTTAAGTATAAAATCAAAATTTATATATATATATATATATATATATATATATATATATATACATATATATATATAATATTAATATCTGTATGTCGTTTAAGTGTTACTTTGGAGGCAATTTGTATTCTTAAAATGTTTTATAGTATTTTGGTTTATACTTTAATGGAATGTTTCGATTAGAATTTATTTTCAATACAAATATTAGAACCCCAATACCATAAACATAATACAAAATAACTGATATTGCAAGTTAGCCAGGAATAAACTCTTGTGTATATTTCCGGTAATTCTTCTTGTGTAGAGACTACTAATCATGACAACAGTCTAGTCATCAGTCTAGTGAGGCAGTCTAGTTAGTAACTTATTGTTTTATAGATTGTAATTTCGTAATAAGACCCTCTATAATGTTGAGGAATAGGACCCGTGATAATGATGGCATGGTCATCGAAAAGTACACAAAAGTTTTAAAATTATGTAACTTGTTATTAGCTTTTTAAAATAAATTTTGTGCTATAAGTTGTGGTTTCCAATATTATTATTGCGATATATTGTACCACTGTGCTCTTGATATTGAACGAGTAGAATAAATTTGCATTTTAATAATAATACAAATTATTTGAATCATTTTCACTTTAAAATATATTTTAAAAGCAAGCAACATTTTCTAAATTCTAAAACCAGGCAAAGACAACCATCTGAATCTAAGAAATCGATACTCATCTTTTGTATTAGTCATAAAACTGGTAATAAAACTCTAAAGGTTACGTGTAAAGAACTCAACACAATACGAGAACTATAAAGTTTTCCTTAGAAGCTATTTAAAGCGATAGAGACTTAAGAGTGCTTACTTTATCTATCAGCACCTCTACAATCTTGTTACTCCTAAACGTAAAATAAATCATGGAAAATGATTTTTCATATATTTACATAAAAATTCAATGTTTCTAATGATTTAACCTGCTTTAATAGACATTGAGATATCTATTACATACCCCTCAAACTGAGTACAAAGATCTTTATCCGGGAAACAGATATTAATATTTGAATGGTCAAATATAGGGGTAAAAAAAAAAAAATATATATATATATATATATATATATATATATATATATATATATATATTTATATATATAAATGGAATGACATGAGATCATCTGCACATAGGTGATGTGATTTCCAACGAGTGAATCTGATTGGTGGGTGATCCGGATTGCCTTCACAGTGGTGGTTGACACGAGGATGTGCCAGGAATTAAAAATAATGTTTTATAGGTTGCGTTCAACAGTTAATCCTGATCGCAAAACCGTTACTCTACATCTTCCCTATTTTAAAGATCTATCATCCAGATGAGATTTTTTATTATTGTTCAGCTGCTACAAGCCAGAGCCAAAATTTCGAGTATTTTCTCAATATAAAATTGACTCCAACTTCTTTGAGTTCGCACCCTTTATCCCAGTGTTGTTACAATAGGCTTAATCAGAAATACTACTTGACATATTGTAATTCGTAAATCATGACAAAAACCTAAAATATATAGCAATAAGTTAAATAAATATTAATGTTGTACATTTGATATTGTCTTCGTTTCGGTTAATCATTAATTCAATTTCAGTCTTTTGGTTCAAAGTTTTTATATTCTGTTACTTTTCACCTGTAATTTATTAAAAGACAGTATTTAAATACCGGTTAAATAATTGTGATAAATTTGACTTAATGCTCTTTAACCATTTGTCTTAAATATATTAAATACAAACCTCTATATTTTGCAGTGAAAAATATAGAGGTTTGTATTTGAAAATATAGAGGTTTTGCAGTGAAAAATATAGTGTCGCCGTTTATTCTGCAATAGATGTACCAAAAAAATCGCTTTTTTTAAAATGCTGTTAGCTTCCCATGTTGTATATGTTAGCACTTTCTTATTTTATACTAGATGTAATTTATTTGAACTAATAATATATAAAAATGTGATATATGTGTTAAAATCACAGAATTCGGTACAAACCAAATATTTTTGCTTTGAAATGTTGCATATGACATCATCATAGGTATTTAATGCCAGTTTGATGACACTATAAAATAAACGCATACACACACACACACACACACACACACAAATATAGACACACACACCATTTTAGCCTAGAAAATTTACTTTTTACTTTTGTGGATAAAAAATTGCATAATGTATGGATTCAGAGATTTTGTTACAAACAAAGCTTGGCAAAAGAACTCCTTATGGCATTATTTCACACATTGTCTGTGAGGCTAACCAGCGTTTTTGTGTTACATTACCCCCACGCATGGTCATACCACTGAGTCGTTCGTGTTAATTTGGACAAGAAACTGATTTAATTAACCCTTTTCATTTTATGCAATATTCGCTGTTATAATATTTTTCTTAAGATTTATAATTCGTATCGTTAACACTTCCTTCTCCAACAATTAACATAAATAGATATTTATAATTTGTGATTGATAAATATCATGGTTTAATTTTATTTCTTTAAATTTAAAAAAGGTAACAAAATAAATTCTATATTTCTTTCATATAAAGTGTATTAAGGACTATATGCAAGACCAATGTTAATAATGTTATAGGAAGAAGTTTTAGGTTCAAAACCTTTTAGTCTAATATTTTTAAGCTGTTTATACTTTCTCGTTTAATGATTTTTAATATTTATTTTATATGTTTTAATCCATTATTGTAATATCGCATATGCTGAGAACCATATATATATATATATATATATATATATATATATATATATATATATATATATATATATAAAACTTAAGAAAAACCTTGATACAAATTGTGACCAATAAATATTTCAGTTTAGATAATTTAACTCGAACAAATGCTAAAAAGGTTGAGTATCGAGTCAAAGAAGGGTATTTATTAAATACAACGTTTTGCAACCAATTCGCTGCAGTTAGCCAACCTGTGTATGAAAAACAAAGGCCTTTCATTAACATTACTCATTTGAACTTGATAAGGTTTGATATGATCAACGAACTATTTACATAATCTCTGCGCTAGTGAAAAAAAAATATTTAACACGATTTTCAACCGGTATATCGTTTATTGAATAAATATTGCAACGTAAAGAACATGAAACAGTTTGAAATAATCCGAGCGCATAAAAATAAATATATAAAAAACAACACTCCATGTATAGAAAATCCTTTTTACAATCTAGTTATAATAAAGGTTTAAAAAGGTATAACATCTTGGAAAAGTAAACTTCTGAAGGATTCTAAGAGTTTATAGTTTGTAGTTGTAATAATATAAACAATAAATTAGAAGAGAAAAGTGAAGAGGGAAGTATACAATATGAGGCCAAATTAATAGTAGAAAGTGAATTTGGATCACAAAGATCTGTTTCAAACATTGAGAAATTAAATGGAGTTCTTAACGTTGAACTTAAGAAAATTGTTATGGTAGAATTTGGTTTATTAAAAAAGATAAAACGTATTGGTTAAAACATCGAAGTACTTTTCAGAATAAATTTTGAAAGATAATTTAAAATCATCACATATCTCTTATAGACATCGGAACAAAGTAAGACCTAATTGTACGCCAAAAAAATATATATTTTCACGCAAGAAAACTCTAATTGTTATCGATATGATCTTTCTAGGGTTTAAATACATCACTATCATATAATCTACTTTTCATATTTTAGAAATATATAGAAAACAGGTACAGGGCTATAAATGTTCTACCTGTACTACATTATTATATGTTATTTTAACTTGTCGGAAACATTATTAAAATGAATTACTACTAAGCATCATTATTAATAGTAGACAATAAACATAGACCCTTACTACTTGCTAGAAACCTTTTGTATGCAAATATCAGAGGATATCATAACGTTAGATACATAATAAACAAAAATACATTTAATTTATCAAGAAACCATCAAAAAAGTGTTGCTTTAAATAACTCCTAATGTTATTAATTTATATAACCTTGAAAATTATATGAATCCAAATGTGAACAATTTATGATTGTTTTTTGCTTCAGTTACATTGTTCTAAAGCAGAAAGAAAATCTGTGATTAGAAACGATATCGAAAAAAAATTATACATTTTATTTTGTGTTTTATTCATCACTTCTGAAAAGTGATCTCAATTTGCGGTAATCTTTAGTGGTAAATTTAAGTTTAGTAATTTATTTTGAAATATTTATGTATTTTTGATAGGTGATTGTTCCATGACTTTTGCCACACAATCGATAGTAAAAACATATTGAATAATATTGTTGGCATTTTTGTAGTAGTTAGGTAACCAAACGTACCGACTGTAGAACATCAACTATTTACAAATTAAAACTAAATGCCTAACTAATGAAGAATTATCGAAAAATTAAAACCTGCTAGAGTCGGTATATACAGTCTATAATCACCCAAAAGCAATTAAGAACTCATTGTATTTAACGCTGTTAAACCGTGTAGATAAATATGTTTTATTTGCATTGAATGTTGGCGGAATTGTGGTAACCGATACTTTGATGCTTAATTACAACGGTTATGTCCGTTCAAGGGAAATTCGCCCGTATTTGCCCCAACTATACTTCCTGATATACTTTATTCTATTTGAAATTAACTGTTCGTATATATTGATTCATGAAATCCATGTTTGTAAAGGGAACACATATAAAATATTGAATAACATTATATACAATTTCTTATCAAGATTTGCCTGTTAAAACTTATGGAGCATTTGAAACATTTTTTTAAAATATAACGAAAACAGAAGTAAAAACGTTTTTTAACAATTCAGCGGCGGGCCACAATACCAGCATTGTCCCAGCAATTGTCTATTTCGTAACGTTACTTGATGTTTATACTTAAGAACACCATCATACATATTCATAGATATTGCTTACTACCTAACTACTACATTGTATCAGTTGAACATCTGGCCAATGATGTATGTTAACTGTGCAACGAGAGATAGATGTTTATAAATTTTTTCAAAATTTGAGACAATTGACGATAGAATAAAGATACTTAAAATATAATACAGGGAATCAGAGAGATCCTACCTCATGTGCCTTCCAACCTTTCTGGAGGTGTCTGTACATAAAGTGTTTATCATTTACCACAGAGCGTACATCAGTGATATTTCTGGGATTCCAAATAATCTATAATAGCTGACGTTCATCCACGTACTGCCTCAAACCTGTTCACTTCTTCCCATGATTGCCTCTTGCGATGCCTCATCTTATAGTTTTAGAAATGCTAACGAAGCCAAACGGTTAAACTTGAGTCAGATTGATTTACAGAATAAAAGAGAATGGTCAACCAGTAAACAAATGGTAATTAGAAAATAAATGATTTTATTTGAGGAGACTACGTTACTGCAATTGTAAAGAACTGTTAACATAAAATAAATTCCTCATATTTATACTGTTGTTACTGCTTAATAGAACGTAAATATATATATATATATATATATATATATATATATACACACTATAAATTATAATTTATATCATATTTCCATTAAATGCAATTTTATTTGTTATAATTTTACAGATGCTTTTGGTGTATTTAATGTAATATTTTACTCACCGAGACTTGTAGCTCTTGAATAACAAAAACAAGTAAAATTAAAACAATTGTGTAGACCACTTGTATTGCTTATTTGTATTGCTTACTTGCATTGTTCACATGTATTGCTTAATTGTATTGCTTAATTTAATTACGTGTATTGCTCTGTTGTACTGATTATTTGTATTGCTTATTTGTATTACGTGTATTGCCCTTTTGTATTGATTATTTGTATTCCTATTTTTATTGATTACTGGTATTGCTTATTTTATTGCATACTTGTATTGCTTATTTGCATTGCTATGATCTATTGCTTACCTGTATTACTTGCTTGTATGGCCTACTTTTATTGCTCACTTGCTTTATACTTGTAACGGCTCTTTAAAGATTTGTTAAATATTTGTTTTTTTAATTATGCAATTTTTATAATAAATATTTTACAGTTTTTATTACTATTAATAAAACGGAATAATTTTTAGCTTTTAATAAAGATTGAAACTCGTCTTTAATAGGACATAGAACGTTGCTTTTTGTGGTTGAAAACTTGAAGGGAAATAAATAAAGCTTTTTCTCATATTGTCTGCCATTGATCAAAATCCTTTACGTAATCCCGTCTAGGACGATAGAAGACAAGTGTTTAAATATACGATTCTCCCATTGCTTTGGTCTTTGCCTAATGTTACCATGTTTTGCGATGCACATTATTAGCAATATTTCAGTTGGTAAAATTCATATTTATATATTCTTTGATGATTTTCCGTCTTTCTATATTTAAAGAAACGTGCAGTCATCCGATTACAGATGACACCGACCCTATGTATACGAGAGTCGTGTATATGGTCGTAGTTTCTTGGAGGAAACGTAATTGTGGTAGAGGTTATGAATAGCTGCTTTAATAGTGTAATGGTTTAAAAGCATTAAAAGTTAACCCATTAATTGGAATAATATTGGCAGATATTCTAACGTATTTAGAAGATAATCTGAACGATAGGTTACTATTTTTGGTTATATTAAAAAAAGCTTAAATCTTTTAAACTCATAGAAACATCTAAATTGGAGATTCAATCAATAAACTGAGAGGCGGGATGATAAAGAGAGACCGGTCAATAAGCGCGTGCAGTTCCAAAATAGGTATACATTGGAGAAAACATTATTTTGTCCAAATCAAGAACGTGCAAAAGGACGAACAAAATTTGATTACCTAGAGAAGAAATGGAAGACATACCAGGATTGGCTGGAATAACAAATGGAAAATAATTGGTATACAAAACAGAAAGTAAGGGCAACGGTGGAAGGGAATCGCATCAAAGAGTCGATGACATGAGAAAAATAAAGTTTTGAGAATCGAGGAATTATGATTAATAGGGCGGAGAGGGTAGAAAACTTTTGGAGTGTAGGTGTTACCGGGAGCTTTTGGGGACCCGAAATGGGCCCCACATTGAAATTTACTAAGCTACAAAACAAAACAATACCGTATTTTGTGTACAATTCCCACTTATAATATCTATCGTATATTATTTATGATACTTATCTCATATTTATCTTAATACTTATGAGTTAAAATCCTTTAAAATCAACTCATTTCTTTTTAATGATTATGTATATATATATATATATATATATATATATATATATATATATATATATACATAAACAAAAAACAATCAATATTGTTCTGTAGAAATTTATTTTGTAATAACCTAAAAGAATCAATTTATATGCAACATGTGTAGGTCTAATATCTTTCAAAATCTAATAAATTAAATAGAATTAATAACGTTAAAAGTGCATGAATGTTTAATGAATCTGTCACTCAGCACCACTTTTCACTTGAATAGATTGTAAAGGTTTAGATCAATAGGAGCTCTGGAGGGTGTGCACTTACATTTTAGAGTATTGGCAAACCACAGTCACGTCTCTAACGCAAGTTTGACTGTATTTCCATAACACCAGAAGAAATGTTATACAATGAGATCAAATACCCTATTCTACTAAATATTATTTTTGGCTTGTATCCAGTAAATAATGTTTTTAGCCCGGACTTTATTCGCCGAAAGTACGGTCTTCTGTGTTGGCGATATTTACCGGGATATTGTTTTTATTTTCTCACTCTTCTTGTGAATTTTACAGTGAAACGGATCTACTTTCACAGCGATTACGCCTTCTATATCAACGTTATATTATATATGTTGAATGTCTGCCCAATGATATTTGTTATCTGTGCAACGAGAAATAGATTTTTAATACTTTTATCAAAATTTGAGAAAATTGACGATAGAATGAAGATGCTTAACATAGAATACAGGGAATCAAAGAAGTCATGTTCTATGTGCTTGGTAACTTTTCTGGAGATGTCTGTGCATGTAGTGTTCATCATTTCCCACAGACCGTACCCCAGTAGCATTAATTGGGTTTCTTATGCTATGAAAATTCTCCTGTTCATTCAAAAGCTCCCTCAAACCTTATCACTTCTCCCTATGATTGCCACTTGTGATGCCTTGTCTCATCGTTTCAAAATGGTTAATGCAGCTACACGAGAGATGCTCAATAAATATGGAAAAAATGTAAGTTATGATTAATTATTAGGAATAATATTGTATGATGTAATATATATATATATAATATAATACATTAATTAATTATTAATACATTATTAAAATATAATATAACTTTCACTCTAACTTTCTTAAACAAGAGTCTTACTTGGAAAAATATATGCAAGTCGACTTTCGTGAACGTAAACAACAAGTATAACATATATACGAAGTATGTTTCACACTCATACACCCACTCACACACACACACACACTCCCACACACACACACACACACACACACACACACACACACACACACACACACACACACACACACACACACACACACACACACACACACACACACACACACACATACACACACACACACACACACACACACACACACACATACACTCACACACACACACACACTCATACACACACTCACTCACTCACACACACACACACACACACACACACACACACACACACACTCACACACACACACTCATACACACACTCACACACTCACACACACACACACACACACACACACACACAAACACACAAACACACACACTCACAAACACACACACACAGACACACACACACATAAATATATATATATATATATATATATATATATATATATATATATATATATATATAATTGTATTTATTTATATACTCCCAAAATATATTCAACACATTTTATACACTATAAGATCGATACAAACATAAATATGTTTATTATGTGGAAATATATTGAAAGCTCTTTAACCATTTGAATTGCAGGCATTACCTAGAGATGTAAAGACAATTCCTTATTTTGAAGGTGTTGTAAATGGCGGAAGTACGTTATTATTAGGTTTATAATTACAAATATGTGAGCTTTCTTGTATTTTTATTAATCTTTGATAAATGATTATCTATAAAATGAAATCATTGTTTACATAAATATTAATACTACTTACATAATTGGTGTAACAATATTATGAACACTAAAACATTTGTAAAATTGAATTTATTTTGTATAAATTAGGGTAATCCCTTTTGTAACCTTATAAAATAAGATAATGAAATAAGATATTGTTAACAATCAATGGTATCAGTTGCTTATGTATTGCCAAAATGACGTAAGGTTTATGTGATTTTGAAAAATAATTTAGTTACAATAAACATAAACTGTTGAAACTGTTTGGAAGGGTTTCACATTTGATTATCTTACTTTAATTTTAAATTAGCAAATACTTGAATGCCTTAATTCCTAATAAATAATATGTTCATTTTATTCATTATAATAAGTTGTAATAAATTAAGAATTGTTAGTAAAACCTTACATATCTATGTACAGAGAGGAGAGAGCACGATACTCGTGCTGTGGTCAAGCTAGTTTTTATTAGTATTGATTTATAATCTAATTAATAAATAAAGAAAGTATATATATACTCAGTATATATTGATAAAACCATGATTTCATGGGTTTCGATATAATCATGCAGCTAATAAAGCAATTCCCAATCAATCATTTTTAGTAACGAAGTAATAGGACACAAAATTATTGTTATTTTTAATTTTAGGAAGACAAAATGCTGGAAGAATTACGCCTGCTTCATGGTCAGCTGACATCATCCTGCAAACAGTTATTTTACACCTACAACTACCAATTTCTACTGTTTTTTATTCTACTTTTCTACCGTATAGGAGTCTGTTTTTTTGGCTATGGTATCAGTTCTGAAATCTACTACCCTTACACCGCATATTTCATTATACTGGGCAACTCCATTGTTTTCGTTTTAGTTGTTTATGTTATTCACGAGCTACAAGACTCGGTGAGTAGAATATAACAATTAATCAAACAAAAACACCTGTAAAATTATTACAAATAAAATTGCGTTTAATGCTAATATGATATAAATTATATATTTTTTTACTTCATATTTATTTTTGTAAACACAACTTTAGTTCTTAGTGGTTATATCAACAATTAGTTATAGCTTAAGATTGACATACAGGCAAAATCATTTTTAAGTGGTTATGGTGTCAGAATAAAGATAATATCGCACTTTTCCTATGACGTAAATATTGGTCCTTTCTAGGAGTTGCCAAATTGTGTTTTAGCTCTAACCTGACCCGCGTATAGACCATTATGTCCAGGAATCTCCTGTGTTGTAGAATAACATAGGTGAGCATTAACATTGCTAGCCCTGGTACTTTATTACTAACATGCATTCACAATTATATCATAGAAACCTTGATCAGATTAATTGCAAGATTACTGATATCTCATAGTAGAGTCATATCAGACTCATTTAACATATTCGGATAGAAAACTATGTATGTATGTATGTATATATATATTGAATACGGCATTATTTTGTCTTGTAATATAGTTAAAAATATTTCTTAAACAACAAGAATAGTTTATTTTCATAATTTAATCTATATATTATGCATAATATATGTGTTAAAACTATTCTTGTTTTTGAATTTTTATTATTGTAATATATATATATATATATATATATATATATATATATATATATATATATATATATATTAAATATGGTGCTATGTTTTCTTGTAATATAGTTATTAAATTTAAAATATTTCAAAAACAAGAATACTTATAATGCATATAATATTCTAGAATAACATATGCATTAAAGGTATTCTTGTTTCTAATTTATTATATATATATATATTTTGTAACGCATTAATTAGGTTCATAAGGAGTTTAGGTGTTGCATATTGCAGTTATGTATTACATAATTAACAAAGTTATCTGCAAAGTCGAGCTTGAACTTGAGAATGGTTTAATCAATAAATTTACCTAATTTGCCAAAATAAAATAAATCCAATTTTAATATACAAAATTTACAAACAAGATTTAAAAAAAAACATTTTAAACGTTTACACTGTTTTACATCTGGTTTTTATATTTGTTTAACATGTTAGGAATTTACAAATATATTTTCACTATTTTAGTATTTATGACATATGATAACTACAAGGTGATTGCTTCTATACAAAATGAAATACATTTCAAATTAGTATATCCAACAGTTGAAAATTTGTTATTGCATCCTGCGAGTTATTTAAAACGTAAAAAAAATAAAATATGAAAACTTGTACTATTTTTCCGTCCCGAGTTAAATTTTGAAAGTTAAATTTTGATTTCACATCATCTTACATAAAATTAATAACTCATCTGGAAATGGAATTTATTATGTACAGCGTGGTACCTTCATCAGGCCTTGCCATTATTCATTTTGGATACGTGTTAGCTATAGTATTCGCCAGAAATTGAATAATCAGTTATGAAACGTTTCCTAACAAATAATAAAGGAAGCTTTTAGACACTTCTTTAGATATTTGATTTAAATTAAATTAAAACGTTTGAAAATATCTATTCTTGATACAGCCCATCTTGCCGCATGTTTTCGGTTCAAAGCCCAAACCGAGAAGAGGAGATGTTTAGAGTATGCTTAGCGAGTTATGATCTTCTGCGCAACTTTCCGGCGCATTTCTAACTGTTAACTGATTACATAAAAAAAGCTTGTTGAAATCATATCTGAACCAGTATTAAGGTACATAGAATTATAACCTACAATTTATTTTAATTTTTATATTTAAACCTATCTGTATATCTCGGTTTGTTTTCTGATGCTGCTGTAATATGTAAATTTTTTGTAAAATATGTAAAAATATTTATAGGAGAAGCATTTTGATATATTATAAGCATATGTTTCATATTTAAACTTGCTGTTACAGAGTCGAAGTAACATTATTTAAACTAATATTTCGTTCCAGAGTCGTAGTATCCTGACAACGTTAAGGCAATCATCTCTTGTGGGAAGATCAGACGAGTTCGTCTTACAAGTAAGTGGGAAGAAGGGATGAAACCATTTTCAGAACATTAATTTATATGCTTTAGACTATTCTTCTATCAATAGAACATAGATATAAAGAACGGGCTCGTTTCAAGATACATATTTCGATTCTATAACTTATAACAAGACATAGAGAGTTATTTCGAATGAAATATATATTTTTTAGCTCTGGTTTGCTCAAAAATTGAGTTCGTTTCAAAATACATATTTCGATTACATAATTTATAACAAGATCCATACATAGTGGCTGATTTTGAATGAAATATATATTTTTAGCTGTAACTGGATTTCCCAAAATTAGCTGTCTAACTGGCCTGATGGGGTCTAACATGACACCAAAATAATATAGAGGCTAATAAAAGATCCAATTAATCAGAACAATAAAATATTAATTTCAAATATTTATAATAATTACAAAGGTATTTGTGGCAAGAAGCCAATATTTACTAATACATAGAGTAATAATAAGTGATATTTGAACTGTTTACAAATTTCAGTTTTTTTTATATATTTGTCAAAAAAATGTTCCCAAATATTCCGTTACTACTTATAAAAACGTGTAAGATATATAAGATATCTCCAAAAAAAATAAGATTGTTATTCATATCTCTATGATGTTATTCTACTAATATTACGTTTATATCCACAAAAAAGAAGATAATTCCATTTCAGTAATCTTTGTATGTTTACATTGTGTTTATCATACTATGAACAAGAAAACGCCAGGCTTGTAATGTCATTTCAGGTTTGCTTACCAAGGCCTCGCCTTTTGTCCTTGGAAGACGAGTGACAAAGTTTTGGGGTCTTGAGGCTCTTACAGCAGTAGCCTCTAACTACGTTTGAATTTAAGGATAAATTTTTATCATGGTTTTGTTTCTACGACCAAGAATGCATATATCAGTGACACGAGTTGACTTTATGTGGGAGGGAGCATTGACCTTGACTTTGCTGCTCACCCTCACTACTTGAAGATTCCGACATTTCATTTTCTTGAAGTGCATGTTCCAGATCTTCATAATCCGAGATTGTTTTAAATTTAAATATCAATGCTTGAACAGATATATGGTCCACTGAATGAGTTTTAGTATTGCAGTTTACTTCTGTTGCAGATTAAATACTTTACAATGCAAATTCATTCGACGTCATTTGAAAGCTCTGTTTCAGGATATTGTGTAATCAATAATGAGATTTTTATCACTGTAAGTATTTTTATTTTATAATGTTTTTCCTTAAATATAAATGTAAGTTTTATTAATTATTACCAATAATATTCTATGATCATGAGTTATAAACATTATTATATGTGTAATCAATCACAAAGACATATATATGAATAGTTACTATCAGGAGTACAACCGTTCATTCTGCAGTCCATAAATTCGCAGTTCCGACGTTTCGCTAGAATCTCATCCAGTATTGACGACGTAGTATAGAACCTAACAACAGTAGAAGAGCTTGTCTACTCTACTACTCGCTCTTCTACTGTTGTTGGGTTCACCTCGTGAATGCTGGATGAGATTCTAGCGAAACATCGGAACTGCGAATTTATGGACTGCAGAGGGTACGGATGTACTCCAGATAGTAACTATTCATCATATTTTTCCATCTATGAAGGAATACGTATCAGCATATATATATATATAATATGTTTCCTTACTTAATAATCTAAAACAACATAGGTTATTCCATTACAAGAATATTTAATAATTCAAATTAATAAATATTCTTGTATTTGAATAGCCTATGCTGTTGTATCTATCTATCTTTCTATCTATCTATATATAAATATATATATATATATATATATATACAAAATACGTTTTCTTGTTTAATAATTTAAAACAACATAGGTTATTCAAATACAAGTATATTTAATAATTTATATTCAAAGCTTTTCGTTGGGAAACAGTACCAACATCATCAGGAACGAAAATATATATATATATATATATATATATATATATATATATATATATATATATGTCTTTGTTATATATATATATTATATCACATAGTATGTTATGTTTAATAATACTCAGTTTTTATACACTTAAGTTTATTAATAGAAGATCAACACAAAAACAAAAGTTATGAAAATCTTTGTTTTTGAAATATCAATTTTCGAATTAAAAACAATATAATTTTGGTATTGAAACATATGAGTGTTTTAAGATTGCGTCTTATATTTAGAAATAAGAATACTTAATATATAAGAAAAAACATAAATTGGGAAATATATCATGATATAAAAAATCAGGAAATTCAAAACGAATTGAAAATTAATAACCTATATAATCCCAAAGGAAATTTTTAAATGTAACATTTTTCCTAAATATTATAGGTGAACATCAATTGCAATCAAGTGCCAAATAAGAAATGCAGTTATTGGGTGTCATAAAAAAAGGCTTTTACCTAGTATAAATGATATGTCAAATTTATAAATTTACAGGATTATAAATTTGTGCCTTTTATAGATTGTTGAATCTTTGGTGAATAACGGACTACTAATATTACATATGGAGGAATTGCAACATAACCAGCTGATTCACGTACTACCGTCAGGGATGAAAATAAAATAAGGATTTGCGATTGTTTAATGAGCCTAAAAAATGTTATTTGTAAAACAGAAGATTTTGATCATAATATAAAAGAATTAGAATATCTGATGATATTAATTTCTTATTGTATAACAAATAAAATTATCCCATGTGTACACTTCCACGGCTTTTTTTTGTTACCTACATCGACTCTTTTTTCATTTTCTTTTTCTTTCCCATATTGAATAGGCAATCCGAAACAGCATTTCAGAAAATAGCGACGTCGATCGTCCAACTATTCTATATTGGACTGCGCGACACCAAATGGCACAAATACCAAATGAGAGCTTTGGAGCAATAAGAACAGGGTATTAGTGCATAGATAAATGAGTTGTTGAAATAATTCTATAAATTAATGTGAAATAAATATATTTTGTTAAAAAAATAAGTATACTATACTACACTGTGTATGAATCAATCTGGCATTCAGTCAACATTACTCCCAGAAAAAATATATTTTGAGCTATAATAATATTGAAAAAGATAATATTACCAGATGGTTTTATTCATAAATATATTAACGACATGAATTCAAATTATTGAGAAAAAATATTTTTTTTAATGTTAACATATTAATTATGATGAATTATTTGTGTTTTTTTCAAACAACCTATGAATGCCTTATAATATCATGTCTTTTTTGTAATATTAATAACTGTAAATCTATTAAAAAGGGTAAGTATAATCTAAATGTAATGAGAGAGCCTAATAGTGATGCTAATGATAGTTTTTTTGATTGTAGCAACAGTAAGTATAAGGAAGTAAACGTAAACAAATTATTAAACGGCATCCCTAGTTCCAATTTCGAATTAGGGAGCACATGATTTTATAGGCAGTATAAATTGGTAATTTATCAAATAAATTGTTAACAATAACGATAAATATTGAAAACGCTTCTTTACGGATTTTTATTTTATTCGCATATATTGCAACGGCGTCAGTAGTATCAAAGACACTGTCCGGCATATATCTGTACATAAACAAAACTTTACATTTAATATTGGAGACTATGAAAAATTCGTTTGTATTCTTCGCAATTATTTTTTTTTATGTCTGTATTATTTTTTGTGATTTTATATTAGTGTTTGTTAAGCCTTTGTTACATACATTAAATTTTCGGAACTAGTTAGTGTTTCAATAGATTTTCAACATTATTCCTTGTTAATTATGTATATTGTATAAAATACTAGCTATGTGTAAATGATCAAATATCAAAATCAATACAATTTAGATATATTACCATATCAAATGGTTATATTAAAATACTAATATAGGAATAATAATTTAGCGATTAGAAACATTAAATCCCAAGATTTTAGGATTTGTATTCAACGATTATATAAATTTGAACCTATTCTCTTTTAATTGATTCAATCGGTTGATATGTGGGTCCTGTGAATTGATGTTTGCATATTACCTATACACTTAACCTAATGGCAATATTCCCACATCACACACACTAAGGCTTGGGAAATTACTTACTTCCTGTGAGCCAAAACCTTAGGCCTAAATTCTTTTTCTAATACAAGAATAGTTCCATCTGAGAATTACTTGTTTTTACAATTTCTTTTATTGCCTTTACAAACTTATTCTCTCATGCAAAACTAAGCACACACAAAATGTTCTATAACCTCTTGTTATACTTTACAACATCTGGTACATCTTAAACTTTATACTTTTCTCTATTTTGGAAATCAAATCCCAAACTTTGAAATCAAAATACAATAAATTATAAAACAATCCCATACTTGAATTTCAAATTACATTCCTATTATTTTGGTAAACGAAGGGATTAGTTATCTTATTATTCTCAAAAGTTTATATGAAAAAAATTCATTCAATAAAGACATTTTTATAAAAAACGTATTTTTTTCAATATTTTAAACCTTTAAACTAGAAGTGAAATTAAAGGGCTCCTAGGTCAGCACATGTATATACAATTTGGCCATAGTGTTTAATCTTATTCCTAGGTGTCACGGATTGTGTTATTTTTTTTTTTTTTTTGTATTTTGAGATTATAGTCCAGTCAAACACATGTAGCAGAGATATGCATGTCAAGGTAAACACTATACTTATAAATATATGTGTGGTATATTGTGAAAATTCCATTCCAAGGTACAAACTTATTTTTTCAAGTGTATTTATTTTTTTGTTATAAACATACAATTATTTCCGTATTTGCATAATTTATATTTTGACTAATTTAATTGAGCTCCCTAAAGTTTTTTTTAAATTGCCACACATTTCATACGTTGAGTACTTAACTATATTTAAAGTATAAAGGTTACAAAATTTTAAATTCTTTTATCATTCAAAATTACAAAATTACAAAATTCCACAAACTCTAATTCACATAATAACCAATACGAATTTACTCAGAATTATAATGGTTTCCCATATATATTTTGACATTATTATTTGTTAAATTGACATACCTAATATTTATTGATTCTTATACAAAACATTTGGTTTCAAGTTAAAATACCATGAGTTTTTTGAAATATCAATGCCTAAACCAGTTTCTTAAATAAACGTAAAAGCTAAGACCATTTTACAATTTACTTTTTTCTGCTATTAATTATTTCTTAATTTAATTTTCAGAATAAATTTACAATTATTAAAATCAGTGAAATATTAGCTGCAGAGATTGTATCTAATCTGTTGACATATTGTTTTACTAATTTTGTTTTAACAGTTCTCTACTGTTCAATTTATCAAATTTATAGAGCAATCATTATTTAATTACACATTACAATTTAAGTGAGAATTAAATTCGACATTTTCCATAGTTACCATTACTATTTCTGTTTTATGTTTTCCTTTAAATTCTTTGGTACAAAATTTTTCATTGCATCTTCTTTAAAATGCATCTAAACGAATTTTAAGATCTAATGCAAATAAGACGTTATCTAACATAGGTCCTTGAATATGACCTAAATACTATTCTAACATATTATTGTCTGATAACTTAGTTTTTGTTTTCATTTTCAAAATTACATTTATGAATTTTAGTAGACTTACAAATTCTAAACCATCGGCAATTGAAAACTGGTTTAAATTTTTTTCCAAAGTGTTACTCAATGTGTTGTACAAGTCTGTATTTTTGTGTTTGGGTTTTGGTACTAGTTATTTCTACATTTACATTCTTATTTAAACTATGGCTATTTTTCTTAAGGGCTTGGTAATTTCTTTTATCTTACTATCTCTTCTAATCTGTACTGATCTAAGTTTTAATTCAAAATTTAATTTGTCAAAAAAAAATCTATGTTGAACTTTTTTTAAAAAAATAAAATTCATACTTACTAAAAGTACAAGAAATAATAAGCCATTACGATGATTGAATGCACAATTTAAAACCAGTACATATAGTTTAAAAACCTGGGCTGCAAGATAAAATAATAACTAAACAGTGAACATTAAACCCTACTTTAAATATTTACCAGCAAAAAAAATTATAATAGAAGAGTGGTTATATCATGAATAGTCTAATTCCCACTTATATTGTAGACTAAATACTTTACAGCCAAATTCACTCGACGGCATTCGAAAGCTCTGTTTCAGGATACTGTGTAAACAATAAGGAGATTTTTATCATTGTATGTGGTTTTAACTCTGAATATTTTTTTTCTTTGAAACTAATTTTTTGAAAGCTTCGTAATTCAAATTCTTTAATTTATAATTTTTAATTGAAAAATAATTTAATTACTGATGTAAATATAGGGATTTTTGTTATGAAGTGTTTAGCCAAAATATTATGAGGCTATATATCAGGCAACACAAAATTTATTTACTGACTGTCTTATGAATTAACCATGTACTGGTTATCAAGAGGTTGAAGGTACTGTATTTGGATTAAAATGAAGTGTCTTTTAATGTTTTCTGGCAGTTTTCTTTATTTCTTTAGGTATCGTCGGAATATTTAGATCTTTGTGAATATTTTTGTTTTTTGCATACCAAGGTACAGTGACCATATTTTAGTACATTATTTCGGAACATTTGGAGAATATCTACAAAAGATTTCTTTGCACATACCCTAAGTTAACTGTCATAAGGCCAAACATGTTTCAAAACTGATTGTTGATTTTTATATAATTTTCAAATGCGAAGTTAGAATCTCTACAAGATAGCCAATAGTGCTTACGGTACTTGATATTAATTTCCTTCTTCTTTTCTTCTTGATGTGGTGTTTCCATCTTAGTTTAGCATCTAAGTTCATACCTAAATATTTAGCTTTATTTTCAAAAAGGATGTTGATTCCGTGAACATCCATTAACGGAGGATCTTTCAGTATCTTACTTTTGGAGGTGATAAGGACAAACGTCACTGCATTCAGTTAGATTGGCTTGAGCCACATCTAAAATAATGCAATTCAAAGATGTTTATCTTCTAAGACTCTTTCTAACACATCCGTTATTGTTTAATATTCCGATAGAGTGATATCAAATAAAATTGTTTTCTAAAAAACGGTAAAACCAAATCCTCATGATTTCACCCTTACATCAGCATTAGTATTAGTTATAAAATAACACAGCATCATTAAATCGTCTTCATGTATTTAGAAACATAGTTTTTAAAATACCGATCGTCAGGTAGATTGGATCATATTCAATAATTATGATTGTTTAATTATTTTACAACATAAATCTGCAGCAAATAGGAAATACATAATATAAAAAAGAGACCAATGTATATAATCATATATATATATATATATATATATATATATATATATATATATATATATGTGTGTTTGTGTGTGTGTGTAAGTGTGTGTATGTGTGTGTGTGTGTGTGAGTGTGTGTGTGTGTGTGTGTTGCAACGTCCCTCCCCTTTTATTGATATTCCTTCTCGCATAATTCCAAAATGTTTTTGTTTGAACACTTATTTATAAACAAACCAAACATCTGCCAATCACCCCGCTTGTTAAACCGTGCTAAAATCCATGAGTTACGTGTATATTTCCCGCTCATAGGGCCATGTCCAAAATAAGCCTATTCCCGCTGACTACTATTTAAAATCAGTATAAACTCCCCAAAATTGGTTTATCAATTATGTAGGGTCTAGATATAGTCACACATGTCATTTCAATAGTCAGCTGGAAAGAAATCCATTTAAAATAATACACAAAATATTCACAGAGTCTTGCCACCTGATGATGATCTGCAGAGACAGCAAGGGAACGTGCAAAATATGATCGTGTTTAAATTACCTATTTTAAAAGGCTCCTGTGTCCTTTTAAACAAAATCTGCCAGTAGATAAATCTCTGGACTTTTATACAAAAAACCAACTAATCTTTAGGCTAGCTCAATGTAGTTAGTTGAGAGAAACTCTATAAAAACATTAAGCTTTAACTATTATCAATTAATGAAATTTAATTATACTTGTTCACTGATTTAATAATCATTTTCATATTAGTTGGAAAAAGCTAAACAGTTTTTATTGATTATTCGACACAGGATGAAATGCAAATACTTTTGATTTTTAAAACATATTTATTTAAATAAAAAAGAAAATTTATCCTTTCAAATAAAACACAATTATATTGACAAAACAATTCACTAAATAATTTGTTGTTTTCCATATTTAAAAATCTCATAATTTCCATATATATCAATTACACTTTCAAAAAAAATAAAATTATTTCCCAAATTAGACATAATAAAAATTTATCTTCTATATTAAATAGGTAAATTCGTATTTATGACACATAATTTTTAAATTTATAATATTCAAAAAATTATTATTTGCTTAAAAATGAATGGCTCATGGCCAAAAACCCTTTGTAAGTTTAATATTTATCATTTGAAATATTCTGATCACCAAATTAATTTTATTAGGCATAAAATTTATTTAATTTTTATATAGAGTGAGTCATTGTTTAAGCTTGAATATTTATTTGAATTTAATAAAATTAACTGACTAAATTTGACGTAATTGATATCGAATAGAGAAAATGACTTGCCAAAGATGTTCCTGCCGGTCCTAGAGTCCCTCGTCTGGATTCCCTGGTCCTTGGACATCGGAAGTCGCCATCCCTGGTTCGTCGGTGGTGGTTTTCCTCCATTCCGGCGTCCTGGAGGCTGAGTCTGGAGCCTTCGTCCCTTGATAGTCCTAGACGTCGGAAGCGTTGTGGTAAGGTCCCATCTGGCCTGATCGCGATCCAGCATAGCGTTCCGCGGCACCTCGTATTAAAAATTTATTTCAGACTGTCTCTAAGGTTATAGAGACCTAGGATATATATAGCGGTGAATTTAACCTACCTCACCCCGCCTGCAATACTTGCTATCTTTGGTTTTATTCCTTGTACAGGCAAGTCGGGCAACGAATCCGTTTTAGCTTGCATAGTTTGATTATCATTTTTGGAACACTGAAAAATGTCTATTTTATTAAAACTGCTGTAACTTTTTGTTTTTTAAGTTTTTTCAATTTTGCTTTCTCTAATGTTTATTCTGGCTTATTCTGGTTCTTCTAAATTGTCGATGAAAGTTCTACGTGGTTTGGTTCTTAAGATAGCTTTTTTAAGCACTTAGAAAATTTTCGCCTCACTCCCTATGGTCAAATTTGGCTAGTTATTACAAATTTATTCTCTAATACTTTTTAATTTAGCTTAATTATTCTATTTATGGTTTTATTTAATTCTTCACTCTTTATTATTTTTATAACTCCAAACTTGATTAATTTAAAAACCAACTTTATGACTTAAAAACAGGAAATTATTTATTTCCTATTTGTCACGGTATGTCAGACCGTTACAGTGTGTGTGTGTGTGTGTGTTCCATCCATGTGTCAGAGTGTGTTACAATACAGGTATTATATTAAGATACCAAATACGCTCTGAATATATATATATATATATATATATATATATATATATATATATATATATATATATATATGTATGTATGTATATATATATATATATATATATATATATATATATGTATGTATTCTAGTGAAGACTTTTTATAAATAACGTCATTGTAAAAATATGAATCTGTGACACTTCTGATTGATATTACAATGTTTTATGAAGAAAAACGATGAAATATTGTACTGGTATTTCGAAGAATCTGACAGAAAAGAAATAAAACAATTATAATGATTTTTTTAAAAAATGTAATGTATTGTACATTTGGTTAATATGATTCAATGTCCAAATCATATATTCAAGTCACTGAATGTTGAATAAACCTACATATTTTAAAATGTTTCGTCAGAATTGTATAACCCTATTAATTCCTTATATTGATCCCGTCCATAGAAATTCCTGAAATAATCCATTTTAGAACTGACAAGCAAATTACAAATAAAATTTACTTAAATTTTTCACGTTTCCTAATTTTTTAATAATGTTTACTACTTTTGCTTATCTGTTGAGTTAACGTGTAAACGCCTTCTCAACGTTTTGCTATTGCCAATTACATAATAAAAATTCCACTTATAGTTTGAGTACACTAAAAATTCAGTTACCCAATCAGACAAATGTTTCTGTAAATAAACATTGCTTTTTTTATTTTGTTTTTTATTTTTTCGGAATTCTCAGAGAGGCAGTCCTCTAGTTTCACTCTTTACAAAACCTAATTTAGAGGGATTAATCACAGACGGGGGAAAATCCTAATTTACATGTTCATTCTTGAAGGAAAATTCTAATTTACATTTTAATTCTTGTTGAACATGAGAAAATCTTATTTCACATGTTCATTCTTGTTAGGCAAATTAGAATCCTTATCTAAAAATTCCTTCTTGTTGGCCCGGGGGAATCGTATTTTACATGTTCATTTCTTTGGACGAGAGAAAATTATAAATTGCGTGTTAATTTTTGTTGGACGAGAGAGAATCCCAATTCATATGGTCATTCTTGTTGGACAAGAGGGAGTCCTAATTTACATTAACATTATTTTTGGATGAGAGGATGTAATAACTAATATATTAATTGTTCCTGGACGAGGGTTAATCCTAAATTACTTGTTCATTCTTGTTGGACGAGGGAGAATCTTAATTTACATGTTCTATGTTTTTGGACTAGACACAATCCTAATTTACATGTTCATACTTGTTGGACAAGAGGGATTCCTAATTTACATATTCATTCTTGTTGGATGAGAGGAAGTAATAATTTACATGTTTATTGTTTATTACGAAGGGTTATCCTATTTTAAATGTTCATTCTTCTTTAACGATAAAGAATTCTAATTTACATATTCCTTCTTGTTGGACGTGAGAGAGTCCTAATTTAAAAGATTATTGTTTTTGGATAATGGAGAATACTAATTTACATGTTCCTCGTGTTGATTGAGGGGGAATTCTAATTTATATGTTCATTCTTCTTGGACGAGAGAGCATTAATAAACTCTCAGAAATATTTAAGACTAATATTAGTAAAATAAAGATACAGACAAATATTTTTATACCGAAACCTCTTCATTAACAAGGCGATAAATACAAAATTGAACATAGAACCTAATATCATTATTACGTATTACACTTAGGTAAACATCCTTTATGTTTAATGTGAACAATTATTGTTTGCCTTACATGGCAATATAAGGTAAACGTATATATTGGTAAACACACTGCACTGTTTACGTTATAGGGACTTTATTTTACGCAGTTGGCACTAGTGTTATTCCCATAATTTTCCAGTGATCTTGCACACATCCGGTATGCAGATATACTCTTTATTGAAACTGTATTCATATTTGTAATTCTATCCAACTCTATTAGTAATTCTTTAGATAATTCAAAGAACAGCAAGTACAATTAAATAAGCTATACAAAACTTTGCGAATACTTAACTACTGCATTGTTATACTAGTTACCTTTATTAATAATAATTAAGAAAGTAATAAATGATTTCATAGAAATATTCCTCATATTCATTGTAACAATTATGTACTGAATGAAACGTAAAGTAGCGTAAGTAGCTCTGATGGGATGCCGTTAACTTCATTTACATTTTATAATTATCTTTATAATATATTCCGACTAAATAATCTCAGGCAATTCGTATTCGAAAAAGATAATTTTTTTAAAATT
Organism: Prosapia bicincta; assembly: GCA_036971475.1. Classification (NCBI taxonomy): domain Eukaryota; kingdom Metazoa; phylum Arthropoda; class Insecta; order Hemiptera; family Cercopidae; genus Prosapia; species Prosapia bicincta. The sequence continues at coordinate 402,533 of JBAIZL010000087.1, forward strand.
CAAAATATAATTATTTAAATCTGTTTTTCCTGTGATCTCCGAAATATATTGTATTGGCAAATTATTCGCTTTAATTATGAGTATAATTAATTTGATAAATATTATATTCACTACATAGATATGATTAATTGTTAAACGACTCTATCTAAATATGTCAAGATATTCGGATTTAATATTATAATAAATGTTAGTTATTTTAGAATAAAATTATCGTTACTAAGAGTCTATTAAAATTATTTAAATAAAACACTGTCTATATAAATTTTGAAATACTATTTTTTGTATTTGTTTCAAACTGATTTGAATTGATATTATATAAATATGGTTAAACCTTAATGCCATTTAAGTTAAAAATTATATGTAAAGCTAATACGTAGAGAGAATATTTGCTATAGATTTAATTGATCCGTCATAGTAAAAAATGTATCTTTTTTAATATGCTTTTAAACTGCTTTGGTTAAATATGACTTCTACATCTTTACTAATGTTGAATTTCCTTTGCAAGTATAAGTTTATACTTAAAAATATAAAGTAAATGCTTCATTACTGGAATAAAAAATAATATGGTTACATGACTGGAAAATATATCATGACCTAACCTTTTCTAGGTATAAATAAAAGTGTCATATTATTATATTTTTATATATTATTGTAATTTATCATAGAAGACATATAAAATTGAACTCGTCCATGATAAAATTACGGGAAGACAGATTGGGATTCCATAACAATAGCTTTCTAAAGATATTGATTAAATGGTGAAGTAATTAATGACACAAAAGGATTGGTGTTATCGTACCGGAAAATTATTAATTCCCTTTACAATGTACACTTGTTAAAGGACGGATTTTAAATTTAATTTATAACTGCCTCTATCCCCTGCAGCATATTTAGCACAATAGCAATCCTCTTCAATTAGTACTTCGTTACATTTATAATTAGTACTGACCGCTAAATTATTTTAGTAAATTATGTTATATAAATTATGTTATACTATATATCACGTTCAAATAAATACAAATTGCAATGCCTTACCTATCGATAATTAAATTTATTAATATTAGGTAAAAAAAAAAGATTTTCTACTTACAACGTAGCTGTATCAGAGCTATATATTATAGAACCTTAAAGAAGAGGGAATAACAATCAGATGGTCTGATACTATTGTCCATATAATTATATTAATCATAATCATTCGGTTTGAGCCTAATGATAGCCTTAATCATTTGCATGGTGTCATAACTATCGCTTGATGTTTCGCTACGTACATTTTATATATTCTGCAATCAATCTAGCATTGCCTTGTGTGGACCTATGATCCGGAAACTGACTACCATTTATGGTATTATTATTTATGGATTATAATATATACGTATATATAAGTATATATATATATATATATATATATATATATATATTTATATTTAATAAATTTAAAATATTTCAAAAACAAGAATACTTTTAATGAATATATTTATTCAAAGCTTTTCGCCGATAAAATAGTATCAGCATCTTCAGGAAAAAATGATCTAATGATTATGAACAAAAAGTATTCTTGTTTTTGAAATATTTTAAATTTATTAACTATATATACAAGATAACATATCACCATATTTATTATATATATATATATAGACACACACACACACACACACACACACACACACATACACATACACACACACACACACACACACACACACACACACACACATATATATATCCCTAAATCCTGTATGGTTATTACTTCTCTTCAATAGAGATGTTTACAATATTTCGAAGAAAATAACATAAGAAACTGAAATGGGAATGAAGGTCGCACGGGATAAGATATATTATGATCCTGTACGCAAACTAATGGGATACAATAACGAACCATAAGGCCAAGAGTCAATAAATGTACATCAGGGGACACCAAATCACGGACATATTTGTACTCAATGAGTTGAGAAAATTTGGTTTCCTAAATGTCAACTCAGTTTTAATACTCATCTATGTAATATTAAATAGTTGCGTTTGTCGATACTCTCACATTGGTAATGTATTTCTTCACACAGTCAATACTGTGTAAAACGTATTGGCAAAAGCAGTTGGCTAAACCAACTGAAAACTCCATTTTGCGTATATATATATTGTAGTAAAATTTTCTGGCTTACCTAACGTTACAATATTTTCCATAGTTGACAAGTTTTGTAATGACTACATTTTTGAAACTTAATTTTTACATCAGCAGTATATAAGAAGTACTAGTTAAGTTTTCAAGTGAAGTCATTCCGAAACGTGTCATCAAGAGATAATAGTGTATTGTTATGAAAAACCAAGAAATTTACTTTAATATATAAATGATTCCTAACAGAAAAGAAGATGATTGTACTAAAGCTTTCAATATTACTAGATGATTACAAGATGATTTACATTTAAAGTATCGAGTTGATATATTGTTTCTGTACTTATTGCTCTGTACATGTAATATTAAATATAAAATGTGAAACATGTAGTTTAGTGTCTACCAAAAGTAAAATAATCGTGTGTAGAATCTATTCCAGTACTTTATATAGAAATAATACTGACTCGGACTATATTCTAGTCCGATATAGTGAACTATTATCAAGTATTCGATCACTTTATATTATCCTGTATAATAATACCATTTTATCCTGTATACTGAACCGTGGAAAAAATATCCACTGAAAGTTAAAGACAATTCTAAAAGGAATAATTTTATAATTATTTTTTTTTATATAGACATGTGACAACGAAAAGAGGTAGTCTTATCTTTTTATAAAGTGTATTCTATTTTTATTTATGTACTGCCTAAACTATCGTAACTAATTTTCCTTCCTTTGTTCTGCTAAAGCTCTCAAGTTAGGCAAATAGAATGGGATTATACATACAATTTTAGGGTCGCAATTTTAAAAACCTAGTCGTATCCGAGTTTTTGTCTTGCTTCTAACTGTAATGGCCACATTCAGCTTGAAAATGTACTCCTTTTGGATAACAGGGTATGAAAACTTTACATATAATCATGTGCAATCAGATGCAATTTTATTAACTTTAAAAAATAAAAAAACAAAACTAATATATAGCCACACATAAATTTAATTAAAGGATAAAGCTCAACATTAATTCTATTGTTCATTGGGTAATTCATAACAATAAAAATGGCAAAAATGAGTTATAGCTATATTTGAAATTAAATATCTGTAACTGTAATGGCCCCATAATCTATAATCATAATCTATAAAACAATTATTGCTTCTAACAATAAAATTATATTTATGAATTTTATTATTATTTAAAACATATATCTATAAAATATATTGATTATATAAATATGTATTTATGAACATATAGGTCATACAATAATATTGAAATACAAACACGATAAATCTGTATGCATATTGAAAATTATTAAATAGCTTCAACATATGTTATATATTATTTTTAAAACAGTACTGTCCTCATAAAGAGGCTGTAAATGTAGATTTTCCACAAAGATAGCTAGAATTATTATTACAGCGTTTACAATTCCTAACAATCAGGATAATTTATTACTACATAGAATATGTAGGAGTTAGTTTAATTGGATAAATTTAGGCGAATATAAATAATGTATTTATGATTTTTTTCGTGCAAGAAACTTTCATTGCATTTATTTTGTAAAGTTTCTATTTATCTTACATAGGAAGTGAGGGAATAGAAACACTGCTCTAAAGGTGATTGTACTAATACTTTCTTGCATGTGAATAAATGTGATACTGGTCTTAGGCTTTTATAAAATGATACTAGAAGAAGCAATTTATGAGTTAAACGTATATATGACAGACGCAATCCTACGATTTGTACAACAGCTGATACATAAGAAAACTAATTTGTTTGTTGCAATAATCTTGAATCCACTGAATACATAATTGCCTGTTGTAATCCACTGAATACATAATTGCCTGTTGTAATCCACTGAATACATAATTGTTTGTTGTAATCCACTGAATACATAATTGCTTGTTGTAATCCACTGAATACATAATTCCTTGTTGTAATCCACTGAATACGTTATTAGTAATTATGTAAGTAACAGTCATTTCATTTACGAAGCTAACCTTCTACCAGTGGGATATCTTCGTCAAGGAACGTTTGCTTCGAAACTCGTCACGAGTAAGTTAATAATTCCACTTAGTTATTCAAATAAATAACTATGAAATAATAATAATCTACAGATATTTTGTTCTATTATTTAAGCTTTAAAAGATATTTGTATGGCAATATATGTTTAGTAAAAATCAATGTATAGAAATTTAATCACACGAAACTATAACTTTCTTACAAGGGATATATATATATATATATATATATATATATATATATATATATATTATAACTGATGTCATTGTTTGATATAAAATTGTAATGACACAGGAAACATATTTGAAATTTTTAACAAAGAGTAAAAATATTTTAGATCTAGTCTTCAGCATCTACAAAAATATTGTTATAATAAATTGGTATTTGTTATATAAAATTGTAATAAATTATGTTATTTTTAGGTACATTTTCCAAGTAAAAAGATTTCGAATTTATAAACTTAATATGTACTGAAATACATTGCACTTTCTCGCCAAACGTAAAATATAAATAAAAAAGTTTTTTTAAAATTCTACATGTATATATAAATAATTATTTTTCTACTATACAATATCTAGAGCACAGTGGTACAATGTATTACAATGAAAATATGTGAAACTACCCCAACACCACAAAAATAACAGATCTTACAAGTTATTTAAGATTAAACCCTTATCATCATCAGAGTGTCTTTAATACAAAATTACAACCTAGCAAACAAGATTTTCAAACTAGATATACTCTACAATGACATACAAGGTCACTGTAGTTTTTAAATTTTTGTTTGCTAGATTGTAATTTTTTCATAAGCGCCCTGATGACGATGACATGGTCATCGACGTGTACATTGGGATTATTATTAAGAAACTTGTATTATCTGTTATTTTTGTGCTGTTGTGTTTATTCCAAATATTTTCATTGTAATTTTGTCTAGAGCATTATACGGTTATAATTTTTAGTTATATTATTTATATAGTTTGAAAAATAAAACTATTTTCAAATAAAATAATAACGCTACCAATACTCGTAAACGAGTTCAACATAAAACACAAATGGTAGTGTTTTTCAGTAGGCCATTTTTCACGAATTGCTTTCCAATCCCCGTTGTTACATAACCTTATCTAGACCACGGATACTGCAGGTGACAATTATTAGGAGTTGTATAGAAATTAATAGTCGCTTCATTCCAAATAATAAACAGTGATCATATCCTGTAAATTTGATCCATAAGAAAACGTACTAAAAATATTGATATTTAAAACGTGTTTTATTTATTTTGTATATACGTATCGAAACAACTAAGGCTATTCAAATACAACATAACTAATAATTTTTTTTCAAAGCTCTTTTTTGATAGACAGTACCAGCATCTTCATGAATGAATATTATAATTAAGCAAGATATGGGCAACATACATGTATTATATAGAAACTCATATATTCTATACAAATATGTACTGTACATTTACAGAATTTGCAGTAAATAATGTATATTTACCTTACAATGTAAATATCTATACTGCTTATATGTATTTAGCAATATATATATATATATATATATATATATATATATATATATATATCGCAATATGTATTTTTGTGTATTAATAAAGAACTAAGACGAAATACAAATACAAGAATTATAATTTAATTTACAATTCAAAACTTTTTATTGAATTGAACAATTGTTTAATATTCCTGATGATGTTGGTACTGTTACCCAACGTAAAGCTTTGAATTGTAAATTCAGTTATAATTCTTGTATTTGTATTTTGACTTAGTTCTTTATATATATATATATATATATATATATATATATATATATATATATATATATATATATGAAGTTAATATATTACTATTGAAAGTAATTTTATCCATCATTTAGTGAAATGATTTGACCTTGTGTGATGAGGTGCCTTTCGGTCACTTGACCATTGTCGAATCACTAATTACTTTTTCTCAATTTTTCTGGTGTGGATGTTCGGTCCGTGATGTTGGTACTTGTTGACGTCATACACGTTTCCTCTTGAGTCTCGAGTATAATGATTTTGAATACTTTGTCACCTGTATATGTTGTTTGTAGATTCATTAAATTGTTATATATGTTTTTATAGATGTGGTATTTTTGTAGTTAGTTTAGTTCTATTAGGTTATTATTTATTTCAAGATATGGTTAGGTTATCATCGTAATTTGTTATTTCATGTTTATGTGATATTCGGTGTGCTGCAACATTTGATACATTTGAATTTTTGTTATTGAATGTTCTATAATGTTCTTCAAATCTCATTTTAAATGTTTTTTTCCTATGTAAAATGGGTTACAGTTGTTACATGTAATTTTGTAATTTCCTGATAGGTTATGTTTTTCTGAATTTGTTTTGTGGTTTGTGTTATTAGGATATTTTATTATTTTATTGTTTGGTTTGTATGTTGGAGTGTTGTATTCTTTGTTGTATATATTTGTTATTTTTTCTATTTTGTTATTGGTGTATTTATGTTTTAGGTACATTTCTTTATTTTCCGGTTGTAGTGTTGTGTTGAGGTTAGGTTTTTTTGTGAATTTGTTGTATATATTATTATGAGGTGTTTGTTGTATCCATTTTCTATTGCTATTTTTGTAATGTAATCTAATATATATACATATCACAATTATTTAAACTATGGCATCGTATATTGACTAGTATTGAAACTAGTGAATCGTTATTTATTTATCAATTACGTTGTCGTATATTGAGGTTACATTCTACAAATTCTAGGACCTAATACCTTAATATCGACTAATATATATTTAATATGCAGCCGGAAATGTTAGATCCACCCCTAGTTGTAATTCACTGAATGTCCGCTAAAGGTTGCCTCTCACACAGTGTTGTCACGTAAAGCCGTGGCATTGGAGACCAGACTCGCAATACTCTTGACCTATTCAGGTCATCGGCTTATCTCCGACTACTCTGTGTGGACCGTTCTGAAGGATATTGCTTTAAAATATCATATTTTTAAACTTTTCAATTTTCGTGTGAAAATTTTAAAAAATTGCTAAATATTTAAACTGAATATTACTGAAATAGCTTTCGTTTGGTTACTTAGTAGATGATTATAAGCTAATGGTTTTAGATACAATTATTACCAAATATTCTTTCGCTTCTATCCGTTGGTTGTAATTTACATTGTTTTACAAGTAGCTATTCAATAAATTATATATATATATATATATATATATATATATATATATGTTGTGAATGCAATAATATAATACTCTATGACAATCCTCTATGAAAAAAAAAGAAAAAGAACATTATATAAATTAACAGATGATTTGTAATTGTTTTAGTTTTTTCTCAGTTCTTTGTTTAGAGTTTTGTTTTAAGAAAGATGTGAAGTAATAAATAGTGTTTAAATATGAAATAAGTTTTATTACCAGCATAATTATATAAATATGACGAGTGTTCCGCCTGTAGCGGCAGTGTCAAAAGTTTATAGAAATAATATATGGCGACCGTGACAGGATGATAATTTGGTTACAGTTAAAATCTATGATCCATTAGTAAGTATTTTATAATGGATGCTCTGAAAAAGAAAAGAAAATTGTTTAGAACTGGATTTTCACGTTTACACAATACATTATTAGAATCCATAAAAAATGAAGATGATGTGATTTTGTTAAAAGCTAATTTAGAGCTATTACGTGAAAAACATAATCAATTGGAGGTCTTAGACCGAGAAATTATTGAAGTTTTACTAAATGAAAATGCATCTACTGAAGTTTTAGAAAATGAGGTAGAATCTGCCGATGAATACTCAGGCAAGTTTAAAATAGTTGAGTATTTAGTTGAACAGGCTATTGACAAGGCTAGGCCTAAGACAGATACTAGTGTGAATGTAGAAAAACGTAAATTTAAGTTACCCACACTTGAGTTTAAAAAGTTTGGTGGTGATATTAGTGATTGGTTGCCGTTTTGGGGCCAATTTAAGAAAATCCATGAAGACCCCTGTATTGATTCTGATGACAAGTATCAGTATCTCCTGCAAGCGACTATCCCTAATACTAAGGCTAGGGAAATTGTCGAGAGTTTTCCCCCATGTGGACGTAGTTATGAACAGGCTATTGAACATTTAAAATCTCGCTTTGCCAAAGATGACCTGTTAGTAGAGTTTTACATAAGAGAAATCTTGAAAATTGTAATAACATTAAATAGCAGTGAAAGTAAAATTACTATTTCCTCACTTTATGATCAAATTGAGTCAAAACTAAGGTGTTTAGAAACTTTAGGTGTAACAAAGGAGAAGTACGCTGCTATGCTCTTCCCATTAGTAGAATCTTGTCTCAGGGAGGATTTATTAATAGCTTGGCAGAGAAGTAGGCCTAACTCTCAACAGGACGAGACCGCGTCAGAAAGTAAAAGTAGGCTAGATAGCCTAATGAATTTTTTGAAAATTGAAGTGGAGGGAGAAGAAAGAATAAACTTAGCTAAACAGGGATTTGGTTTACAAAAAACAAAAGTATCAACAGGTGATAATCCTACGAGTTCATATAAAAGAGACTTTGCAAGTAAAGATAAGCATATTAAAAATACAAGAAGGCCTACCAGCAATGATACAGCAGCTGGCCTTGTAAATGTAAAATCAAATACGTCTACAGTAAGCACAGATAAGACGAAGTTATCGATGTGTGTGTTTTGTGACGGTGGTCATTTAAGTGAAAACTGTTTTAAAGCTAGGGACATGTCTTTAGAAGAAAGGCAGAATATTCTTACTAGCAAAAGGTGTTGCTTTTCTTGTACAAAAGTAGGACATTTAAGTAAACATTGCAGAGCTATTGTTAAATGTATTATTTGTAATGGAAAACATGTACCACTTATGTGTTCAAAGTTGCAGAATAATTTTAATAGGTCTAACATTAAACCTAAATGCGAGGAAAAAGAAGCTGAGCCCAATTTTGAGAATTCCTTGTCCAATGAGAATGGCAATCAGGTTTACATGCAAACTCTTGTTGTCAAGGCTGTTAGTGACACAAAAGAACTCAATGTGCGTTTACTTTTTGACAGTGGATCCCAGAGGTCATACATAAGGAAATCGACTGTTGAAAAAATGAAATATGACACTTGTGGTGAAGAAACATTATTACATGGCCTGTTTGGAGGAGAGGTCACTAAGCCTCGCAATCATGCATGCTACAAAGTCAGACTACAAAGTATAGATAAAACATATTCTTGTAATTTCAAGGCACTTAGTGAAATAAATATTTGTACTTATGTTCCTGCCTTGAAACCAGGAAGATGGACTGATGAACTGATGGAAAGAGGTATTAAATTGTTTCAGGATGCAGACAGTCCAATTGAGATATTAATTGGGGCTGACATATATGGGAAACTTCTAACTGGAAGAAAAGAGGTTCTAGATTGTGGTATTATAGCCCTTGAAACTCATTTAGGATGGGTTTTGACAGGAAAATTTCAAGAAAGTAAAGAATTTAGTTCTATGACAGCACTTTCTATGTTTGTACAAAGTAATTCAATATGCAAGCTGTGGGAAATGGATGTTTTAGGTATAAAAGACCCACTACAGACCAGAAGCAAACAAGAAATTGAACATTCTGTTCAAACACAATTTTTGGAAACTGTGAGAGTAAATGAAGAAGGACGCTATGAAGTCAAATTACCTTGGTCCGAAGACCACCCAGAAGTTCCAAGAAATTTCAATCTTGCAAAAAAAAAGGCTTGAAAACTCAGTGAAAAGGCTAACAAATGAAAGTTTATATAATGTATATAACAATGTGTTTTCAGATTGGCTGGAAGATGGTGTTATTGAGGAAATCCCAATAAGCAAATGGGATGAAGGTCACTATTTACCTCATAGACCAGTGATAAAAGAAAACAGCACCACTGCAGTAAGACCGGTTTTTGATGCCTCGTCTAAAGAAAAGGGTTACTATTCCCTTAATCAGTGTTTGGAAATAGGTATTAACTTAATTGAAATAATACCAGCTTTGCTTTTACGTTTTCGACTTTATAAAATAGGAGTTATCGCTGACATAAAAAAGGCGTTTTTGCAAATAAGTTTGTATGAAGAGGACAGAGATTTCCTAAGATTTCTGTGGCAAAACACAGATGGATCACTCAAGATTTTCCGACATAGAAGAGTTGTTTTTGGAGTCTCAAGTAGTCCATTTTTGCTCAATGCCGTCATCAACTACCACCTGCAGAAGTATTTAGTACCGTGTGCTGAAGACAATCAATTTTCTAAATGTACAATAGAAAAGTTGTTTAAAAGTTTCTATGTTGATAACTGTGTTACAGGTGTAAATAATGAAAGGGATTTGAAACAGTTCATTTCAGAAGCAATACAAATATTTTCTTTGGGAAAGTTTGAGCTGCGAGGATGGGAATATACTGAACCTGGTCTGGAAGACAAGACAGAGGCTTCAGTCCTAGGTCTCACATGGGACAAGAAAGAAGACACAATTTCTGTGAGTTTTCATAAAATAGTAAATTTAGAAGAGAACTTGGTAACACAACGTGTTATATTGTCCACTGCACACAGATTGTTCGATCCTATTGGATTCACTTGTCCTATTTCCATATGCCCTAAGTTATTATTGCAAGAATTAAGAGATGAAAACAAATTTGAATGTAATATTAAATTTTTTTATTGGAGTGACTCTTCTACAGTAATAGCTTGGATTAAAAGAGAAGAAAACTGGGGAGTATTTGTTAGAAATAGAGTTGAAGAAATCTGCAGCCTCACTTCCAGAACATCTTGGCGGCACATTCCCGGCACTATGAATCCAGCAGACTTGCCCAGTAGAGGATGTTCAGTTTCCAGGTTGATTAGTTCCAGATGGTGGGAGGGCCCGTCATGGTTGAAGTTGCCTGAAGATACCTGGCCATCAAATGAACCTGAACCTGACGAAGAATTAATTTCTTTAGAAAAAAAGAAAGGACCTACACCTTCACTTTTAAGTAATAATTACCCAAAAGATTGGTTTTATTACTTTTCAAATGATTTTGATAAGATTGTGTGTGTTTTTGCATGGTTGCTGAGATTTATTCATAATTGTAACCCCTCAAAGAAGGAATAAGGGACCCTAAATTGGCTTCATTGTCACCATTTATGGCTGCTGATGGTATTATAAGGCTAAAGACAAAATTAACAGAAAGAAAGAATTTGGAAAATTTTAAATTTCCTGTTGTTCTACCATCAAAACATGACATTGTAGATATTCTTATTCTTACAATACATAAGAGATCATGTCATGTGGGAGTTCAAGGTCTCTTAAGTTTATTAAGAGAAAACTATTGGATATTGAGAGGAAGAAAAACAATAAGTAATACTTTGAAAAAATGTATTCCTTGTCAGAGACATAATTCAAAAAATGTAGAAACAATCACTCCACCCTTACCTGAAAGTAGAGTACGAGATGCCGCAGTATTTGAAGTGGTTGGAATTGATTTTGCGGGACCTTTGTTTCTACGAGATGGCAGTAAAGTTTGGATCTGCATATTCACTTGTGCAGTATACCGTGCTGTTCATTTGGAGTTAGTAAAGTTTCTTTCTGTCGAAGCATTTATAGATACACTTAGAAGATTTATTGCAAGGCGAGGAAGACCATCAATAATATATAGTGACAATGGTACCAATTTCACAGGTACAGAAAAGGCATTTAAAATTCTAGATTGGAATGCTATCTTAAAATATAGCTCATGCCAACAAATTGACTGGAGGTTTAACCCTCCCTCTGCTGCATGGTGGGGCGGATGGTGGGAGCGACTCATCCGACTCATGAAACAGTTGCTACGCAAAACCTTGGGCAAAACGTCATTGGATTATGAGGAAATGGAGACAATCTTATGTGATTGTGAAAGTATCATGAATTCTAGACCTTTGACATATTTATCTGAAACTTCTTCAGACCTAACTGCTATTACTCCAAATATGTTTTTACATGACTTAAAAGAAATTGGAGTTCCAGATTGTGACCATGTAAATACAAAAAGTCTTAACAAGAGAGTACGTTATCGACAACACCTGAGAGAAGCATTGCGAAAAAGATTTAGGATTGAGTATTTAGGACAATTAGCTTTAAAAAGTAAGAAAAACGGCAGACAGTTGAAAGTTGGAGAATTAGTACTGATTGAAGTTGAAAATAAAAAAAGAATTGATTGGCCAATAGGACTGATAGAAAAGACTATCATTAGTAGAGATGGAGTGTGTAGATTAGTGCAATTGAAGACTGCTTTTGGAAGTTTATTGAGACCAATACAAAGACTATATCCTCTTGAAATGCAAGAAGAAACCATCCAAGAACAATTAAAAGAAAAGATTAAACCAAAAGTGACAAAAACCA